>OU975476.1:6919311-7284311 GCA_918857605.2 Philereme vetulata
GGCAATCAACTAATACAATATACGTTTAAGAGAATCCCGTAGTATATATGGCGGTGATTCTCATTGTCAAATTAATTTCTCTTTTCTTTCCAAGACACACTAGTAGTCCCTGTTCCCCCCGCACTCATATTACCTCTTACCTTAATACTTCTAATATGCTAAAAATGAAAGCACGTAGGAAACTTTACCTTGCAACTCTTCTATTTGGCCTTACCCATAACAGAGTACCTTCCTACCTTTATTTGAAGCTCAAGTGGGCTAGTGATAGCTCACATTACGCCAAATGATTGTGCACTCATCTGGTTTTTTTTAACGCAAAGGCATAAATCCGTAGCCTTTCAGGGCCACATGGTGTTGGAACGACTTGCCCCCACCACTGCTCTATACTCTTCATAGATGGTCGTCAACACAATGTGTTTTTGATGGGTCTCTGTCTATTCTTTTCATAATCGTTCCTTCCTTAATCCGTCCTTTATTTTTTTTTATTTTATTTAAACAAATTATTTATACGTAGGTACTTTATATGTATGTATTTTACTAATGCCTTTTTTTCACGTTTCTTCGGTGTCTCTCTCTGGTCGTGAGGTCACTATAACAGGCTCAGTCTGAAAACCAGCGTTGGTCTGCACTTAGTGCGTAAGCGTGGACCAACACAAAGCTGAGACTGATCCTTTTTGTGACACCACACAGTACGGTACCTTTTAGCGGCCACGTATTTATGTAGTTCTTTTACTTAGAAAACTTTCGTGATTGATTTCAATCATTATTATAATCATCATAATCATTATTGTGCGAGGCGAGACGTTATTCAGAGCGGATCGCACTCACCCTGATGAAGGTTCACGAATTGAACCGAAACATTGTCGGTCGTAACACCGATAAGACGGTACGTGATAAATCCCGTATTTATGTAGCTCTTGTTAGGTACCTGCCTATAACGACCGTTTCTAATTCTGTTGTTTTTATATCTGTCTTTCTGTATTTTTATAGGTAGGTATCTACCATTTTCATAATGTTATTTTTAATGTTTGTTTCAATGTTTTATTTTATTACTTTCTGTCTTGTCTGTACTGTACTGTTACTAACTTTACTTTACTTTACTAGTACCTGTTTAATTTATAGAGTTTAGGCTCAAAGTAAAGCATTTTCTTCTCTCATTACTAGCCATAGTCGTCCGTGTGGACCTGGCTTTCAGATAACACGACCACATTCAGGATTATTCCACAAATAGAATTTCTTTAAAACCAAAAACCGAGCGAAGCTTAACTCATCCGATGTGTTTTAAAGCAGGTTCGATTTAAGCAAATTGGAAAGTTATTAACTTTATGAATTAGTCATGGCACAGTGCATACTGATGTTACACAGATATTAAATATTTTTGAAGAGGATTTTTTATAAAATACCAATTTGTAGCTCTTATTGCAATGTGTTGTTTCACTCACATTTAGCACGCCAGCCTTAATTTGCAAGCTTCGTTCATACGGACTTTCAGCTCAATTCTGCTCTTGGCATGCAGACTTTCTGAAGGAACGACCCATTCGGGTAGTCATTGATGGCCGCTCGTCTGATCAATTGGCTATAAACGCCGGGGTACCTCAGGGGTCAGTACTCTCTGCTACGCTGTTTCTGTTGCATATCAACGATCTGCTCATGCCCGGTATCATTGGGTACGCAGACGAAAGTACAATTAAGGAGAGGTACACTTCTAATGCTTTAGCCAGCAGAACTGAAATTAAGAAGCAGAGAGATGAGATGCTGCAGCGTCTGAATTTGACACTCAAGGCGGTCTCTGACTAAGTCAGTGCCAATCTTGCCAATTCAATGCTTAAAAAACGCAAGCATGTCTCTTCTCAGCGAAAAAGAGTCAGTTTCTCCTAGTTCCCATTTTCTGAGATGTATCCTTTGCTGTAGAAGGCCACTTAGAGCTTCTTTGAGTTTCGCTCACGCCTACTCTCAACTTTAGCTCATACTTCGAGTCTAAGACTAAAACAGCTTCCATGAAGCTGGGCACCCTCAACAAGCTCAGATGATATTTCACACCGGGATACCTTCTTAGTCTCTACAAAGCACAAGTCCGGTCTGGTATGAAGTACTGCTGCCACCTTTGTGATGGTTTAGCCAAACACTTACTTACCTCAACCTTAGACTCGATTGAACGTAGAGCTTATAAGCTTATAGGTGAGCAATAAATGGCGGAGACTAAGACCCAAAGTCTCGAAAAACCACCGTAAAGTTGCAAGCTTATCGATCTTTTACAGAATACACTTTGAGGAATGTGCCCAGAAACTTTACGATCTGATTCCGCTATCTCCCTTCCATCAAATGACAAGCAGGCGCACGGCTCAGTACCATCTGTACCTGGTTGATATACCACCACTACTTTCTTGAAGCGTACGGCTATGGTATGGAAGACTTTGCCGTCGTCTGTCTTTCCTCTAAAATACAATCCGGACATCTATAAGGTAAGAGTGAATAGGTTTCTTCTAGATCTTTGTGCTTCATCTTAGACCACATCATCGCTTACCATCGGGTGAGATTGTGGTCAATCGAAGATCTATAAAGTGTAAAAAAATGTGACATAAGATTTTTAAAAGCAGGATTGTTAAATTAACGTCCCAGTCGTCAACACAACATAAACCAGCGCTTAGCAGTTCAGCACATGCAGAACCAAACTCATTTTTCAGCATAAAGCGCATAGAGACTATATTGATTTGTTTTAGATATATCTGACTGCTAATTGGCAGGAGGAGTCGAAGGATCGAGATAGTCTGAGTGAGCTATTTCTGGATGCGTGTTGCTCATGACCGAGCTTGGCTCGATTTTATGTCTCAAATGCATGTTTTAAGTCGCCAAAGTGCCGGTCTTTCCTTGCCAACTAAAGGGCAACCTGCAGAAAATATAGGTTGGGAAAAGTTTCGTCGCATTTTTTAAGAAAATTCTAAACATTTTTTAATATAGTTTATTTACATTTAACTAAAGTATGTAGGTACCATTTTGTTCGATAACTTTTTGCCATCTTGTAGGCAAGGACATGATCTCATTGCTATAGAAATTTTGGGGTTTCTGATCAAAATACCGCGACAAGTAGTTTTGGCAGTCCTCTCGTGATGTTAACCCACAGAACACAAAAAACAATATAAGTCATAAGTAGGCGGGGCCCGCGTAACATCAAGTACGCGGAGTTCCGCGCACTACAAGCTTCGCTCACTTCAGTCGTGTTTCATTTACTGTGGGGTAAACGTACTTCAAAAAAATATAAAAATGCCATATTGTGCCGTTTTGGAGTGTAAATTTTATAGCTGAACCAAAAATTTAATAAAAGGGGCATATCCTATCACCGGTAAGTATTATTTTATTGTTTTTTGTTAGTTTTGTTTAAAATACAAAATCGTCAAACAAAATAGACTGTGAATTATTCTATTATTAAGTCAATAATAATTATATAATTATTGTTGACTGTAAATATTGATAGCTTTAATTAGTTACCCCCTATTAAAAGGTGTATAAGTTTTAGGGCGTTAATTTCTTGTTGTTTTATGGATGATTTTCTGAATGTATTTTAGACCTATGGTGTGAAATAATATAATAACTTCTAATTTCAGTTTCCCCCAAGGCGCAAGACATAAAATATTAAAAAAACGTACAAATTATGAGTCATCCAGCATACAGAGTCATGACCTGGCACCGTGTGACTTTTTTTCTGTTCCCAAAAATTAAGAACCAATTACCCGATCAACGGTTTTCATCACCAGAAGAGGCTGTCGAAGAGTATGAATAACATGTATCTGACGTCACAGAGCGTGGAGTTCCTAAACTTCTTAATCGCTACAGTATTAATACTTCTTTAATGTGCAATAATAATCTAATAAAATGTTTGTAAAAGGAATTTTGTTTGTCCTGTTGTATGAGAATACTTTTTATCAAATTTGGCTATCTTACGCTGTTCAGATTTTTTTCATCCGATAAAATAAAATGATCCTTACAAAGCACTGCTTCGATCGGCATCAAAAAAAAATTACCAACTTGATTCATTTTAAGGCGCTACTCCCACTTGACCAAAAACATTTTAATGCGAAAATGTTTTTCTTCAAAAACGAGCTGATGTTTTAAAATAAACTGCACCTGTATCTCCTCTGGTTATGGGTGCTGCCGTACTGTTACAGTTAAAAAAAACACTCTGTATAATATTCCAGTAATATAATATTTGCTTAAGTAAGTATTTATGAGTTGGATACCTGTGATTATGTTAAGAAAGAAAGAAAAGAAAAGCTTTTTATTTCGATCACCACAAATATAACCTGACGTACCTATTTCGTTACCCGTAGTAGGTAGGTGATAATCGATATCGATACATTCGTCTTGTATGCTCATTGGTACATCACTTAGTGAGTAGCGCTGTTATTTAAACATCCAAGTAACATCCAATGCATTATCAATCTTATACTTTGCTGTTAGAGCCTATAACAAAAATCGTTAGCGACAGCGCCATCTGTTGTTGAGTGGCTTTGTTTTGTGGATAATCAAGTAACAGCCATTGGATTATCAGTCTTATTTCTAATTAATAGAGACTAAAATAAAAATATTACCTAAAGCGCCATCTTTTGCCGAGTAGAAGAAGTAAACTATAATTTTATGTTACTGTTTATTTTATTGAATTTTAAACCATGTTCCATAGTAGCTAAGGTTTTATATCCGTTAAATTGGTTTTATGGATTTAGGCCTCTTTGAACGTTCTCTTGCAACCAATTATAACTTTTATTTCTAAGTGTGCTAATTTTTACATGTGTGAGTTTAGCTACACTGGTTTTCTTAGTAAAAAGTCATCATGCTAGTTCTAGTGTTTTTTATGTTCTGTGTGTTAACCTGACACTGCCTAAAGAATTCTGAAGAGACCGAAACAGGTAGAAATCTGAAGGTGCAAGGTCAGGACTATACGGAAGATGCATTAACACCTCCCAGCCAAACTCTCTTAATTTTTGCTGAGTGGCTAAAGATGTGTGAGGTCTAGCGTTATCATGATGAAAAACTACACCCCTTCTGTTGATTAACTCCGGCCGCTTTCTCTCAACTTCTTGCTTTAATCTCATCAGTTGTTCGCAGTAGAGTTCAGAATCGATGGTCCTGCCTGGTGGTAACAGCTCATAATGAATAATGCCCTTCCAATCCCACCACACACACAGCATCACCTTGTTGCGAGTTAACCCGGGTTTCGCCACAGTCTGTGAAGCCTGACCTGCCTTTGACCACGACTTTTTTCGCACGTTCTTGTCGTACGTGATCCACTTTTCATCACCAGTTATCAGCTTCTTCAAAAATGGTTCGGTTTCATTACGTCGTAATAAAGAATCACAAATTAGTACACGGTTCATTAAGTTTCTTTCAGTGAGTTCGTGGGGTACCCAAATATCGAGCGTTTTTGTGTACCCAGTTTTTTTCAAATGCGCCAAAACTGTTTTGTGGTCAATTTCCAGTTCTTCAGCTACGTCGAAATTACTGATATGCCGATTTTGCTCCACTTTTACAAAAATGGCATCAATTTTATCCGTAATATGGCGACCAGAGCGACGTGCATCCTTGACATCAAAACTTTCGGATTGAAAACGCTTAATCCAAATTTGTGCTACTCTCACAGACACTCAACTAGGTATAGCAAATTTAGCTAAACATAGCAATTTTTTTTCGCGGCTTGCGATGCATTTTCCTTTTTTTGTAGTAAAATTTTAAAATGTATCGAATTTTGTCATTAGATTCACTCATCTTTACAATACGAAAAACAAATAAAAATCACACATTTTCCTAATTTGAATTTGGAATTATCTTCTTTATAATTTAAACTTTGAATGATACTAAAACCAGCCAGATACAAATAGTATAGCCAAAGAGATTTTATTACAAGTTCATACATACTATAATGCTAAAAGACGTTTTCCCCAACCTATTATAATTTCTGTGTGTTTGTTACTTTTGTCGACATAACATTTTTTTATCAAACATGTTACGCTCCATGTTAAAAGCAATATCTACAATCAGACTTGAACACCCTTACTCGTATTTTGACACGATTCAATTCGTTTAATGTAATTTAGATATGCTCCTTTCGAATTTGGTGGATATTACTTACGCGTATTCCAAAAAGTTGCGTGCCAAATTACTTGGAAAAATCTTCCAGAAAAAAATGTTTAACAAACTCCGTTAACTTCGACACGCGAGTGACAAACTTGCGCTAAGTGTGCAGATAGGCAATTTTATCTTATCGGCTTTGACCCAAAAAAGTTAAGCCTAAGTTGCATTTAGGTATAAAGCGGGTGATCTATCTACCGGCAATTTTAGGTTAACATCATCAGCCAGATGACTCTATTCTGAGTAGGCGTCTGTTCACTTCTGTCATTATTTCCAATCTTGAGCTTCTCTGGTGTCTGCGATAATAATCATCATCATAGTTCAATGCGAAAGTGAGTTTGTTTGTTTGTTACGTTTTGTTACGCTTTCATGTCGTAGAACCGGTTTCAGTGAAATTGGACATATAGATTAATTGTGACTTTTTAGTAAAAAAACACGCGTGCGAAGCTACCTGCGTTAGCTAGTGTTAAATATGCCGTTGATTAAATGGGAGGATAGATGATCAGGGACCATTTTCAGATAGGTACAGTAGCACAAACATTGTAAGTCTTGGTCAGTGTAATTTCCAGCGCTTTCTTACAAGCGATAAACCAATAAGCACCGATAATGAGCTGGTTACCCGTTTTATACGTAAATCCAGAGCAAATTCTGCCAAGTTTTTGGGTCACTGTAGGCTCTAACAAACCTCGTCGGAAATTGGCCTGCAAATTGGTGTATTAAAGCTGATGTAAGGTATTTTTTCCTTTTAACTTTACTCAGGTAAAATACGAGATAAAGTTTTCCGTGAAATGTTCTAGAAAAATCCAGTTTGTCTTTGAACTTGATTTTGTTTGAAACTGAATTTCAGGTTGAAAGACTTCAACGAGAAATTACGAACTAGAAAGTTATGCAAGCAAGCGGCCAAACTGTTTTGTATAAACCTATACAAACTTTTATATTTAAAGTAATAAAAAAATATAGAAATAATAAATCACACAAAATAATAGGACATTTCCATTGAAGTCCTTAATCTATATGTAGTTATTTAGCAAGAACTAAATCGAGAGAGTGAAAGATAAAGAGATTGATGTTTGTAATTATGTACTATCTGATTTGCGAAAGAGTTTCGACAGAAGTCGGAGTGAAGAGGACCTGTATTTTCTTCCAGCAAATGAAGAAATGATTCCCAGTGTAGGCAAAATACTAAGAAAACCTTGTTATCATAGAGTACTACCAATACATTAAACAAATATTTGTAGATCATGTAATACACCTCATGGCAAGAATCAACCACGATTTTTTTTTTTAACTAAATAATTCTTCGTCTGACCACAATCTCACCTGATGGTAAGCGATGATGTGGTCTAAGATGAAGCACGAAGATCTAGAAGAAACCTATTCACTCTTACCTTAAAGAGGCCCGGATTGTATTCTTTAGCAAAAACAGAATATCTTACCTCAGCCGGTTACTCTCCAACACCGCCACAGAAGTCGTATTCTACCTAAAGCTTTAATTCTCTCAATTATTCCACATAATATAATAGAATCAGATAGGTAGGTACTGCTACCAACCGCAACGGAACTGCAACGGACATGCATTTGTCCGCAACGTCCAGACATGCGGTGGCTGCTACCAACATTAGCAAATTATAATTATTAGTATTCTAGGGTTGGCATACATGAGGTTTCGATATTATTAATTTTATATATACGAAAACGTTATAGTCGCTTTACTTAAATGAAAGTAATTGAGCCAAATAATAATGTGGCTCTAGTAAGCGAACCGAGAGAGATCTTCCAGTGGATGTATCGGAATTTATTGACTGGTCCAATCTAATATCTGATATAAAATTTAAAATGCTTAGAGATCACAAATAAAACATAGCTGGAAGAACTGACGGTCTTTGGGGCAGAAAGGTACTCGAGTGGAAGCCGCGCACTGAAAAATGCAGCGTAGGGGGCCCCTATTGATGGAAAGACAACCGTCACTCTGGAAATCTACGGATGTTAACCAGTAAACGTCCTAAGTAATGTCAATGAAAAAAAATAAAATTTGATTACCGTTAGCCTTTTCAGGCAATTCGCAGACGTAGTAACTTTCGTTGAAGCAACTGTCAACGTTTTGCAAGTTCGTTCTTTTTTGATTTGTTGTATGTGCAAATCGCTATGTCGATGGTAGCTTATATCACCCAGTCTATAGTAACAAATCGATTGACACCTCGTTCATCGAAATCGAATAAGTAGTTCAGGCACTACGATGGAGTTATATATTATATTCTTAGGTATAACCTTAGATAACTAACTTCAATGGGGCCCGCACATTGATAAGTTCTCGAAGAGACATAGTTCTGCGGCATACGCAGTCAAAAATATCCGTATTTTTACAGACGTAGACACAGCTAGACTAGTTTACTTCAGCTACTTCCACAGCATTATTTCATACAGTATACTGCTGTGGCTCTCCCACAGCAGTATACTGTATGCTGCAGATAGGTATAATCACCGTTTTTGTGCTGCAGAAGAGGGCTGTTCGTGCAATTTATAATATGGGCCCCAGAGAATCATTACGCAATAAGTTTAAAGAAATAAATAGACATTCCCTTGTCAATACATCTACAAAAATCTGATGTATGTTCACAAAAATATTTTTTTTTACGAAATATATCGATAACCATAATTTCAATACTAGAAATAAAGAAAAACTCGCTGTTGCCACTTGTAGACTCCATACAGTTAGTAAATTGTTTAAAGGGCAAGGTGTTCGCTTTTGTAACAAACTCCCAAGTGATGTACAAAAATTGACAATTAACAAATTTAAAAACGTAATTAAACAAAATCTTTATAAAAAGCCTACTATAAAATATCGGATTATTCAGATGATAGAGTAGCTTGGGATTGAAAATGCTGCAACTTGTTTGAAAATGTTACAATTTAGACGTAATTTATTTTCTTTATTGTTATGTATTCTAAAAGGATCATTAAAAACAACCATACTTGTTTCTTGCCTTTCTTTCCTGGATTGGTCGCGAAGGAACAGGCAGTACAATTGACTTTTCATAGTGATCCTTGTGATTTTAATGAATAAAATATTTTGACTTTGACTTTGGAACATAAGTATAAAGTGTGTTTTTTTAACTGGCACATATAGAAATAGAAAATATGAATATAAAATCTGGGCAAATATGGGGTGGGCCATACATTTTTGCACATTTGAAACATGAATAAAAATAGGCAAATATGGGGTGGGCCATACATTTTTGCACATTTGAAACATGAATAAAAATAGGCAAATATGGGGTGGGCCATACATTTTTGCACATTTGAAACATGAATAAAAATAAAACTACTAATATTATTTTGTTGATGATTTATTCAACGTAATAAACATTTATTGTTATTTATTTTTTAACAATGACATCGTCGAGATGTGTTCCGTCTCGTCGCTGGCACTCTTGCAACCGACTACGTAAATTTTGGAAAACTCGTTGACACATGCTACGAGGAATCGCGGCTATCTCCTCGTGGATGTTTTCTTTCAATTGGGATATGGTCGTTGGTTTATTGTGGTGCACTCGACTCTTCAGATATCCTCACAAGAAGAAATCGCAAGGTGTAAGGTCTGGGCTTCTTGGAGGCCATGGGATATCACCTCTGCGAGAAACTAATTTGTTAGGAAGCATTTCTTTGACCACCGGTAAAGTCACATTTGACGTATGGCATGTTGCTCCATCTTGTTGCATCCAAGTCCTGCTGTTTATCCTTCAAATTCATGTAACTGTTGTGTTTAAAACTTTCGCAACATCTTCACGTATTCCACTAAGTTACTGCAGTAACGTAAAAGTTGTTGTTTTTGTAAAATTATTTTACAGAAAGAGCACGCTATTCGCCCGTGAAGCGCTCCATCGTGACTAAAATTGCATGAAGCGGCGCATCATTCCCCGCACCCCGCGCGCCCCTCCCTCTAACGGTTTTCGAAAAATCAAGTGTTGCTATTTGCAAAAATTTATGGCCCAGCCTGTAGAAAATCTGTATGGTGCTTGTGAGTTATCACTTTTTAATTGACTGTGGCAAAGCGAAAAGGAAGGGTTATCACGCTTGACCAAAAAAAAATTTATTCCAAAATGTTTTCTTCGAAAACAAGCTGATGTTTTAAAAGAAACTGCACCTGTATCTTCTCTGGTTATAGGTGCTGCCGTACTGTTCCAGTTAAATAAACACACTGTATACAAACATAGACTGCTAAAAAGATAATCCTTCGTTTTGGCTTTGCCACAGTCAATTAAAAAGTGATAACTCACGAGCACCATACAGATTTTCTATTTGCTTTCCCATACTTAAACCAACTTAATTCTTAATACACTGCATGAATTCCATAACATAAATTAACTAAGCGCTTCAACTTTAGAGGTCTTGAATTTCTTAACTACCCATAATTACTTTACGGAAGAACTTTCAAGTTTCCGTGTACTGGCATCTTATGAGTTTCAAGTTGGACGCTTCTTGGAGGATGAAGCGTGAGGGTTAGACTACATAAAACCAACACTAAAGGATCTTTTTTTTATCGACCCACGTCCGCGCGGTGTGTTATAAGTTTGACACCAGTCTGTATGTCTATCTGTGGCATCGTAGTTACCAAAGTCAAAGTCACAATCATTCATTAAAATCACAAGGATTACTTTGAAATATCAATTTTACTGGCTGTTTCTTCGCGATTAAGCCAGTAAAGTAAGGCAAGAAAACAAGGCTGGTTGTTTTTATAATGATCATTTTAGAATACTTTACAATAAACAAAATAAATTGCGTCTAAGTTACCAAACGGATAGTCCGGCAGTTTTTTGATAGCAAGATAGACGGTTCTTAGGTATGTCAGTTTTTTTTACTTACGGAGTTAAAACTGTCGGAGTTAAGCCGAAAAAGCACACCATCTACAATGTCTAATTGATTGTTTAAGTCATGTTTAAACATGTTTTGTTTTAATGAAACTGATATTAATATTTATGTTATTTTTTGTATGATAAGTATAAGTATGTATATGTAGTATGTTAGGTACACCATTACACCCCAGGTAATGTCCACAGAGTCCATTCCATCCAAAAGTTGTCTGGTAGAGATCGCTATTCAGCGATAAAACCGCCAATTGTATCAAATAGTTTTATGGTGTTCTTTTTAGTTGTATGTTATAAGGTGTACAATAGAGAATTATCTAATCTTATCTATTAAAAATGAGTGAGTTTAGATGTTTGTGTGTTTAGTATTTTTCAAACTTTCGCGATCACTGTACATAATTATTGATTAAATTTTATTATTGATTGTTTCGGCTGTGTCGCAACAGTCATGGTCTCGGGTTGACTCAAGTCTCAGTCAACCCGAGAGCATGACTGTTGCAACACAGCCGAAACGTCGGGACAACAAATAAAAAAGGTACATACGCAATTTATACCCGTTTTTATCAATAATTATGTTTGTTTGTTTCTTGCTCAATCACGTCGTAATGGCTGAACCGATTTTGATGAAATTTGGTATGTACGTAGATTATAACCTGGATTAACACAAGATTTACTTTGAATTGGCAAACCACGCTTGCGAAGCCGCGAGCGGAAGCTAGTAATAATAATAAATCTTTATTTCAGGCAACAATAGAACAGTACAAGATGTTAAAACTTAATGCTATGGTCCATATAAATACGAGTATATACCTTAGTGACTAACACACATATTATGAACCAGCTGACCAATCAGCAGCATCGTTTTTCAATAAAAATATTACCCTTCTTCTGTACAGCTGGGTAAAAAGTAACCTATGTCACCCGGGGATTGTGTAGCTTCCCAACAGTGAAAGTATTTTTTAAATCCAGTCCAGTAGTTTCGGAGCCTATTCAATACGAACAAACAAACAAATCTTTCCACTTTATAATATTAGTATAGATAATTCTTAAAACTATTTTGTAACACGTCAAGTCTGCGACGTGCGACGTGTTTTGCGTGCTGAGTGCTAATTAGCGTCGTTAACTAGTTGTTAGCTTATGGGATACGCTGGAAGGTTGTTTATTTTTGCGGGCATATGTAGTCCAATCCTAATGCACGTATATTGATTTAAAAATAGTTTGAAAATAAGTAGCAAAATCTCGCTGGCAACCCTAGATGCACTTATTTTCATTGCGATAATTTTTTTTTGCATTTATTGTAGTTTCAGTTCTGTTATTTTTTTTCTGTGCTTTGGCATAGCTTTTCCTAGCATACGAGTATATGGCTGCTCTGATTCTTTATATAACGTTTTTTGATAAATAAAAAGAGAAATCGATTATACTCTTCTTGCACCCGTACTGTACTATCCATACTCCCAACTAAATGATTAATTAAAATTTTAAATAATGCTGGACACTTCACACAGCGCTATCCTCCCGGTGTAGTGAGTAGTAGAATTTAACTATATACAATCATATGAGTATATATAGATTATATGATACCTTAGTTTACAAATTGTCTACAACAAACACTGAAACTAAATATATTTCAACAAGAACATCAAGAATGTATCGATCAAAACGAGATTAAATATGTATATTCACTACATACGTTAGTGGATCGTTGTGCAAGCCAGCCTGAATATAATAAATAATAAATATTTCTGGATATTTCACACAGCGCTATCTAGCCTCAAACTAAGCAGAGCTTGTACTATGGGAACCAGATAACTGATAGAATACTTATATACTTTTTTTTGTAATTACATACTTATAATATATAGAAACACATTCTGACCCGAATACAATATTTGTAGATCATGCAAATACTTGTTCCGCGACGGGAATCAAACCCGCTACCTCCTGCGTCTCAGCCGGCTATTCGCCCACTGCGCAACGAAGGTCGTCAATATGGTAGGCACTTACGTTTAACGCTGATAAAACTAAAACAATATTTAAGTACAAGCGAACGAAGTTTCGGTTAAACACCTCGTAATATTATCAGTTCGAATGTTAATCTGTCTATCCGTTTGTAACGTTTTCACGATTAAACGGCTTGACCAATTTCTATGAAATTTAGTATACAGATAGACTATGACTAGGTTTGAGATATAGGCTACTTTTACCCGAATTTCAGAAGGAAGGAATTTCAAAGGTCATGTTTTAATAGAGTAACCACGCGTGCGAAGCCGCGGGCGGAAGCTTTCAACATATTAACAGCGTTTTAATTTCATTTTGTGGGCCTGGGTATCAACTCCTTAGATGTTTGCCAATCTACTTCAAATAATCTCAAAACATATGAAAATGTGTTATATGATAAATCTATGGACAAATCTCACAGCATAAAGGCGTAAAGAGTAACAATAGACAATTAAAAATAATTAAAATATACTTAAATTTCAGACGAGCAAGGTACTTAATCAGTTAGTTACAAATATTTCTAACAGGTAAGTTAGTACCACAACCAGAACAAAACATAACACAACAAAATACACACAAAAGCACAAGGCGAAACAAACAGATATAAAAAACCTCGCATGACATGAACAGTATAAATAAATGTATAATGATATTTATTTTAACCTGTGTTGTCCCACAGGGCACTGCAGGGCAAACTAAAATATATTAAAAAAATACAAACTCAGTTTACCAATTTATTTGTATTATTTACTGTTAATACTTTAGTTATTTGTCATTATTACCCGTGCGCGATAAGTTGGGACCTGAGCGCGGTGACGTCATATTGGCGTGTTTGTACCGCCCGCAAAAAAGCGAACATAACAAGCAGCCGCCCGCGGCTTCGTCTTTGTTTTTTTTAACCTAATTTATTATGTTACTCAGGGAGGACGCTGTTTTTTATCTAATCTTTTTTACACTAATTGAATAAAATAAAAATACAATGTTTAAGTTTATACATTTATTTTATCTATTATTTACATTATCTCATCTTCGTCACAACTTAGTGGATTTATGCCTTCTAGAGGTTGTTCTTCGTCCTCGGTCTCACTATAATCACTTGACGAAGAGGTATCCGATAAATTTACAATTAATTGCTATTCATTCGTCTCTTGTAAGAGGTCATCGTCCCAATACTTTTGTCGTAGCCTGTCCACATGGTTGACTTCTTTTTTCCAGTCACTCTCACTTATGCTGGTAATTGCATCTCTCGTTAATTTTTCTATTTCCCTTTCTGACTGGTACGAGTACGAGACTAAAAACCCTAGTAAAAAATAGTGATGCGAACGGTACAATACGGGCGCCATCGGGGAAGTGCAGGGGAAGCGGTCGGGGAGTCGCATTCCTAGCAGGTCCCAAGTTATCGCACACGAGTAATAGTTTGGTATTATTTGGGTTATTTACTGGCATTCGAGCAGCTGATAGTGGGTATAATGTAGGTACCCACTACCCATTTATTCTGTTTTTTCACTGTTTAATCATATACTACTGTTTGTAAAATTATTTATATTGTTCACTTCTTTAATTAATCTGTGGATGCATTTATTTATGTAACTATAAGCACTATGTTCTACTTCCTAATGTATGACTGTTTATCTTCCCAAATAAATAAAATAAAATAAAGGCCTCCCTCCCTTATTTCCAGTTGTTTCTTTAGTGGGCCAGTCTGGTAAATGCACATCCAAGTCGTCACGCCATCTCCATGTGCGTTCTCCCTATCCTCACCTATGGTTCACAAATTTGGCCTTTAACTGTTCAACAAAGGTCCAAACTCGAGGTATGTCAGCGGGCTATGGAGCGCAGTATTTTAGGTGTCCGGTTATCAGACCGAATACGGAACTCCGTACTGCGCTCGCAAACAAAGATTCTGGATGTCACAAAAAAATCAGCACAGCTCAAGTGGGATCGGGCTGGCCACGTCTGAAGCATGCCCGAATATCTATGGGCAAAGATAATAAATGAGTGGGTCCCTAACGCAACTCGCCCACGCGGCAGACCACCACGGAGATAATGATAATTACTACGAGAAAAAAAATTACAACCCAGACCACAGAAAAATTCTGCCATAAACAGTATTATTCCCCAGCATCAACAAAGTTTGAAAGATCCAAACATCACGGCCCGATGATCAAGAACAACAGTTACAGTTCGGTTCGATTGCCGCTATTTGAATTGAGTTAACCCTCTTCCGCTTGCGATGGAGAGATGATTGATTTCTGTTTGCACTCCATCCGGGTCGCTATTTAATATCTTACTGTTAATCAAGAAAGGGTAGGGTGGGCGCATACCGGCGACTATGTGGTAAATAGATGGATAGATAACGCTTTATTGTACATCACACTTAAATTAGCAAACAATATTAAATCAAATAGGTAACTATCGCTGGGGTTCGCCCGGGGAAGTACTTCTACCAAACCTATTTCTGCTACCTAGCAGCATTACTGTTTCGGTTTGAGAATATGGTTGCCGGTGAAATTACAGACACATGAGGTTTACCACCTATATGCCTCAAGTTGATGAACGCAGGGCAGTGGATCATAGGGCACATTTCGAATGAGCGTGACCTACAAGGCAATTCTCTGTTATAGGCGATGGTTAGGTCATATCAGGTGATACATAAGCTAGTTCCAACTCTATGTAGCTTAAGAAAACTACTGACAATCTTATCGCTAAAAGTGATCTTCCAGACAACCTTTGGATGGACTATTCAATGATGTCTTAAAACCTATACTAGGTTTGTCCAGACACCAGGCTCTCGATAAGGTGGATTCTAGTCAAGATTATGGTAATCTTAAAAATAGGCATTTATTAAATTAATTGATGGTCTTATCTAAATGCGAGTGCAAACACGCACGCGGATAACAACAAACCCGTCCGGTGAGGGGAACGAGTCGAAGCAGTACAATAGAAAATGCGGTAGTGTGATTAACACAGCTACTGTTACGCGAGTGTTCGTGCCCTTGCTATATAAAGATGCTCCATTTTATGATAAGCTTTTAAAGAAAAGTATTTGGAAAATGTATTTAATATATTTTGAACAGAAGAGCATCTACTATTTTTGTTGGGAACGCATAGGCTTGCGTATAACGACGCGTATACGTAACCGTGCGTAGACTTGTCGTCTGATACGCGTTCGTAGCGTAGCAGCTTGTAGACACGCCAATAAACGTGGAAAAAAATAGTCGCATGTGTGCGTTTGTCATTATAATCGCTGAATCATGCTAATGTTGATTTACACACAGAAAACGAGAGTACAGAATACCGACTGGCATTACAAAATATATTTGAATAATATAATCATTGCAATAAGGCTGAATATTTTACTGACTATCTTCATTGTTTTCCGTTCATAACGAATGTAATAAAATCCGTCTGAATGTTAAATTCGCGTACTTAAATATATTCAAAAAGTATATTTAATGTTGAGGTTAGTTTGAAGTAGGTAACTAAAATGTAATTTTGCTTCTAAAGATCGAGATGCGTATTAACTTACGGGAATTGGGTTGAATAAGTTGCCTTGAAATTTCATAAAGCAGTTACGTGATTCATAGCAGGGCGATATGTAAAAAAAATTTGCCGCTATGGCTTAACTGTCGTATTCAATAACGAAAAATAGTACTGATTTCATATTTAAGCAATATTTAGTTGAGGATTTAAACTACATAAATGAATCATTGTTATAAATACGGGATTTATCACGTACCGTCTTATCGGTGTTTCGACCGACAATGTTTCAGTGCGAGGCGAGACGTTATTCGGAGCGGATCACACTCATCCTGATGAAGGTTCACGAATTGAACCGAAACATTGTCGGTCGAAACACCGACAAGACGGTACGTGATAAATCCCGTATTTATAACAATGATTGAAATCAATCACGAAAGTTTTCTAAGTAAAACTACATAAATGAAAGTCAGAAACGCAATTGGTGAAACTTTTTTCGATACAATTATTTATCAAAATCGGCTCTTCTAAAACACTAATTCCGTTCATTCTCCGACTCTATAAAAAAATATAGTATTTTTTTACATAGGTATGTAGGTAATTATAGTACCTAAATTAATAAACAAGCATTTTTTATATGTGATGGTTCTCATGCAATTTGAGATTTTATCTTTTGTCGCTTACGTCATTACTCCTGCGACAATGCGGCGCGGCTATGATACATGTTTGTCTAGTTCTTCACCTAAGCAAGTAAATAGCACTGTCACTTTTTTGCATTTCCGGATGCTCCGCCCAATCGTCACCAAAATTAAATTTGTATATCGTCTTAACAGCGAGATGTTCTAAGTCTGTTTTCTGTACCCACCTTGTTTTGTTATTCCAAAACGCTGCTTCTGAGTTTGTTATTAACGGGTACCGCGAGATGTTCCGAGTCGGTTTTCTGTGCAGTACTTATTTTGTGACTTTGAAATGCTTCTCCGTTAATTATTGTAAGCGTTTTCGTTATTGTTATGGCATGTAAAAGGAAGTGGGGAGGAAAATTTGCGAAGGCGTTATAGTTTGTTTTAGTATTGTTTGAATAGGCTCCGTTCTAAGTGGCTTATAATTTAAATTTGGATGCTGATCGGAACTTTGATACGCGTTCATGAATTACAATGCCTTTTCCATTTGCTTCATCATCATCATCATCATCATCCACAGCTTGACTTCACCCACTGCTGGGTATAGGCCTCTCCAAGTTTGTGCTATCCGCCACGATCCTGCGCTAGTCTCACCCATTGACGGCCCGCGACTCAAACAATGTCGTCCACCCATCTCGCTGCTGGACGTCCTACGCTTCTACAGCCATTCCTCGGCGGCCACCATTCAGTTGCTACCCTGCTCCACCTGTCGTCACCACGTCTTGCCAAGTGTCCCGCCCAAGACCATTTGAGCTCCATAACTGGATTCTCATCGTCATGAACCTTCGTTCTTCTCCATTTGCTTATATTCGATTTATTACTTCTGAATTTATTTTAAGTAGAATGGTAATATTTTTTCTAGTGTTTATTTTACGTCACTAATATTATAAAAACAAGAAATGTAAGAAAGTGCCAATGGACACATTCTTAATCTTAATTCTATTAAAAAACTAAGTTAGTATTAAATTGCTCATTAGCCTACTTGGCTAGATTCTAATACAACTAGAGTACCTACACTTACGATGACCTACTTTAGAGACCATTAGACACGTGAAAATCCAAGTGACAGCTTTATAGCTAATAGCGATCTTTCCTATTAGTTGTACAACAAGTGATATTACTATTTATTACACAAAGATTCGTTGCTTTTCGCGAAAAATCGGGAATTTATTTTCATATCAATACGACTCGTTACTTTTATGTTTATTTTTGTCATATACTTAGTTTTTATACGTTATATAAAAGCTAAGTATTATATATGACGGCGGGTGGTTGGAAGGGGCGTTAGCGAAGCTCGATTGCTCGTCCATTACGAGGAGTTTCTTCGAAATAATATCGCAGGCGTGTAGAACAATGTGGATTTATTCCGTTGTATAACAAATCACATGGAAATATAACCAGATGAGCGTGATGTCTTTCGATGTCTTTACTCGTCGGCGATCGGTAACCGAATCCCCCCCAAAATGGCCGCAACTCTTTTTATTTTTTTAACGGCTGTCAAACCAAAAACATCCGGCCAGAGACAAGCCAGTGTTGCCATTCTAATAAAAGTATCGACAATCACGCCATCTTCACAATCGAGTAGGAATTAAAATTAAAAAGAAACAAAACCAAACTGTCACTTTGACGACTAGGTTTAAAAACAGTGTTCTTAACGTAATGATGGATGTTCTCCGACACGGCCATTCTGACAGCGTCACGCGTCCTCGCGTGGGTGTTCAATCTGGAAGTGAAAACATTCACCGCAGTTGATACTATTCTCAGTCCCTCCTGTCTACAATAGAGCAAGGTTTTGAATGCAAACTTGGTACTTTAATAATGTGAGACTGCTTTAATTTTAAGTTTCTTTAATTATTATCAGCTCTTTTCAAATTGTAATTACAATCATGTACAAACAAAAAAACACCAAACTGGTTTTAGAACCTCATTAATGTTGTATCACTTGACCAGCGATACATCTCTTTTATTTTTTTTTTTTTACATTTTCACTTGACCAGTGATTTTTTGTCGTCACTTGACCAGCAACGATTTTAATAGTCACTTGACCAGCGACCATTCTTAAACTTTTACGCTTAACCAGCGATTTCGCTTGACCAGCGATTTCACTTTACCAGTGATTTTCACTTAACCAGTGATAGGATGCATAGTTAGATGCGCATCGCGCACTCTTCGGTTAGACCGGAGCTACGACTACATGCCAACATATGCAACTTCAAGTTGTAAAACCAGTTTTGACAAATAAAAACAAAATTATATCAACTAGTTACAGAAAAAAATTATCATTACAAACAATAAAATTTTACTTCAGGTATCATGATTAATCGTGATCGTTTTCAAAATCTTGCTCTTTAGAAACATTTTCATTATTTGGCTCAACTTGTGCAATAACAACAACATTTTGTTGGTTATTTGTGGTAACAATATCAACGTCTTGTTGAGGTTGCTCAATCTCGTGCTCCCCGGACAAATCATCAGCAAATTGATTAGAAGGCATTTTTCTTAACCGATCGTGTGCATATTTGTAATACCTAATACTGTTTAAAGCTTTAACCAGATACCTATCGCCATCTAATAACTCAGCGATCTTAAAGGGACCTTTATATTTAGGGTCTAGTTTTAACTGGTTCCTTTCTTCATTTTGCAAAAGAACGAAATCACCTACAGCAAAATCTTGAACCTTCGCCTTTGTGCTGTCGAAACGAGACTTATCATAGGTAGAGTTTTTCTCCATACTGGCAACAGCTTGCTCACGAACCGCGTCGATATCTACTACCGGGTCATCGTCATCAGCGAAAGGGAGATCTAAAGGCCTAGCAACTTTGCCTACAAGAAGTTCGAGGGGACTCGACTTAGTAACCCTGTTGATGGTACAGTTCAACGCTAGCTGAACGTCAGAAAGAGCATCTTGCCATGATCGCTCTTTACTGGACTCAACGGCCGTATATTTTTCAGTGTGCTCATGACCCTCTCGACCTGACCGTTTGCGCGAGAACTACCGGTAACAAAAAGGTGCAAGTTTATTGCATGAGACTGACAGAAGTCCTTGAAATCGGCACTCGCAAAACATCGTCCCTGATCAGCAATAAGACGCTTAGGGGCTCCAAATAAAGAGATACTACTTTTCAGAGCTTGAATGCTGCTTGCAGTATCGATGCGTAGGGTGTGATGTAGCAAGACAAACTTGGTGAATGCGTCGATCAATACGAAAACGTATTCCTTTTTGTCATTCTTGCCACTCAACTTCCCTGTAGCATCAATATGCAACGTATGCCAAGGTATCGGAGTCTTAGGTATTGGATGCATTTCAGCCTGAACCTTTCCTGACAAAGATTTCGAGATTGTCAACGAACTTTCGAACAAATTTAGACATATGCACGAACCAATACATGTCGAAGATCTTTTCGAGCGTTTTCTCCCAGCCTACATGCATTAAAGACTCGTGTATAGAATTCACAAGCGACCAACGAAGAGCCCTAGGTACAATCGGCAACCATCGAGATCTGTTATTCCGCTGCACTTTCCTATGAAGAACACCCTTCCTAACCTCGTATGTCCTTGCGACATCCTCGTTCATGCGATGTTCTTTGTGATCATCGATCAGCTTTAAGATTTCAGGATCACGCTGCTGCTCCGCTTGCAACCATTGTTCCGGCAAGTTGGCGACATCAACCCGCATCTGTTGGACCCTAGTAACAGACTCTACAGGTAAAGGATTTAGTGACAAGAAATCGGCATGACACATCCTTTTTCCATCCCTAAAAACAATTTCAAAATCAAAGGCTTGCAGAAAAGCCCACCACCGATGCACACGAGGGGTGAGATCTGCTTTCCGATGAGAAGACTTTTACGCGTTACAGTCTGTTACGACAACAAACTTGTTCCCATGCAAGTAATGACGGAAGTGCTTAATCGAGTTCACAAGCGCTAAGGTTTACAGCTCGTATGAGTGGTATTTTGCCTCAGCGGGTGTGGTTCGTTTGCTGTAGTACCCAACGACATGGTTCCTGCCATCCTTGTTTTGGATAAGGATTCCGCCATACCCAATCGACGACGCATCTGTATGCAGTTCAACCGGACCATCCGGATCAAAGATAACTAAAACGGGCTCATTAGTCAATACAGAGATAATTTTCTGCCTAATTTCTTCATGTTCAGGCTTCCAGTCGATATTTCCTTTACCAGGAGAAGTAAGTGCATGAAGAGGAGCCATGACCTGAGCAAATTTAGGAACAAACTGCCTGAAATACGAAGCCAGCCCAATGAACTGCCTCAATTGAGTGACTGTCTCTGGAGGAGGTAAACGAGTGAGAGCTTCAACCTTCTTGGGATTTGGACGAATTTCGCCCTTACTAACCTCGTACCCCAGATACTCTACTCTCTTCTTCATAAAAGAACACTTCTTCAATTTGAAGGAAAAACCGGACTCGGTAAGTACGCACAGGACAGAACGGATCCTCTCTAAGGTCTCATCAACGTCAGAATTACCAATGATAAGGATGTCATCCATATAGACGACGGCATAAGTGTTAGCCAGAGGCCCCAACGCTTTATTGACTGCTCGTTGAAAAGCCGCTGGTGCGTTCCGTAGACCAAAGCGCATCTTGAGATATTCAAAATGGCCCTCCGGAGTCACGAATGCGGTCTTTTCAATGGAGTCCGCGTGTATCGGCAGCTGATAAAATCCACTGGCCATATCAAGGGTTGTAAAATAATGGCAATCATGCAGACGATCTATTTGGTCGGCTATCAAAGGTAAAGGATAGCGATCTGGCACCGTATTTGCATTGAGCTCCCTGAAATCTACACACATACGGTCCGATTCGTCCTTTTTCTTCACGAGAAGAATAGGGCTCGCAAAAGGTGATGTGCTCGGACGTATAACTTCAGCTGCAAGCAACTCATCAACCTTTTCCCTAACGACTTCACGTTCCTGTGAACTCAACCTATACGGCCTACGATACGCGGTCTTATTAGCATCTACCAGTCGAATCTCTATCGGATCTACATTAGCATGACCTGAAGGTGTACCAGAAACGAAGTAATCTTTGAATTCATTTAACAGGTTTACAAGTTTAGGCTTAGATTCAAGAGGCACATCAGTGTCTACGTCGTTAAAATCAACTGCAGCAGGGGTAGAAGTAGCACAGGCATTTACTGTTAGCGTCTTCGCAAAATGAAGCTTATTAGAAGATATTAAAATGTCAACACCTTGAGGCAAAACATCATAACCAATCATTATATTGTGACGTAGGTATTTGTCCGGGAGAACATGAAAAAAAATTTCAAGAGCAATGTCGTCAATCTGAACCATGGCTAAAATCTGCACGGTACTATATACACTACTATCACCAATGCCAGTCATTTTAACAGTGTTATTTATTCGCTTGCCATGGATTCTTGACGACATTGACTCCTTTACAAGAGAGCACTCTGCTCCAGAGTCATAACAAAATGAAAAGGACTCACCATAATGCTGCATAACACCAGCAGGGGCTGCAACAGTGCAGACGTCCACACGTCGCTCGCCAGCGTTGCTAGCAGGCAGGGAACCTGGCTTGCCACCGTTGATCTTCTTCGGCAGCGGGCATCTTGAGGAGTAGTGGCCCTTGTTCCCACAGTTGTAACAGGTCACAGCAGCATTTACATCATTGGACTTCACAGTAGCGCTTGATTGTCCTGGCGTCGGCTTCGAGTGATGGTACTCCTTCCTCTGGTTGTCCTTCTTAAATCGGCAGACAGAAATGTGATGCCCATGTCTTCCACAATGAGCGCACTTCACATAATATGTAGGTGATGGTGTGAATTTGCGCTTAGCATCATTAGGTCCATTCCCAGAATCCATAACAGAGGTTGCTTTCCTCTTGAGATACGACAACGCCTTCAATTCTTGCTGAAGCTTGGCACGCGTCGCGATTTCGGTCGTAAAAGCAAGGTGGTTTGCACGTGGTTCTATTTGAGCCAGGTGCGCAACCACACTAGAAACAGCAATTTGTTCAACATCCATGTTCTTCCAGCGCGACAGCAGCACATTAATCTGAGAAGCGGCATAGGAGGCGAGACACTCGTTGTCTTTTGGCTTACTATTCCACAGATGCAGCAGGGTAGCGGCGGCAGTCTCAGGTGTGTCGTAACGCGCAGTAAAGGCCTCTTGAAAATCTTTCCATTCCATGCCAGGATAGGATATTTGTGACAGCCAAATCGAAGCCTGGCCCTTTAAAGACTTACTCAGTGCAATCATCAACGGTGCTCCATTAAGCTGGTTATCAGCCATACACATAGTTGCAGTGGATAACCAAGCACGCGCGTCAATATTCACTTTGTCAGGATCGAATTCCGGTAGGTGCACAACATGGCTTGACGACGGTCCTTTCATAGCGTGGATAAGGGCGAGAAAATTTTGATTTTGTTGCTCCAGCAACAATCGCCACTTTTCTTCCATGTCGTCACTTCTTCCACATGGTCGGTTACTATCCCACTTCTGATGACGGCGGGTGGTTGGAAGGGGCGTTAGCGAAGCTCGATTGCTCGTCCATTACGAGGAGTTTCTTCGAAATAATATCGCAGGCGTGTAGACCAATGTGGATTTATTCCGTTGTATAACAAATCACATGGAAATATAACCAGATGAGCGTGATGTCTTTTGATGTCTTTACTCGTCGGCGATCGGTAACCGAATCCCCCCCAAAATGGCCGCAACTCTTTTTATTTTTTTAACGGCTGTCAAACCAAAAACATCCGGCCAGAGACAAGCCAGTGTTGCCATTCTAATAAAAGTATCGACAATCACGCCATCTTCACAATCGAGTAGGAATTAAAATTAAAAAGAAACAAAACCAAACTGTCACTTTGACGACTAGGTTTAAAAACAGTGTTCTTAACGTAATGATGGATGTTCTCCGACATATAATAAGAATACGTTTATATTTTTTATTTCGGAGGTTTTTACAAAAACATAATTTTTCATGTGAATATTTTTTTTTATTTTTAGCTCTAGAGCTACAATCTTGTTAATTATAATCCACATTATATTCTCAAAGTACTGGGGTGCGACAAAAGTGATCAATCTCAATTTAAGTTCCTAAATTCGACACCCACAGCTTATTACCTCAGTACTTCGCAACAAACTTTTCCATTTAGCCGAGTGTCTCGTGCATGGCTTGTGACCGCAGAGGGTGCTATCATTGTTATGTGATATACGGGTAGAAGAAAAGGTAAGCTTAGAAATTAACATGTAGTCTATAGTTATGTGTATCAGGATTGAGGAACAACATTTAAATTTTGAAAGACTGCTACTAAATGTTCAGAAAAGCATATAAACATTTAGTGACAGTTGAAATAATTTTTATATATTTATATTTATTTATTTGCTTAATTATTTATTAAAAGATTAAAATATTAATATGATAAGATTTAAATAAAAGAAAATCAATAATAGGTTTATTGATGCGGATTTTGTGGACACAGTGCTGAAATTTGTAGAATTAGTATTTTGCAAGCAAGTTGAAAAGTTGATGTTCAGAAGTGGACGGCGTAAAAAACATTCATGATATAGTTTCTTGTATGTATATACAGATGATCGCTAACAATTGAGCGTTTTACTCAGAAAACGTCCGTGATTGATTTACCGTTTTATCGGTGTTTTGACCGACAATGTTTCAAATAACGTCTCGTCTCGCACTCAGTGCGTGCTGATAATGATGATGACGCAGCCTGTCAACGCGATGGGCTACCGTTGATGCAGCCCCCACCACCGCACCCGTCTAGTCGATCGCAGAGAGGTACGGCGCGTACGTAGTGCTAAGCGAGACGCAGTTCGGAGCGGAACGCACTCACCCTGATGAAGGTTCACGAATTATACCGAGACATTGTCGGTCGAAACACAGTTAAAACGGTACGTGATAAACCCCGTGATTATAATAATGATTGAGCGCT
Organism: Philereme vetulata; assembly: GCA_918857605.2. Lineage (NCBI taxonomy): Eukaryota > Metazoa > Arthropoda > Insecta > Lepidoptera > Geometridae > Philereme > Philereme vetulata. The sequence goes on from OU975476.1 coordinate 6,944,387, forward strand.
TCTATACTTTGGAGGTCAATTTAGGCTGTTTGTCACAGTCGAGCGAAACGAAACTACGTGTAGAAGATACGAGCGATTTAAGTTTTGTATGAAAAACCATAATTTTGTAAATGTTTACTATGAATCTTTCCGTTTAGAAGATACGAGCGATTTAAGTTTTGTATGAAAAACCGTAATTTTGTAAATGTTTACTATCTCTTTCCGTTAAGAAGATACGAGCGATTTAAGTTTTGTATGAAAACCGTAATTTTGTAAATGTTTACTATAGCTATCTCTTCCCGTTTAGAAGATACGAGCGATTTAATTTTTGTATGAAAAACCGTAATTTTGTAAATGTTTACTATGGCTATCTCTTCCCGTTTAGTAGAAACGAGCGATTTAAGTTTTGTATGAAAAACCGTAATTTTGTAAATGTTTACTATGGCTATCTCTTCCCGTTTAGAAGATACGAGCGATTTAAGTTTTGTATGATAAACCGTAATTTTGTAAATGTTTACTATGGCTATCTCTTCCCGTTTAGAAGATACGAGCGATTTAAGTTTTGTATAAAAAACCGTAATTTTGTAAATGTTTACTATGACTCTTCCCGTTTAGAAGATACGAGTGATTTAAGTTTTGTATGAAAAACCGTAATTTTGTAAATGTTTACTATAGCTATCTCTTCCCGTTTAGAAGATACGAGCGATTTAAGTTTTGTATGAAAAACCGTAATTTTGTAAATGTTTACAATGGCTATCTCTTCCCGTTTAGAAGAAACGAGCGATTTAAGTTTTGTATGAAAAACCGTAATTTTGTAAATGTTTACTATCTCTTTCCGTTAAGAAGATACGAGCGATTTAAGTTTTGTATGAAAAACCGTAATTTTGTAAATGTTTACTATCTCTTTCCGTTAAGAAGATACGAGCGATTTAAGTTTTGTATGAAAAACCGTAATTTTGTAAATGTTTACTATGGCTATCTCTTCCCGTTTAGAAGATACGAGCGATTTAAGTTTTGTATGAAAAACCGTAATTTTGTAAATGTTTACTATGTCTATCTCTTCCCGTTTAGAAAATACGAGCGATTTAAGTTTTGTATGAAAAACCATAATTTTGTAAATGTTTACTATGACTCTTCCCGTTTAGAAGATACGAGCGATTTAAGTTTTGTATGAAAAACCGTAATTTTGTAAATGTTTACTATAGCTATCTCTTCCCGTTTAGAAGATACGAGCGATTTAAGTTTTGTATGAAAAACCGTAATTTTGTAAATTTTTACTATGGCTATCTCTTCCCGTTTAGTAGAAACGAGCGATTTAAGTTTTGTATGAAAAACCGTAATTTTGTAAATGTTTACAATGACTCTTCCCGTTTAGAAGATACAAGCGATTTAAGTTTTGTATGAAAAACCGTAATTTTGTAAATGTTTACTATGGCTATCTCTTCCCGTTTAGAAGATACGAGCGATTTAAGTTTTGTATGAAAAACCGTAATTTTGTAAATGTTTACTATGGCTATCTCTTCCCGTTTAGAAGATATGAGCGATTTAAGTTTTGTATGAAAAACCGTAATTTTGTAAATGTTTACTATGTCTATCTCTTCCCGTTTAGAAGATACGAGCGATTTAAGTTTTGTATGAAAAACCGTAATTTTGTAAATGTTTACTATGGCTATCTCTTCCCGTTTAGAAGATACGAGCGATTTAAGTTTTGTTTGAAAAACCGTAATTTTGTAAATGTTTACTATGTCTATCTCTTCCCGTTTAGAAGATATGAGGGATTTAAGATCATCTCATTAAAGAACATGTTGACTTGCTTCGCTTCTCTTTCTCTACTATTCTCTATTCTTTCCATAATAAGCTTTTGGAAAATAAGAAAATCAGGTTTCTAAATTTTAAATAAAAGTTCATTCAACTAAACATCAATAAGTCCACTAAAATATAGAATATGCCTAATCACATTAGCGTAAATTGCAATGCACAGTGAAGTTGGTGTATTAGCGGCATTATTGATGGGTTTCAAATTGCATCCGTCCCGGTGGGACCTACCTACTAAAGTTTTCGTATCTATATTATAAACATCATCGTATCTACCACCACATAAATAAGTTAAATTTTGAATGCAACGGTAGGTATTGATGATAGCTCTGAAACGATAGTCGTTGAATAGCCAAATAGCCATTTTGGATTCTAATTTTGAGGTCGTAAAAATGTCATGTAGTAGAAACAATTTAAATTTTTTGTTGAAAAGTTACTTTTTCAGAACAATCTTTTATAAATTTCATAATCGGAATCGCAAGCAGATTCAAATGAGCCCAAACACTAGTAGCCTACTATAATCCATTCAGAAGTACCGTTGTCTAACATTTGTCTCCATCATGAGAATACCTCCATGGTACCATAATATTGCATTGTCACCGAACTTACATATGTATTCCAAATTTCAGCTCAATCGGTTAAGGGTTTAAAATTCAGTTGCAAGATTCCACCCGGACAAACATTATAAACATATATTGCAAGTTAATAAAAAGCTTGTCAAATCATATTAAACATTGGTTTATCCATAAATATCTGAAATAAAACTTTAACTCGTCACTGATGAATACATTTTTGTATGGTTGTGATGTCTGACCGACTACAAGTCCATTATATATATATATATATATATTAAAAGTCACGTTTAAAAATAATTTTGTAATAAATCAGCCATTTATAAATTACCAGATAATGAAACTAGGCTTACATTTGATACGGTCCTAATTTAAATAGTAAATTCACAAACATTGCATAATTCGATCATTTAATAAACATTATTTATTCACATTCGCAAATGGAAAACCATTCGGTAGCGAACGCACAAACAACGAATGAACACAAAGCTAACAATTTAGGTTTAATGCAAACTATTGAACTAAAAATTTAATTACACGCAGAAAATCGCTGCAAAAAGCGCTATAAATGTGCAGTCTGAGACTGTAGAGTGTGATGAGGCAATGCTTAGCGCTTTAAGCGATTTAAGCCAAAGGATTTCACAGCCAACGGATTTCGGATTCACGCCTGCGGACATACTTAATGGTGCAATACGTGTGGTGAAGGAAATTATTAGTATTTTACTGATTTCATTCAGTTCACTCAATATATAAGCATTTTTGACATGAATACGTTTTTAAAATTTCTTTCATAGTGGGAGACAATTCAAAAATCGAATGATAACAAAATCGGTGGATACAGTTTGGTGTTGCAGAAGTTGTTATCAATCATCTCCATCCAAAATTTTATTAGACCACTGGATAGGTAAAGGATCAAATTATTCGTGAGTATTGTGATGCATCGCGCACGGTGGAGAGGGAAGCACCGCCATTTTGAGGTCAGTTTGCTGCGTTACGAGATGTTTAGTATGAAACAAAAGACTTCTTACTGGTTAAACATGATTATAACATACATAAAAAAGCTTATTATATATTTTGTGTACAAAATATTACGTACAACATACGGACGTGTCCGTGACACAGCCACATCCCATTTTCTCTTTCTCGAAAGTCTTTATTGTATACAAATAGATTGCATACAGAATAAACTTAAACAATGGGCATGTACAAAGGCATGTTTAACTCTATTAAGAATTTTCTTTCAGCAAACCTTTGAAGATAGAGGTAGTTGATTATATTGGTGGGTACGTGCATAGCAAAGGATATTTTTTTTATTGTAGCAGATAATTCAAGTCTTATTTTAAAACTAACAATCTACTGGTTAGTATATTGTAATATTTGAACGTAACTTTGTAATCCTGTTTATCAAGAAAATTTTAATGGATCGTGTTTTGCTTTACATCTTCTTCTTAGTCGGGCACTCTTGACAGAGTGGTCGTGGTTATGTCAGGCCTTGGCTTTTGAGTATCGGCTCTAGCGATGCGTCTTTTTTTATATATTGACTTGCGGTTGACCACGATTTCGCCTTATGGTAAGCGATGATGCAGTCTACGATGGTACACGCTTGCCTAGAAGAAACCTATTCACTCGTGACTCAAAAATACCCAGGTTGTATCTATCAAGAAACACTCAAGCAAGGCGTTCCACTCATTGGCAAAGCGCATGATAAAGGTCGAAGAGAACCGCTTTGTGCGAATGAGAGGTATTTCTACCATATAGCGGTGGCGAACCGCAGAGCGTCTGGTTGTCCGATGAATGAAACACTCCCCGAAATGTACTCAATAAAAAATCAAGAGGCTAGCAACCTTTTGTCAATGCTCCAGGTTGAGGAGTCTTCCATCAACTAGCTCGTCGTTGCCTATGAGCTTCTTGGCTCATCTCTCAATTGATTCTAGAGCTTCAAGTTGGTACTTCCCTGATCCGTCCCAGAGGTGAGAACAGTACTCCAAACACGATCGGACTTGTGCTTAGTACAAGTGGTGGTTGATGTGAAGTAGTGCCTCACTTTTGCGAGTATACCAAGTTTTTTAGCAGCCAACTGTGCTTTCGACTCAATGTAGGAGCCGAAATTGAAAGTCGGAGTACGTCTTCATTCAGCTCTATTGAAGGCATTGCGAGAACATTCAGCCATGGTAGAGTGTGTGATAGACTTGATGAGGTCTGATCATCTCGTTGGAGAGCGACCACGCGGTCTCTTGCCCTCCGCTCTGCCTTGCAATAATAGACGTTCCATTAAGACCTCTTTATGGGTAACGTGTCCATAGAACTTAAGTACTCGCATTTGCACAGTCGACGATAATCATTCGCTTCGCTTGCTTCGCATAGTAATTACCTTATATCCTCGACTTTTACATATTAATACATAGTAAATGATACAGTATCTATACTAATGTTATAAAGAGGAAAGATTTGTTTGTTTGTTTGTATTGAATATGCTGCTAAACTACTGGACTTATTTAAAAAATTCTTTCACTCTTGGGAAGCTTCACTATCCCCGGGTAATATAGGCTACTTTTTACCTAACTGCGCAGAAGGAAGGTAATGTTTTTATTGAAAAACTACGCGTGCGAAGCTGCGGATTGGTCAGCTAGTAACCAATAAAAATATAGAATTATATGAAGCTATTCAAAATGAATCGATTCTTTAGTTACTACTTTTATATTTTAAGCTTATTTTGGTATTGTACCCAGAGTGTACATTAATATAAAATAAATAAATATTGCTGAACATTTCACACAGCGATATCTAGCCCCAAGCTACGCAGAGCTTGCACTATGGGAACCAGATAACTGATAGAACACTTAAATATATACTTTGTTTTTTTGTAAATACATACATATAATATTAGAAAACCCTCCAGACCCGGAACTAATATCTGTAAATCATTCAAACATTTGTTCTGTGACGTGAATCGAATCCGCTATTGAGCCACAGAATCCGCCAGGTAATAAGAACCCTTATGAGCTATCTTTATAAATTATGACGTGTAATATTCCTACCAAAAATGATTTTGATTATGATAGCAATTAATTTCTTTTAAATCTCAATAGAAAATTATACGTAATAGCAGGCTTTTCGTCACTGCGGACAGCGCGGACTGTTCGGGCGAAATTGCGAAACCGCGTGCGGTGGCCGAACCCGTTTGGCGCTCTGTGCTGGTGCCAATATTAGACACATGCATGTACATAAATAGGAAAAGTACCCACCAACATCCACACTTTTATATGATTCAAGACCTGCGAATAGATGCAAAGAGTGGAACGTCTTGCCTGAGTCTGTGTTTCCTGATAACTACAACCTGGGTGTCTTCAAGTCGCGAGTGAATAGGTTTCTTCTAGGCAAGCGTGATCTATCGTAGACTGACCTTTAGGCGAGATCGTGGTCAAACGTAAGTCTATCTATAATCTATCTATAATATATATAAAACTAGCGGTTCGCCCCGAACCACTCGCGTGTCTTTGATTAAAACAAAAAAATATTATTTGTAATCTTTGACTATCAAAATAGTGTCACGAAATAATTACCAAATTACTTGACCTACAGTTTCATTCAAACTACAGGTAACGGGAGTTCATGTAGTGTGGTACCTCTTTTTTGGGGTACAAATTGCAGTTATTCTAAATTGCAGAATTTTCCTATAATTGTGTCACTTAAGCTAAACGCATACTAAATTACAGCCTTGTGGGGTCACTGGTGTACCCTGGGAACTTGGCTCAAAACTATCAAGAATTTACAAAAAATAAAAACATAGTCTAAATGTACTAATGAATTAACATTCAGAATTAACAACAGTCATTTAACATTCCATTTGTCGAGTTAGCCTTATTTTCATTTTTTACCCCTCTTGATCATTAATATCTCAACAACCCCCCAACATTTGTAGCTCATTTAGTCACACCAAAATTGTGCCATCACTACCTACTTATGTATTAAATTTCACGATGATCGGATCATCGTTTCAAAAGTTATCCTCGGACAAACAAACATACATACATACAATGCCGATTTGCCCGAGTGGATTTAGAGATCTCGCTTCGCGCGATCAAAAATGGTCTATGTAATTAGACCATTTTTGATCGAGCGAAGCGAGAATAAGTTATGTACCGGAATAAGTTATGTTATTACTATTTGTATTTCACAATAAAAAAAAAATATATTAAGTTGAGTGTTTACTCTATTTTCATGCATTAATATTGACTAGCCAGTGTACAGTGGTATAAATTCGACCGCTGCTAATACTTTTTTTAGCTTTATTTTCGCATTCGCTCTCATTTTTCTCCATATACCTAAAGCTTCACTAAGCCAAATCTGACACTTCTCCGTGCACACAATTTTTTTCACTTTAAAAGGGATACAAAGTCTCTTCACGTGATAATATATAGATAGTGTCTCGATGCATTATTGTTTAGAAGTGCTCTATTCAAGGACACAAAATAATTATAAGAATATAAATACAAATCTGCCGCCAAATAGCAGTACTTGTGCTGCTGTGTTCCGGTTAGATGGTAATGGTATGTTCCTGTAATTACTGGCACATAGGCACACCAGCTAAGTCCTATACTATAGCAACGAATCCACATAGAGATCAAGACAACAGAATAGCTTGTTTTGAATTCTATGTGGATATCCATGGGCTGCCGTAGCCACTTACCATCTGGTGGACTGCATGCTAGTTTGTCATATAAGTTGTATAAAAAAACATATAAATATTGCTGGACATTTCACACAGCGCTATCTAGCCCCAAACTAAGCAGAGCTTGTACTATGGGAACCAGATAACTGATAGAATACCTAAATACGTTTTTTTGTAAATCTATATAATATACCTGATGAAGGTTCACGAATTGAACATTGTCGGTCGAAACACCGAGAAGACGGTTCGTGATAAATCCCGTATTTGGGATAATAATGATGATTGAAATCAATCACGAAAGTTTTCTAAGTAAAACTATTTGATATACTTACAATATATAGAAAAAAACCAAACCCGGAACATATATCTGTAGATAATGCAAACATTTGTTCCGCGGCGGGAAATGAACGCGCATTTCTCCTACGTCTCAGCTGACTATTCGCCCACTGCGCCATAGAGGTCGTCTATATAATCTTCTTGTTCGTGAAAAGGCATGACTTATTATACAAAAAATATACAACTAAACAAAAACATTTTTAAATTGTAATTTGAAACAAAAAGGAGGTGTTAAGCTACAGATGTTTCATAACATGTTTCATAATCTGGGCCCACCTTTAGCCCCGCGTGATTGATAAGCAAAGCGAGATCTCCAAATCAACTTCGTCGAATCGGCGTTGTATGTATGTGTGTTTTTTGTTTATCCGAGGATGACTTTCGAAGCGTTTATCAGATCATCGTGAAATTTGGTATATAGGTAGATAGTGATAGCACAGTTTCGATGCAACTAAATAAGTTAGAAATGTGTTGGGATTGTTGAGGTATTGGGGTTCAAGTGGACTAAAATACAAACAAAATGAGACTATCAGCTCAAATGGTAAGTCTAATAAAAGATCTATATTTTGATCCCGTTTTTATTTTTAATTAAAACCTTGCAATTTTTAAGTTATTAAATTAATAAAAACTGAGCTTTAACAAAGTTCACAGGGCACACCAGTGATCACAGTGCTAAAATTTGGAATGCGTGTAGTTTTAGTGACACAAATATAGTAATAAGTCTGAAATTCAGAATATCTGCAATTTCTACCCTCAAAAATGAGTACTTTTATGCACTCCCGTTACCTGCAATTTGAACGAAACTGTAGGTGAAGTGAGTTGGTTATGCATTTAGGGAAACTATTTTGATATTCAAAGATTACAAATAATATTTTGTATTTTTATGGGAGACTCGCAAGATCTCAGTTCGTGGCGAACCACTAGTTATAAATTCTACAAAAATAAGAAAGACTCTTTTTGTCTATTGAAAAAGGTGGTGCAAATACATCTGTTCAAAACCCCCGTGAACAAAACGAGTCTCTGCTCACCCTCAATGGTTGATGGCGCGTTTATACTGTGTAACACGAGCTAAGTGAATCAAACTGTCATTCTGTCCGCATTACGTGGCAACAGAAAAAGAGAGGATAGTGTGGATAAGACCTACTAAAAAATGTAAATCCGTTATTGACTGTAGGATGGTCAATATTCATACGAGTACTAGAGTTCCTTGCGAAAGGGCTCGCTCGGGGAAGTGCTACCACCATATCTATTTATGCCGCCAAGCAGCACTACTGTGTTTCGGTATGAAGGATCTGTGTAAAGGAATTTGCCTCTTTTTCTGGTTGATTAGGAATATTTGGTATATTAAATGAAAAGCAGCTTGGACTTGATGACGTGTAATTTTTTGGAGAGAGAGAGAATGAGTCACACAGTGTTGCCTGCTAAAATCAGTGATGCGTCGTAGCGGCTACAAAATAGGTGGGCGTTGCGCGAACATGCCCCCGGACGTTGAATGCTTGACTATCAACAAGATGAGTCAGTTAAGGGACAGATTTTGCTGATGGATCTGCCGTTTACTCCATTTGAGGTTCTGATATCAGCAACACTGTTGATGCCATCTGCTCCAGGATATACTGCTATAATGCGACCCAGTTTCCATTTCAAGGGTGGGAGGTTATCCTCCTTTATGACAACCAAACAGCCGTTGTTCAGGGTAGAAGTGCTTGAACGCCATTTGACTCGCTGTTGCAATTCGCTGACGTATTCCTTAGACCACCTGGTCCAAAAGTGTTGACGAAGCTGTTCTATTCTTTGGAATCTGGTCAAATGACTGGAGGAGCAGTCTTGATAATTAGGAGCTGGAAGTGACGTTAGAGGCTTTCCTATTAAAAAGTTCGCTTGAGACTGGAGTGAGCGGCCGTGAGTTTAGGATTGCTTCAATCTGGACTAGGACAGTGATCAGTTCTTCATAAACTAAATTACAATTTCCCAATACTCTATGCAAGTGAAACTTTATAGATTTAACTTCAGCTTCCCAAATACCCCCGAAATGCGGAGAGTAAGGCGGACAGAAATGAAAGTTAATGCCTTCATTGGGCATGCAACCAGGTAATGAACTGCAGTTAGTCTTTAAAAACTTAGAAATTTTGTTATAAGCTCCAACAAACGACGTGCCATTGTATGAATAAATATCCGTGGGTTTTCCCCTACGAGATATGAATCTGCGTAAAGCAGACATGTAACTATTAGTAGTTAAGTCACCTACCCATTCGAAATGAATTGCTTTAGTCGTGAAACAAACAAATATCGCGATGTAAACCTTTACGATTCTACAACCACGACCTTGGCGACTGGCGGACGAAATAGGACCAGCGTAATCTATTCCTACACATTCGAACGGACGACCACCGGGAGTTAGACGCTGTTGAGGTAAGTTCCCCATAAGAGGAGTTACGACCTTGCCTTTCATACGGGTGCATCTAATACACTGATGATAGGTATAAATTACGGCCACTAATGGGCCAATAAGTTTATTTTATTGAGGCCAGCAATAACTGTGGCCGGCATGCATTACCCTAAGGTGCTCAACTCTAAACAGAAGTTTTGCAAAAGCATGAGTGGACTGTATCATAATGGGGTATTTCTTATCATAAGAAAACATTAAAGCTAATTACAAACGACCTCCGACACGCATTTAATTATTCTCATCAATGAAGACATTAAACTTATTTAATAGGCTGCACCCATAATTAATACAAACCCATAATTTTTGCATCAAAACCTTCATTGGAATGACGCAAGGAGACGCCAAACCCATGGGGTCAAATATTTGCGCGATAACTGAAAGCAATCCTCGCTTCGTTGATTCCTTGACGAATCAATATAAAAGCTGAGCTCGTTGGAGTCAGTCTGCCATTCGAGACCTAAAGTTTTGCTGGGTTCAATAGACCCAATATTTAGATTTAATGAAGAACTGGCGTCGGATGGAGCAATGAGCAACGGGTTGTTAGATTTCCACTTACGTAATGGCATACCAGCTGACGCAAGTTCAGCGGTTACCTTTTCTTTTATATCCAACGCCCCTTGAATAGTGTGAAACCCTGTTAAAAGGTCATCAACATAAAAATCGTGGATGATAATGTCAGATATCTGTTCATCACTGCAGTCAAGGCTTTCTTGCTTTAAACACCTTGTAGCGAGAAACCCAGCGCTGGAACAGCCGTAAGTCACAGTGTTCAGCTGGTACGTCTCAATCTTGAGGTCAGCAGGGTCACGCCAGATAATCTGTTAAAGATGCCTGTCAGCAGGGTGAACAGATATCTGCCTATACATCTTCTCGACATAAGCGGCCAAAACGTACTTATGAAGCCTAAATCGAAGAAGTATAGATACAAGATCATCTTGGATAGTGGGTCCTACCATCTGAATTTAAAAAGAGGATATTCCTGAAATGGAAGGGCTACTAGCGTTAAACACAACCCTTAATTTAGTAGTTGTACTATTTTCACGAATTACCCCATGATGTGGAATAAAGTACGGAGCTGGATTTGAGTTTAATTCGCACTCGGACATATGCCCTAGTAAACAATACTCCGACATGAAATCAACATACTTATCTCAAAAGGTAGATTGGCTCATAAACCTGCGATCTAATGAGAGAAGATATCGCTTCGCTCGCTGCAGTGAGTCACCTAAAACATCAGGTGACTGCTTATCAATGTCGAGCAAAAACGACCAAAAAAATCATATTTGTTGTATGGGAGCCCCTTAATTATTTATTTTATTCTGTTTTTAGTATTTGTTGATATAGCGGCAACAGAAATACATCATCTTTCAAAATTTCAATGTCTATGTAGCACGGTTCATAACATACAACCTGGTGACAGACGGACAGACAGACAGAGGAGTCTTAGTAATAGGGTCCCGTTTTACCCTTTGGGTACGAAACCCTAAAAAACAAACCAATCTAGGCATATCCACTTGTTTCTTTAGCAGGTTGACAACCCGTGCTTACTTTTTGCTTAATATCATCCCTTGCAGACGAAGGGTGCACCTTTACGACCCTCCCACCCTCTTTATACAAGCGAAATCACTTTTACTGTGAAATACACCTTAATTTTTTTTATAATTGGTTTCGTTGAAAAATGAAAGAGATATTCTTGTTAATAGCCGAGAAAATAAGTTTTTTTAAAAGTAAAGCTGAGCTTAAATGATATTTTCTTTGATTTTATTTTAAGGGAGTCTAAGAGATTTCAGATTTGTCACGTAGGAGTCGACTTATTGGTCAATGGCATGTCGTCTTCTGAAAAGAACTTAATCGTACCTTCTTGGAAAAAAAACATATACATCTATGGTTCAACGAAGTTCTCAAAAATATACTTAATCATTGACTGTGTTTGACCTGAAATAAGCTTTTTATTAAAGCTTTGTCAAAAGAAAAATAAAATAAGTTTACTTCAGTCAACAAAATCACATCTTACCCTTGAATAGATAATTATGATATCAAACATTATAGACCGCAATAAAAAATCTATAAAACCGGCAAAAAAATCACGTTTGATGTATGGGAGCCCCCCCCCCCCCCCCCCCCCCACCCCCCGTAAATATTTATATAAATAAATTCATTAAATCACACAAATCATAAATTGAATTGTTAAATTAAAGACCTTTCATACATCAATCTCACAATACCTCAGACATACCAGCATCAATTCCTTCCATTCGTCAGCAAACACATCGCATTCAGGGTTGGCATCTAGGAGTTTGTTGAGGGCGGTGAGTGTGCGAAGCAGTGGGGAGTTAGCACAGGATACAGTACGGCTCGAGGGTACGGCAAGAAGCCTGTGTCTTCTGCACCGGGTATATTGATTTGGGACATAAAAGCGAAGTGGCTCGTTAAGCAGATCAGGTGCATCAATTTTGTTGCGAAATATTTTGCAGACAGTGGTTATTTGCTCACACGCTCTCCTAGTTTTAAGGGAATTATAACCTAAGTATCCTAAGAGGAATTGAGTTTGGTACATGAAAGGTTAATACCCTGCAATTCGCTTATAAAGGTACCTAAGAAATGCCTTTTGTACTTTTTCCAAACGGAGAGCGTACGTAACCTCGTGTGGATTCCATACACAGGAGCGGGACTCTAATTTGCTTCGCAAAAATGTGCTGAAGAGAAGTCGTATTACGTGTACGCTCGGGAAGTCACGAGCATTTCTTAAAACAAAACCAAGCCTACTGTATGACTCCTTGGCGACGACGCCAATGTGGTCATGGAACGTAAGCCTTTGGTCGAATAAGATTCCTAAATCCTTCACTACTGTCAATCGAGCAATTGCGCTACCATTGATATTGTAGTCGAAGGGTATTGGATGCCACATCCACATCACGTCATGGCTGAGCATTTGGAAGGATTAAATTCCATCTTGTTTTGCATACTCCAATGAAACACTGCCTCAATGTCCTGCTGAAGCGCCAAACTGTCGGACAGGGATCGAACGGCTGAGTATAATTTTAGGTCGTCTGCGTACAAAAGACACTCCGCGTGTCGAAGAACAGTTGGCAAGTCATATAACATTATTATAAACAACAATGGTCCTAAGACTGAGCCTTGACTGACTCCGGAGTGCGTCTGATATGGCGAAGACTCGTATATTCCAAGTCTGACATACTGTTGGCGATCACACAAATAGTCAGCCAGAAGCTGTAGAAGATCAGGCGCAAAGCCTATAGCACTTAGTTTTTCCAGCAGTATGTCATTATTCACCCTATCAAACGCTTTCCGGAAGTCAAAGTAGAGCACGTCCACTTGCCGACCGAGGTCAAGTTGGGTAGATATATACTCAACTAGAGTTAACAGGTTGGTGCTGACCGACCTCTTCCTTCTAAAGCAATGCTGTTCATTAGATAAAAATTTCTCTATTTGCGAGTATATCAGCTTGTGTAGTACGTTCTTAAAGATTTTAGCAATTAAAAATTCTTTACGTTCTTTTTATAATGATATATTGATATACCATCATGTGTTTCTGGTAAGTACCTACCATAAGTTTTAAAACTCTCTATCCGTATTAATCTGTTATATTATTTTAATACAATTGTCTACTAACAATACTAAGATTTTATTTACTTACAAAATGGAAGATTTAATTGAGTCCTTTTTGCAAGTTATGACATTAGATTGTTTAATTTTAAGTTATCTTTTGTATAGTTATAAATTTTTTTGTGTATTTTTTGTGATATTGCAAATAAATTTTTATTCTATCCTAATGATGTAATCAAATGATGTGATGAAAATCTGGCGGATGTATCTTAAATCCAATAAACTATCCAGAGTGTCCCATTCGACTGGTCTTGGCTATTCGTGTGGCTAGTGATTGATGATGCGGTGTCTGTTAAGACTGATGCAATGTGCCCACGCAACCTTCGACCCAGCTCCTCCATCAGACAATCGCATTAGCTTATTGGGGAAACTAATAATGTTTGATAATATATTATGTATCTGAACATGTTTGTTGACCCGAAAAGGATTCCGCACATTTTATTCCCTGAAAATAGATTGAGTTTAAATCTTTTCCTGATTTTTCAGGTATCGGCATTCATAATTCGATTATCCACAACTGAATGTACATAATCTCTGTAGTACTGAGAGTTCTATACATACCTACATAATCTAACATATAAAACAAAGTCAATTTAGTTATACCATTTAAAACCCAAGAACGGCTGGTACGATTATAATGATCTCTGATTTGTTGGATTTGTATCGGGCCGGAATAGCAGATTAACTATTAAAATATCGTAAAAACACACGAAAAAAAAAGTTATGAAGAAAATTCATTTTCTCATATATAGATGCAACTAATGTTGGCCGATTGATAATTCTACCGGCGACGTGCATTGCCAGCCCGCGTCATAGGTATGCACGTCAAGGTGGTACGAAGGTCGGCGTGTCAGCTAGTATTATATATTATACTAGCTGACCAATCCGCAGCTTTGTACGCGTAGATTTTCAATAAAAAACGAGTGTGGTTTAGAACACACTGACTGAAGTAAAACTTCTTTTTCAAAATATTATTTTAATAAATTGTTCAAGAACGAAATGAAATTACGAAAAATAATCAAACAAACTACTAACTGAGATATATACACGGTGTCCTTTAAATCACTGTTTTCCCAGAACAAACATTGCTCAGACCATGGGCTACTAACTGTTTAGATCATCAAACAAGAGAATGAAAAAAAAAATCAAGACCTTCTCAAGTAAGTCTAACTTTGTTCAAAAACTAACCGTGACATAAATTTCATGGGTACACTAGCCGTAGCGTACTCCTTAGTACCTAGTAGCTACCGGTCAGCGCGCTGACTATGTTGTAGGGCGTAACGTTGAAATAGGCGGTTCGTATCTTTTTATATTTTTCAAAGACCAATTTAGTTTTTTTTTTAATTTAATGTTATAAACTGTTATTAGACTACGGTCTGAATAACGTTTGTTCTGGAAAAACAGTGATTTAACTGGGACACCGTGTATATTTCATGTACTGGCTATGAGAGGAAGAGAGTAAGAAAATGTGCGCACACACTTATCTCTCTCTTGCTCCTACAGTTATATACGAAACGTAACACTCTCTCTCTCTTTCTATCTTCACTAACTTATATCTCGCTCTCAACTTCCGTTCGCACTGTTCGTAACGCATTCACCAGCTTACTCCACAAGTCAAGCGTGCGTAAAGAAGTTTTACTTCAAAAACCCTCCTTCTGCGCAGTTTACAAATAAGTATCTTATGTTACTCCGGGATAATGTAGGATTCTAATGGTGAAAGAATTTTTGAAATCGGACCAGTAGTTTTTGCGTGTATTTGTTACAAACACAAAAATACATATATTTTCTCGTTATGATTATTTGGATAGATTATTCGAAAGTAAGTCTTCCATCTAATTATGTAGATAAAGAAGTTTAAAAACTATAAAAATAAGAGTTTTTTGGTTTCTCACAGTTTTGTGTATTTTCTTAAGCAAGTTAAAAAGTTAGGAGATAAATAAATACAAAACCCGTGAGATACAAACTCAGACAAGCTAGACATGATTCTAGAACATAAAAATAACTAGGTAGGTAAATTCGTATGAGCGGGTGACAAACACAGGCGTACGAGTTTTTAGGCCGCCCGAAAGCCTTAGGCATAGCTTGACGATTATCAAAATGCTAATAGCGCTAAAAACGAGAAGCCATATTTTAAATCTTTTAAATCCGATGTTACTCGGAATTTACACATTTGCTTGTAGCCTTAGTGCCTATTTCATGAGCTCTGACTAACTTTAATAGACTGATAAAAATCATTCTCTCTTTAAATGTTTTTATGTGAAAACAAAAGACGTATATATTTTTATCCGTTGGATAGCATTACGCAGAGGGGGTGAATAGGTACTTAGATTTTATTCTTGATCATAACATCTACGAGTACTAAGAAATACTCAACATCACCATTATCATATCAGCCAAAAGGACGTCCACTGCTGAACTTAGACCTCTCTCATAGATTTCCAGAGTGGCCGATCTTGCGCGGCCTTCACCCAACGGCTCCCAGCAACCTACTCAGGTCGTCTTTCCGTCTAATAGGCGCCTTTCCTACGCTGCGCTTTCCAGTGCGCGGTATTCACTCTAGAACCTTTCTGCCCCAACGGCCGTCAGTTCTTCTATCTATGTGCCCCGTCTACTGCCACTTCAGCTTGCTAATCCTCCTGGCTATTTCAGTGACTAATGTCACTAGGAGATCCGTAGACAAACCAACGGACCTCCTCATTTCTGATTCGATTTTGTAGATAACAACAAAGCATAGCACTGTCCATAGCATAGCGCTGAGCGACCTTGAGCCTTCTTATGAGGCCAATAGTGAGAGATCACGTTTTTGTGGCATATGATCGAAGACTTTTATCTTCAGACACTGAGGTATTTCGGACGTTAAGATGTGATTAAGAAATAGTACCGCAAACCATTCAAAAAGTATTAAAATTACCTAGTTAGTTAATTTAGTTCGTCTCTATTTAAAATGAGCTTACATTTATAAATAAGACTTATCTTTCACCTTTGAACTTTAACAAGAGCTTTGTAACATCAAATCAAAGTTTAATCGTTATCCCATTAAGTTTGTACCTTTGACCAGAACGAACATGATTGCACTTATAACATACGACTATAAAGAAAAACAAACTCGTTTTTTAGTAAGACTGTATAACAGATAATACCCATTGAGCTATATTTAAAACATTGGTAAAGATACAAGACAAATAAACCTACATTCAACAAAACCACATTGACATATTGGCAAGTGTGTGCCTCGACTTTATGGATGCAAAGCAGTGCATCGTAGGATCTCATGTTCCGAAGATGCAATACTTTGGATAACACTTACGAGTAACATCAGGTGGACCAACTGCTTGTTCAACCTCCAGGTTGTATAAAAAAAATCGGAGTGCAAATACCAATTTAAAAAAAATAATAAGATTAAAATATACGGCACTGATACTGTAATTTTTTCCCATGAACTATAAAACAGTTGGGAGATGTAGGCAACTCTAAAACACCGTCTAACGGTTCAAGTCTACGACGCTCACATAGGCGCCTCTTTCGTTCCGTTGGTAAAGTTTTGATTCTCGTTTGATACAAGCCAGCCTGGTTCCCGCTGCTTCGTCTGCTAAATACTACTGCAATTACACTACGCTACCTGAAACAATCAGTTTTAGAACATTTTGTAAACTGTCAGCCGTCACAACTTTTCACTCGACAACTTTTTAGAGCTTCTCAGTATCCACACAAGTAACTCGTATAACCTTTTCCGTTACGGAGTTATGACTAACTATTTGGTTGCGTAGATTAAATCGAGGTTTTTAATGCAGTGCTTCGCCATTTCCACACATACTTTTCAAGTAGAAAAATACATTGGTGCTCGGTGGGACTCGAACCCACAACCTCCGAATTGGAGGTAGGAGTACATCATCCCACTAGACTACCACAGCATTCTGTAATTATGGGCTATTATTATGTCATGATTTAATCGTATCGTGTCATGTAAAGCATCATCCGATGTTCCAGGAGTAATTTAAAATGCATAAATCTTCTTGGCTCAGTCGGTTCGCAAACTGGATTCCCGGGAGTTTTAACTTTCCGTTTTATGAATAGGTAATCGTTTGCGATACGATATCTGCATGAATAGAAATTAATGAAAATATTATTAGAGATTAAGTGGATTATAATAAACTGAAATAGGTTATCCCCATCGTCCTACGTAAAGGTATCTCTTAGATCAACATTCGTAGTTCAATAGCTCTAAAATAGGTTATCCCCATCGTCCTACGTAAAGGTATCTCTTAGATCAACATTCGTAGTTCAATAGCTCTAAAATAGGTTATCCCCATCGTCCTACGTAAAGGTATCTCTTAGATCAACATTCGTAGTTCAATAGCTCTAAAATAGGTTATCCCCATCGTCCTACGTAAAGGTATCTCTTAGATCAACATTCGTAGTTCAATAGCTCTAAAATAAGATTTAAGATAAACAAGTGAAGTAATCAACTGTCACTGCATACGAGCTTTGCGCCACACCCACAAAACCCCCGGTCGCTACACGCCACGGTCGCTACACGCCACGAGACGCCGCACCTCGCTTCGTGTGGCCGCCACCGACCGAAACCAAAGGAAATAGTAAAAAAAGCGGCCAAGTGCGAGTCAGACTCGCCCATGAAGGGTCCCGTAGCAGTAAGTAACATAATATAAAAGTCCTTATAGTTCGTTGTAACTATTTTATATTTGAGTTGATTGAATGAAAGGTAAAATGCGGTTTACGATTTATGACGTATTAAAAAAAATTCTTACTAGATCTCGTTAAAACCAATTTTAGGTGGAAGTTTGCATGGTAATGTACATCATATATGTTTTTTAGTTTTATCATTCTCTTATTTTAAAAGTTACAGGGGGGCGGAAGGGGAGACACATTTTAACACCTTGGAAGGGTCTCTCGCGCAAACTATTCGGTTTAGAAAAAAATAATATTAGAAATCTCAATACAATTTTTGAAGACATATTCATACACTATGGGTTTGATGAAAAAAACATTTTTAAATTTCACTTGTAAGTACATCTAAGTTTAACCCCCAAAAATTTTTTGTTTTCTAATTTTGTGTGAACATCTTAATGCGGTTCACAGAATACATCTACTTACCAAGTTTCAACAGTATAGTTTTAGAAAAAAGTGGCTGTGACCTACAGACGAACAGACAGACAGACATGACGAATCCATAAGGGTTCCGTTTTTTGTCATTTGACTACGGAACCCTAAAAAGTCGCGCGCTATGTTACTTAGTGGCTGCTGCCAGCTTCATGTGGCGGGGTTTTGTGGCTGTGGCACGTGGTGTGCTGGAAGGCCAGTAATAAATAAAGCCGTAGAACTACTGGCTAAAACTATGAGTTCATCAACTGCCCGGAGGCCTCCAACATCATAACTTGCTCTGTGAGTATAATATATAGGCTATAAATTATAATTTTTTGAGTAAATTGCCCAAATAATAACAATGTGTCCGAAAAAATTCTCCTCTCTGCGAGCCAATCTGGCATGCGCTGCAAAAACTGCGCTGTACACAAATATAAATAAAATAGGCTACTCGAAGTTCTACTCCTGCGTAAACGAAGTTGCGGGCAGATGCTAGTAATATAATAAATTTAGTTTGGATGTTTGTTACTTAATGACGTCGTAATGAGTGAACGGATTCGATGAAATTTGGGATGTATGTAGATTATAACCTGGATTAACACATATGCTACTTTTTGTTGACAAACAACGCGTGCGAAACCGCTGGCGGAAGCTCGTATTTATAAACAAATATCAAAAGTTTGCAAAAGATAAATCAGGCTAAAAGTAAATTTAAATCTCTTCGCTTTTCACTTTAAATCAAGGAGAGCAAATAAACAAATTGAAAAAAAGGAAAATTCGCCTGGCACCTATCCCTCCAATTCGTCACACCATGTCAACAATCGTGTGAACACCCCCTATTTTACATTTAATTGCATTTCTTTGTCGATCTCCCTGTTAATCTGGATGCACCCTTATCCTATACAAATACCAATATACCTTGAACTGCTATTTGCTTATATTCATACAGTTTCTGGGTTCTATGATTGTGGCTGGTGTCTAGACTGTTTGATATCGAAGAAAAGTATGTCGGTGCAATATTTGCGGACCCTCTTAAGCCTGATGACGTAACTTCATGTTTTTCTCATAAATTGGATTGGAACGTTTCCTTGCAAAGAAATGAAACCGCCAAAGAATGAAACCTGGGTGCTTTAAAGTCGCGAGTTAATAGGTTTCTTATAGGCAAGAGTAGTCCATCATAGACTGCATCATCGCTTACCTTTAGCGGTCCTCTAACGCGAGACAATCTTTCTTTACATATTATTCAATAGGTTCATTTCACGGAACGCCACGTAAGTCTAATTCAAGACAAACTGGCATTGTCACGCTGACCGCACAGGCATCATGGTTCGCCATGCGCCAACAGCGCAACCGGCATTCGCTTGGTAATTAGCAAAACTTGGTGCAGCAAGTGTAGATAGTGATGCAGGGGCAGCATCCGCCGCTGCAGCAGCTTCCGCAGCAACCTCCGCAAGGCCCACAAGGCCCGCAAGGCCCGCAAGGTCCACAAGATCCGCAAGGTCCGCACATCTTGGGTTGTTGAGTTGAAGGAGTACAACTATTGTTCTAAAAAACAGGTCAAAAGACCTTAAGTTGTGATTGAAAAGTTGACGAATAGATAGAAACTGAAATTGTATGTTTTAAACTGTTTTTAGGTTTTTTAAATATTTTTGAAGTTTTTAATGTGTATCTTGCAAAGAATTTGAGTGTACTCTATTATAAAATGAAGTCGATTCCGCTGTCTGTTACCTTAGATCTTTTAAACTACTCAAAGGATTTTATTGTAGTTTTCAGCAATAGATAGAGTGATTCAAGAGGAAAGTTAATATTTATAACACATACATAGTAACTGCGAAAGTAACTGTTTGTTTGTTACCTTTTCATAACTAAATGGCAGAACGGATCGTAATGAAATTTGGCAAGGAGATAGATCATATACTGGGGAAGGACAAATCCAATATTTTATTCGAGTGCACAAAAGAAGGGTAATGTTTTTATTGAAATACCATGCATGCGAAGCCGCGGGTAGGTCAGCTAGCAATTTATATAAAATACACTCGAACGTAAGTAAGTACTTATTTCTTTATTTTATATTAACATATTTATTTATTTACAATTAGCTATTAGACAATTAGCAATTTGTTTTATATATGTAAATTATTTATGTACCAAATATGTATTTAAGGTATATATATATATATATATATATATATAAGGTTAAGTAACTTATCTACTTCTATTATTAAGTATATTCTTTTTACACCTCGGCCAATCTTCCATTGAGCAATGATCCTCTTCATCCAAAGGCTGTCCGGAAGAGATAGCTTCAATAAGCGATAGAACCACCCCTATGCTTACATTTTTTTTATTTCTTTATAACTGTTGTGTCTAGCCTGTAAGATGTAGGTAATAAAGAATTTTCATACATTAATTCACATTTCTTCAGCCCGAAGACGTCGTAGCAGACCAAGGAAGAGATGGAGGGATGAGCTCACTAACTTCCGAGCCGACTGGACCATCTCGCGCTTGAAAGAAGTGTCTGGAAAGAATGGGGGGAGGCCTTTGCCCAGCAGCGGGACACAGTGGCCTGGTAATAATAATAATAATTCACACGAACAATGGTAGTTCTGTCACGAAATAGATGTTATGATGTAATTTCTGGAAATTTTGCTATTTTAGGTACGGAGCCCTAAGTCAACATTTTTATGCAATTAGGTTCATAAGATATACAAGCAATCCAAGAAATAGTTGACTAGAAGACGGAGAAGAAGTTTTCTGAAATGATTTCTTAAAAAAATGGTAACGACTAAATTGATTTCGTTGAATAGATTATGGCCTGGATTAAAACATAGACTAGTTTATACTGATAAACAAGCTGCAGACAGAACGTAGTATAAAATAATATAGCTAGTAGTTTCACCATTTCTAATAGTGATACAAAGTACTACCCCATTGCTAAACGCCACTACCCATATTTGTATAAAGTGATAACATCATAAAAACAAATGCTAACACGGTTAGTACGAAACAATGCAGATAAAGTAGTTTAGTTTTAAATTGGTCTCTATGGCCAACTGCACCCACCCCATTCTACCAACAGCGGAATATAACATTTATGTTTTCCGATAACTGTTGTATTAACTTTTCCAATGTTATAATTGCATACATTCTCGTGGCATCATCATCATCATATCATAGGAGGTTCACTGCTGAACATAGTGTAAAGTCCTTGTTCTGTAAGCAAATTTAATATTAAAATAATTCAATTTCAAAATTATTTATTTAGAAAATAAAGAAAGTACAATAGACAAATGAAAACGTTGACAACTGCAAAAGTTAAAAAACTGAGTAGCAGTGTCAGCGCCCTCTTCCAAAACCAAACCGAACATCGTTCCAGCTTAAAACAAGTCGATACAAGTAAATGTTTATTTTAAATATTATGATGATTTTAAGTTGGATGCAGGCCGCTTCCAACCGCAGTTCCTGGAGATCAATGAGGGAGGCCTTTGTCCAGCAGTGGACGTCCTACGGCTGATATGATGATGATGATGAAGTTGAATAGTGCGTGTGTGTGAGTATGTGTGTGGTGAGTGTTTGTGTGCTGTGTTTGTGTGGTGTGTGTGAGTGTGTGTAGAAGTGAGTGTGCGCGCGAGTTTGTGTGTAAGTGAGTGAGTGCATACGTAATCGCGTGTTGTTAATTTTGCTAGGTAGGAGAGATCAAAATATTCTCGGTATCATCGTACGTTAGTGACTGAAGCCAGGTTTCGCATTTAATTTTACATCTGTGGAATGAGAGGGGATAAATGGCAATAGCTTTTTTTACTCTGTTGTATAAAAGACAGCTTATATAAAAGCAGTGTCTTCCAGCTTCCAGCTAGGGCAGTTCTGCGGGGCGGTATGCTGCAAACCCTATCGGAGTGAATAAAATGAAACGCAGTCACACACACGGATCTATTCAACTGACTCGTATCGCTAAGTCTACTCTCCACCACTAATCTAGTTGTCATTTAAACCTACCTACAATACACACAAAGGCCGTCCACATAGATTTCCAGAGATGTTTATGATAGTTCATGTTATATGGCTAATCTTTCTTTGGGTTAGAAATTGAATTTATTATATATTCCAGACTTTTCCCTTTATCTGTATCACTAAAGCTACACGCATACCAAATTTTAGCACTGTAAGGTTACTGGTGTTTCCTGTGAATTTCGCCAAATTTCACATTTTTTCATAACTTAAAAATCACAAGACTTAAACCAAAAGTAAAACTGGGGTCAAAATTTACTAATAAATACCGTTTATTTAACGTCCCACTTGATTTGATAGTGTCATATATTTTTACCCCTTTTGAACTCCGATATCTCAACAACCTCTCAACATTTTAGCTCATTTAGTCGTCACACCAGAAATGTGCTATCACTACCTATATACCAAATTTAGTTACAAGTTATCCTCGGCCAAACAATCATGCATGCATATATACATACAACGCCGATTCGTCCAAGTTGATTTGGAGATCTTGCTTTGCTCGATCAATAAAACAAAACATAAAGAAAATAATAATAGATTATTCATATTTTTAAGGAACGCTCTATCGTTTTTACCGGGCCAGATGTGACCTGTAATTAAAGGAGCACTAGATTTTAAGAGCCTGTTATTGATTTTATATGCATGTGTTTCCTATAGTGGAAATCCTAAATAAATTAAATTAATGCAAGTGAAACCGCAGGAAAATGTCAGTTTAATTGAAATACATATCGAAAAGCATTTAATTAGTGCCTGAAGGGTAAAGTTGTTATGTCATTGTTCTGATTAAAATCGTATTCGATAATTTGATTTTACTGGAAGCTTTTGCACTTTGTTTAATTAATTTCAACAATTGAGTTCATTTCTATATACATTGAATGTATAAGATGTGGTCAGAAAAATAAACAATTTAGTAAGAGTATTATTTTGATAAATAAATTATGACATCGACATCATCGCGACGCTCATGTGCATGAAGATATCCTTCACGCGACGCGTCCTGAAAGCAGCTAGACACGGTAACGCAGGGTCTAGGCTGACTAATACCTGTACCACATTGACTAAATCTAAAAACATCCCCTTTAGAGCCCACAACCTGCTTCCACTGTAATATCCATCAACATAGAAGGTTTCTCCAAAGCTAAAAGCGAGCTCCTCGCAATGCTTTGCCAGGAATCACAATGTGATATTATTTGTGTCCAAGAGTCGCACCGAGACACTGACAAACAAAGAGCACAAATCCTGGAATGACCCTAGCCGTGGAAACACCTCATGCAAAATATGGTAGTGCAATTTTTGTAAGACCTAACATGTACCAGAGGAGAGGACTTGTATCAGGCAATAGAGAGGGGTGTGGAAGTTGCTCTCTATTGGACTAATAAAATTTTGAAATAAAACAGCCAGTTGGACAAAAAGAGTGGGGAAATTTAAGTACCTAGGCTGCACTTTGACTGACATTTACACAAGACAGGAAAAAATCGACTAAGATTCAGATCTCTAATAACAAGACCGTTATTAGACCGATACTGATTAACGGCTATGAGACTTGGAAGCCAACACTGAAGAAAGAGAACAAACTCTTGGTGGCAAAGCGGAAGGTCCTCCGTAAGATATTGGGACTAATCCGCAGAGAGGACGGAGGCCTATGAGTCTGAACGAACTTAGAGATCGAGGAACTAGTGAAAGAACACAACATCATCGGCGAAACGAAAGCGCATCGTCTTCACTGGCTCACAACGCCTGGAAAGATATAGTGGAAGCGAACCTGCATGAGATACAAGCGAAAAACTGGCGGGAAAATGCACAGGACAGACCAATATAGCGACTGCTTTTATCGAAGGCCAAGACACGCTTCGGGTCACTGAGCCATAGGAGTAAGTGAATAAACAGTAATTGACATGAAAAAAAAAGCTTATGAATAAGTCGTGATCCTTAATCCTTAATGATCATTTATTCCCATGATGGGCATCTTCTGATCACTTACTCAGCTCACAGACCTGTGACCTCAAATGAGGGTCATTGTATCTAATAACTATTAATAGGTTTATTTCATAAAAGTGTAATTTGAACCACCAAATTCAACGCATGAATAAAGTAAATTATGAGAATATAGGTCATTCGACCTACATGACTCATGGGATAATTCGATCGAAACGCTTCTTAATGATTTAATTACTTAATAGCCGATAATGTTAATAACTTGGAAATCTCGTTACAGTCGTAAACGTTGTAGTACAAGATACTTATTATGAAATTAAGGACACATTAATTATTGGGCCGTAATTTTGACCATTATGTCTCTAGCAGTTCCCTGCTGAATATTTTCTAATGAGCGTAACAGAAATACGAGTTAGATTTTTTTCTTAACTCTCTGGATTGGTCTTCGAGTTTTTTTGTCCAGTATCTGTAATATCAATCCACCGTGCATACTGTATTTAGTGTGTGTATGTATGTTATTATTTTAAAAATAAAAAACCGTGCGAAGGTGCGACGCGGACTCGCGCACGAAGAGTTCCGTACTAAAAATAAGGCAAAAAATTCACGTTTGTTGTGTGGGAGCCTCCCCGTAAATATTAATATTATTTTAATGTAATTATTTACTTTTAAAATAAATAATATAACTCAATATTCTGTGAATATTTCAAGTGTTTACCTGTTGCAATATCAATATCGAGCAAAAACAAGCAAAAACTCACGTTTGTTGTATGGGAGCCCCCCTAAAATATTTATTTCATTCTGTTTTTAGTATTTGTTGTTATAGCGGCAACAGAAATACATCATCTGTGAAAATTTTAACTGTCTAACTATCACGGTTCATAGATACAGCCTGGTGACACACGGACAGACAGACAGACAGACAGTGGAGTCTTAGTAATCCTAAAGAATCCTAAAAATTACTAAATTATTCCTCTGGCCGGCCTACAAATACCAATTTCAGGGTTAGGTTTACACACTTTTTAGGTGCATCTTACGACTACATATCTCCCACGTAATAAGTTGGTTTCTGACAATATTGTACTAGGGTATGGTCAGGTCCAAACGTGTTTATTTCGTACGTAATTGAATGTCAGTCTATTTCTTAATGCTAACCGATGTCTAAAAATCCTGTTAATCTATCGGTCGAACATTTAATTAAAGTACCACTGTGCCCAACAGATAGGGCTTGCATCAGTAGGTACGCATGCCCGCGTCAGTGACCGGATGGAATAGGGTTGAAAACTTTCTCCTTTGTTTTGAATTGTTCGCATACCCAAAACAAAAGACTGATAAACAAAATATATAATAAATATGTTGTTTGCAAAATGTTTTATAAAAATCATTTTTTCAGGTATTGTTTTAGGAACCAACACGCACAAAACACTGTAAATATTTGTTTTAGTTTATTTGGATGTATTCCACAGCGCGCAACTTGAATAATAAACAAGAAAAGTAGTTAAACTAAGTTTAAAAACGGAAACCAGACTACGTAATACCTTTTTCAATGGTAGCCCATGTCATCCGGGCTATAATAACGAATCGATTGAGACTATAATCATCAAAATTGGATGAGTATTTTAGGCGCTACGGTGGTTCATACGTCCATAGACTGCAAAAAACATAACCTTTCCTTTTGGCTTTGCCGTTGTTGGATAGAACTGTTGGTCCGAGTAACATGTGGTTATGTATAACAGTATATAACAGGCTATGTTACTCGGACCGTAATAAAGAATCAGTTGACACTTGATTAATCAAAATTGGAATTTGCTTATCCATTACCTATAGTTTGGTAGACGTAGCTGTGGATTATTTCGCTTCGACACCTCTGTCCATTCGTCAACAAACGCAATCAGCGGTTATTGACCCCAGGGGCTGATCAATATTTCGGCTTTTCATTCCAATTTGAAAGCCAATAGTGTTGGCATCATTGGCATGTTCAAATTACGTTGCTGCCTAAATATCCATAGTTCTATACTAATATTATAAAGAGGAAAGATTTGTATGTTTGTATTGAATAGGCTCAGAAACCACTGGACCGATTAAAAAAAATATTTCACTGTTGGGAAGCTACACTATCCCCGGGTGACATAGGTTACTTTTTACCCAACTGCGCAGAAGGAGGGTAATTTTTTTATTGAAAAACTACGCTTGCGAAGCTGCGAATTGGTCAGCTAGTCTATACTAATATTATAAAGAGGAAAGATTTATAGTTTTGTTTGTATGTTTGTAATGAATAAACTCAAAAACTACTGTGCCGATTTCAAAATTTATTTCACCATTGGAAAGCTACATTCACTTTGAGTGACATAGGTTATATTTATTGCTAGAGAAGATGAAGGATCCTTAATAAAACTTAAGTAACGTAACCCAAGGTGTAAAAAAGTGCCCTAAAACGTCTTTCGTCGCATGCGCTGCGGAAACTATTGATGATAGAACAAAAGTATGTTCTACACTATTAAAGAACATATCAATATCTACAAAATTCGTTATATTATTAAGAGGAAAGATTTGTTTGTTTGTTTGTTTGTATTGAATAAGCTCCGAAACTACTGGACCGATTTAAAAAACTCTTTCACCGTTGGGAAGCTACACTATCTCCGGGTGACACAGACTACTTTTTACCCAATTACGCAGAAGGAGGGTAATGTTTTTAGTAAAAAACTACGCATGCGAAGCTGCGGATCGGTTAGCTAGTATATTATAAATTCGAAAGTAAGTCTATCTGTCTGTTACGTTTTCACGACTAAACAGCGGAGCCGATTTTGATAAAATTTGGTAAACAGATTGACTGTGACCGGGATCGGTATATAGGCTACTTTTTACCCGACTGCTCAGAAGGAGAATAATGTTTTTATGACAAACCACACCATGTGCAAAGCTGCGGTCGTATACCGATTTTGATTAAATTTCTATGGGACCAATCTGAAAGTAGTATATTCATTAAAAATAAAAACCACATCTGTTGATAAATAAGGGAGTTTTGAGGAAACAAACATTTAAAAACAAGAAAGATAGAATAGAATTGAGAAACTCCTCCTTTTTTTTGAAGTCGGTTGAAAATAAAGAAATGAGAAGATTCTTAGACAAACCAAAGTCACTGACATAGCCCAGAGGATTAGCAAGCTGAAGTGGCAGTGGGTGGGGTATATAGCTCGAAGAACTGATGGCCGTTGGGGCAGAAAGGTTCTCAAATGAAGACCACGCACTGTTAACCGCAGCGCTGGATATCACCCCTAGATAGAAAGACGTCCTGATAAACGTTCGGAGCCGTTGGGTGATCGCACAAGATCGATTGCTCTGGAGATCTATGGGAGAGCCTATGTTCAGAAGTGGACGTTCCAATAATAATGATGATGAAGATAACAAATATGTTAAAGTTACTAAATAATCAATAGCTTTTCCAGGTTTTACAATAATAATTAGCGCGCTGGGTAGCCAGTGCAACCCAGCACATGCTGAGATAGAGCCTTATTGTGACACATGCAGCGAGTACGACACTGCAATATTTTGCATACTTATTTAATGTTAATCTTTTAGTAATTGTTTCTTTGTTCTTTTTGTTATGTCTCCTGTGTGTGTTTGTTCTGTTGTACTATTAGTGTTGTTAACAAATAATATGTTTTTGATTTGATTTGATTAAGTATTTTTTATAAATAAATAATGCTGGACATTTTACACAGCGCTATCTAACCCAAAACTAAGCAAAGCTCGTATTATGGGAACCAGATAACGGATAGAATACATATACACTTTTTTTTGTAAATACATAGAAAAATACCCAAACCCGGGACAAATATCTGCAGATCACACAAACATTTATCCCGGAGCGGGAATCGAACACACAACCTCCTGTGTCTCAGCCGGCTATTCGCCCACTGCACCACAGAGGTAATTTAATTCCTATTTTTCAGCTAAAGACCACTTCAGACGGTCAACCAGCTTAGGGCCCAATGCCCTCGAGGCTTTAGAGTAAATTGCATTCGGGCGTCCCCTTCAAAGCCCTTGAATACGGGGCAAAGAAACTAAATTGTACCTTCAATATCGAGAGGTAGTACGAAAATTGTCGACTTGGACAAAATCGAT
Organism: Philereme vetulata; assembly: GCA_918857605.2. Taxonomy (NCBI): domain Eukaryota; kingdom Metazoa; phylum Arthropoda; class Insecta; order Lepidoptera; family Geometridae; genus Philereme; species Philereme vetulata. Next base: position 6,972,999 of record OU975476.1, read on the forward strand.
GAATAATAAAATAAACTTATTTTGTAAGTCATAGTATATTTTTTAACAGTTTTTAATTAACTATTTAAAATAAATACCACAGATAATGTCAAAACGATATTCATGAGAAGAACATACCCCTTTTTCGGCTCGAAGCTCATAGAGGCTTTTATTGTATTTTTAAGATAATATGCGTTGCATTTCTAATGCCTCATGGTTCACAACCAAAAATGAGATCCATGAGTACCACGAAGTTCCCACAGTTGAACAAGAAACGGGCTTCATAGCGAAAAGATACCTGGATCATGCCTAAAAACCCATGATAATCCGCTGGCAAGAGCGCTGGTGGAAAATCGTTCTGATACAAAGTGCCTGAAAAGAGTACATGTCTTGAACAACCTGCTTGCTGCTTCTAAAGAAAGACTAATGTGTATCGATCCCGAACTCTACAAATAAATCAACACATCCGCCTATAGTCCTCCAACTGATCATAATGAGAACAAAAAAAAAAGGAATGATAACATGTTCATAAGTAATTGAGATTTTATAACTTCTAAAACTATCATGGTTATGTACACTACATTCAACAAAAACGGGATTATATTTACCATGTCAAGTGAGATTTAAAGTGACCCGATATTTCGGCACAGTCGCATACGCCATGATCACAGGTTAACCAAAGTGTTTGCGAGTGGATGATAATTTATTTAATTTTAATTAAAAATGTTGTTTTTATGACATTTCTTGTACCCTATATCACTGTCGAGTCTTAAGGTCGCAACGATTTTCTAACTTATCTAAATCCAGAAGTTTAGGTGCTACATCGTAATAAATGCATGCACCCAACGGCTCCCAGCAACCTTTAACAGGTCTTCTTTCCACATAATGAGGGCGCCGAGATGCGCTGTACTTTCTAGTACGATGTCTCCACTTGAAAGAAAGAAAGTAAGAAAATACATTTATTAGACACACACACACAGGACAGACCATTCAGAACAGAACAAATACAAAAAACATACCTACTTACCTAAAGAATATAATAGTAAAAAGAAAAATTATTTAAGTACAGAATTAAAGAAAATACACAAGATAAAAATTTAATTCTTAAGTATACATAGATAGGTACAAATAATATGGTCTTCCGTGCTGTGTGGGCCAAACAGGCCCCATCTCAGCGTATTGCTGCCTACTTGCCTACCGGAAGATAAGCGGCGCTCGTTTTCAGATGGGACCCATGGGTAGCCTCACGAGCGAAATAAATGATTAAACATATACATAGACATACATGGATACACATACGTAAATAATAAAATAAACTTGAAAGAATAAAATACTTATATATAGGCGCACGGAAGGCGAACAGGAGTGAACCTTCAAAAATATACTGGAGGCAACAACCAGAAGACGAGTGAGCAGAGAGTGTGGAGTAGTGTTTGTGGGCAGTGCAACAAGAAGGAGAAAAATACTACCTACACAGTTTCCTGTGAACCTTTCACTTGAGAACCTTTCTGCTCCAACGGCCGTCAGTTCTTCGAGGTATGTGCCCTGCCCACTGCCACTTCAGTTTGCTAATACTTTGTACTATGCCGGTGACTTTGGTATAATAAATACCATCCAAAAGCACAACTATTTATAGAGTAACTAGTTAACCCGCCGAACTTCGTACCGCCTTGATATGCATATAACGCGGGCTATCAATATCAATGTCAGTGACGCGACGTCACCATGGTAGAACTGCCAATTGTTGTCCCGGCCATCATTTACAACCATACCTAACCATAGACAAAATTACGTTTAGCTGTCATTTGCGTTTTGTTATTCCATGTCAGATGCGTTTTTGTTATACCACGTTTTATAATGACTTTCTTAACGTATTATTACTTATATTCTTAATATTCTTATTATTCTTTTTAACGTTTTATGTCACGTCACACGGGAACGCGGTCGAACGGGATAAAAAATATCCTATGTCTGTCTTCTGGTTCTAAGAACGGAATAAAACGTATCCTATGTCCGTCTCCTGGTTCTAAGCTACCTCACCACCAATTTTCAGCCAAATCGGTTTAGCCGTTCTTGAGTTATAAATAGTGTAACTAACACGACTTTCTTTTATATATACAGTGTTTTTTTACTGTAACAGTACGGCAGTACACATAACCAGAGGAGATACAATTAAGTATACTTTTTGCGTATTTGACAATGCAATGATAGGACAAATAAGATGGTGCAATGACTAATATAAAAGTCCGACAGGTGCAAGAACCATGTTCGAAATTCAAAATTGTTCTGAAATACGAAATGATTTTGAATTGCTCATGAGAGCATGGAGTTCCTAAACTTATTAATCGCTATAGTATTAATATTTCTTTAATGTGCAATAAGAATCTAATAAAATGTTTGTAGAAGGAATTATGTTTGTCCTGTTGTATGAGAATCATCATCATCATCATCATATCAGCCGTAGGACGTCCACTGCTGGACAAAGGCCTCCCTCATTGATCTCCAGGAACTGCGGTTGGAAGCGGCCTGCATCCAACGCCGACCTGCGGTTCTTACCAAGTTGTCTGCCCATCTTGTGGGTGGACGTCCTACGCTGCGCTTGCCGGTCCGTGGCCTCCACTCGAGAACCTTTCGGCCCCATCGGCCATCTGTTCTGCGCGCTATATGGCCTGCCCATTGCCACTTCAACGTGCTAATCCGTCGGGCTATGTCGGTGACTTGAGTTCTCCTACGTATCTCCTCATTTCTGATTCGATCCCGTAGATAAACCCCGAGCATAGCCCTCTCCATAGCTCGTTGAGCAACTTTGAGCTTATTCATAAGGCCAATAGTGAAGGACCACGTCTCGGTTCCATATGTCATCACTGGTAACACACACTGATTGAAGACTTTCGTCTTAAGGCACTGAGGTATGTTGGACGAAAAGACATTGCGATGTTTCCCAAACGCTGCCCATCCGAGTTGGATTCGACGAATGACCTCTTTCTCGAAGTTGGACCTACCTAATTGGACTGTTTGTCCTAGGTATACATACGCGTCGACAACTTCAAGAGCCGAGTTCTCAACCATAACTGGGGCAGGGACGACATGGACATTCGACATGATTTTCGTCTTGTCCATGTTCATTTTAAGTCCTACCCGTTGGGAGACTCGATTGAGGCCTTCGAGCATTGTGCTGAGCTCTTCCATCGACTTTGCCATGACCACAATATCGTCGGCAAACCGAAGGTGAGTGATGTATTCGCCGTTAATGTTGATGCCCAGTCCTTTCCATTCCAGAAGCTTGAAGGCATCTTCCAATGCGGTCGTAAACAGTTTCGGAGAGATTACATCTCTCTGTCTTACGCCTCTTTTTAAGGGAATCGCCTTCGAGCTCTGTTCGTGTACTTGGACTGACATAGTGGCGTTTTTATACAAATACTTCAACGCTTCGACACAACATTCTGTATGACTTGCCGCAGCGTATGTATGTGGTCTATGGTACTGTAGCCTTTACGGAACCCGGCTTGTTCGGGAAGCTGGAAGTCATCAAACCTGCGTTCGAGACGGTTCGCGATGACCCTTGAAAACAGCTTATAAACATGGCTCAAAAGCGAGATGGGTCTGTAATTCTTAAGCAAGGTGTTGTCACCTTTCTTGAAAAACAGAACCACCACGCCCCCGTTCCATGCTTTTGCGTCGTACCTTCAAGCCAGGCGGAATTAAAAAGCTTCTGAAGGACTTTAAGTACCGGTGATCCATCCGCTTTCAGAAGCTCTGAAGTGATTCCGTCCTCACCCGGCGCCTTGTCGTTCTTAAGCTGCTTCAAGGCCATCCTGATCTCATACAGGATGATGTTCGGAATATCTTCGGTATAATGTCGGGTCAGTTTGGCTCTTGGGTCGTTGGCCGCACTGCAAACAGGTTTAGTGACCGAATCGTAGAGCCGTCCATAGAACCCTTCGACTTCCCTTAACACTTCCGCTTTACTTGACGTTATGCTGCCATCTTCCCTCTTCAGCTTCGTCATGCAGCTCTGCCCAATAGAATTATCTCTCGCGAACACTTTGGAGCCTTTATTCCGCTCTATCGTATCTTTAATACGAGATGTATTAAAGGTACGAATATCGTGCCGCAAGGATTTCCAAATCTTTCTATTGAGCTGCCTATGTGACTGAGCATCATCGGGAGTCTGCAGTCGCAAAGAACGTCGTTCAGCCATGAGGTTAAGGGTGTCATCAGAGAGTTTCTGAGGTCTATTGGTACGGGGGGTCTTAAAGAACTGGGACCTCACCGTATGGACGGTTTCTACGAACCTGTTATTGATCTTGTCCACTGATGCATCTACTTCTAGACAGTCAAAGCGATTTGCAAATTCGAGTTGAAAGCTCTCGAGGTTTTGGATATGTGCGCGAGTGGGTCGGAGTGTAGATTTCATCAAACGGGACCTTTCAAGTTTAACGTTCATATTCAATGTGGCTCTAACAATTCGGTGATCACTGCCGGTTTTCACCCTGTGAATCACAGAGACATCATTGAATATCCGTTTCTTGTTGGTCAAGATGTAATCAATCTCATTTCTCGTGGAACCGTTGGGACTCATCCAGGTTCATTTCCTGTGAGGCGGCTTCTGGAAAAAAGAATTCATCATAAAGAGTCCTTCTTTCTCCAGAAAATCGGCCAGCCTCTGTCCCCTGGGGTTCCGTTGCCCATATCCAAATTGCCCCACTCTCAACTCATCATCGCTTCTCATGCTGAGCTTTGCATTGAAGTCCCCCATAACAACAATAAAGTGAGTTTTGTTCGTATGTATGGCTCTACTGATGTCCTCATACATAGACTCTACTTCTTCATCTGGGTGTGAAGAGGTCGGCGCATATACCTGAACGACCTTCAGCGAATATCGCTTAGATATTCTGAGTGTCAGATACGCGACCCTGCTCGACACACTGTCGATGGTGATAATGTTGTTGATGAGTGACTTGTGAACGAGAAACCCAACACCACCTTGGGACTGTTGGTCGCCCTTCCGGTAGTATAGCAGGTTACCAGACGTAAGGGTTATCGTGTCCTCGCCCTCTCTACGGACTTCTGATAACCCCAAAATGTCCCAGTGTAATCTACTAATTTCTTCTTCCAGCTCAACAATCTTTTCGTCTGTCCTCAAAATGCGGATGTTGTGCGTTACCAGGGCCAGTGGTCGTCGTAGGGTTTGGTAGCCGATCGTCTCCCGGGGATTCTTAGCACCCCTGGCCCCGCCATTACCGTGACTGCTACCGTAGCCAGGATTAGCGGGGCCGCCGGGGACTCGGGGCCTGGTTTTATGTTGCACTATATCTATAAGGGGGTTGTTGCCATACTCGCCACGCTTGGCAGGCGGATTGGCGAGCGCAGTATAGATATTAAAAACACGAAAAGACGCTGCTGCCCATCTTTCGGAGGTATCCCTTAGCAGACTCCTACTGCATCCACGGGCAAGAGCGGAGGGGTAACATTCTATTGCCGGCGCCCCACGGCAATGAGAATGAGAATGTATGAGAAATGGGAATATCACGGTATGAGAATACTTTTTATCAAATTTGACTAACTTCCGCTGTACAGATTTTTTTCATCCGATACAATAAAATGATCCTTACAAAGAACTGCATCGATCAACCTCAAAAAAAGATTTTACCAACTTGATTCATTTTAAGGCGCTACTCACACTAGACTAAAAAATTTTTATTGCCAAAATGTTTTTCTTTGAAAACAAGCTGATGTTTTAAAAGAAACTGCACCTGTATCTTTTCTGGTCATGGGTGCTGCCGTACTGTTACAGTTAAACAAAACACTCTGTATATAAGATTAGGACGACGTTGTAGTGCGTAATTAGAATGCAGAGTACTCTCTGCAGTTTTAACTTTGCTAGTATTAACGACTATTCGATGACCTCCGTGGCGCAGTGGGCGAAAAGCCAGCTGAGACGCAGGAGGTAGCGGGTTCGATTCCCGCCGCGGAACAAATATGTGCATGATCTTCAGATATTTGTTCCGGGTCTGTATGTTTTTTTATGTATTTTATGTATGTATTTACAAAAAAACCGTATATAAGTATTCTATCAGTTATCTGGTTCCCATAGTACAAGATCTGCTTAGTTTGGGGCTAGATAGCACTGTGTGAAATGTCAAGCAATATTTATTTAATTATTTATTAAACTAGAAGTATGTTTTGACCCACGTTCGAAGTTTTCGTGATTTCCTTATTCCTTTGCGCTATGTCATGCATACTTGAGATGGCAAATAAGCGATTTGTAATTGATTGTAAAAATATGTTGGCGTACTTGAGTTTACTTGAAAATGTGATTGTGTTTAGTTACCCTACTTATCAAAATCAATTACAATTAGAAGGGTCAAGATACTTTGATACTCTTGTAGTAGCTACCAATAAGTAGTTAAGTAGAGGCATTAAAGGCATATTACCCTGTTTCAAAAATTATGTAGATTGGACCTAAGTTATACAGGCCTGTCACACTTCATAGAAACAAACTGATTGAATTACCTATTACTACTAAAAGCGCAGTGGCCTATCACCACGCGGTTTGTTTCTGAGTGAATTTACTGTAACACTAGGCTAAACCAATCGGTATAGAGACAGCAATATACGATTTTTGAGAAGAGAAGATCAGAAACACTCGTAGCATTTATTTCGTAGCACTGCTACGAAAAGCTGTACTTACATAGTGTCTTGAAGCTGTTCTAATAAATAGAAATAGATTGTATGTGCTGGCGCCGTAGCAACTGCCCAAGCCAAAGTTTGTACCTAATTTTTTAAGTTAATTATTTATTAGGAACAATAAATAATAGATCAATTACATTCCCTTCAATTATTTATTTATAGGTTTTACGTAAAATAAATGTATTTATATATTATAATTATTATGTTATCTTTACTAATATTATAAATAAGAAAGATTTGTATTTATGTATTTTGTTAGTATGTTTGTAATGAATAAACTCAAAAACTACTGAACCGATTTAAAAAATTCTTTCACTGTTGGGAAGCTACACAATCCCCGGGTGACATTACCCCATTGTACAGAAGGAGGGTAATGTTTTATGGAAAAACTACGCGTGCAAAGCTGCGGATTGGTCAGCTAGTATACCTAGTCAGGTCATAAATTCTGTCACATGTTTAATAATAATAATAATAATCCTCCTAGCCGATTTCGGCTACAGAGACTTGACTTTGTGATTATTGGCCTAGGTGTTTAGCCTGTATGTGGCTGATGTACCCTATTTTTGCGCTAAAAGTCCGGTTACAATGAACACAAGTTAAGGCGCCATTAATGTAGTTGTAATTGATATTAGCCGGCGGTCGACTTTTAAGCTGATCTCGTTTTAAGTCTAGTTCTTGCCTCCTTTCTTCTTCAAACTCGTACACTTTGTCCTGAACATGACGCCTCCATTCAGGTCGTTTTTCAGCGAGAGCCTCCCAGCGCGACGGATCGATACAACACCTCTTCATGTGCCTCTTCTGTACGTCTTTGAAACGTAGGAACTGACCTCCGCGTTTCCGCTTACCATGTTCTAGTTCACAGAAGAAAATGCGTTTCGCCCTTCGCTCATCAGACATCCGAGACAGGTGCCCGCACCAACGCAGCTGACGCCGCATCAAATATGCCTCTATGCCACAGACATTAGCCCGTCGTAGAACATCGGTATTACGGACCCGATCCGACCACTTGATGTTAAGAATGTCGCGGAGGCATTTCAGATGGAATCTGTCTAACGTGCGTATGTGTCTGCGATACAGGCACCATGTCTCTGACGAGTACAAGATGTTAGGAAGTACAATAGCCATATACACCTTAATCTTGGTACTCAATTTGATGTTATGGGAGCGAAATACCTGGACTCGTAGTTTACCAAAAGCAGCCATAGCGGAGCCAAGTCTGCTGTTGATCTCCGAGTCAAGGTCGCATTTTGTTGTTATGCTGCTTCCCAGATATCTGAATGTATCGACCTGTTTTATGGGCTTTCCATCGATTTGCAGATTCAGTGGAGCTTGGTTAACAGTGTCCATGGCCATCACCTCTGTCTTTGTAATATTAATTTTGAGGCCAAATCTACAGCACGCAGCGTCAAGCCGAGTCATCAAGTCCTGGAGTCCCTCAGAAGATTCCGCAACGAAACATAGGTCATCAGCATACATCAATTCGGTAATGAGGTCATACGATACCTTTGTGTGCGCTTTTAACCTAGCCAGGTTAAAGATACTGCCATCTGTGCGAAAACGTATGCGGATCCCTTCGGTGTTGGCTTGTAAAGTCTCCCTCACGACAACGGAAAAGTACAGAGCAAAAAGAGTGGGTGCTAATACACTGCCTTGTTTTACACCACAAGTGACAGGGAATTGCTCTGTCTGCTCACCATTGACGGTTACGCAACAAGTCATGTTGTCGTGAAGAAGTCTTATCAAGCGTATAAATTTGTCGGTGCAACCAAGTTTCGAAAGCACAATCCACAAAGCTTCGCGAGGTACACTGTCAAAAGCTTTCTCCAGATCAACAAAACAGAGAAACAGAGGTTGACACTGTTCCCTGCTTTTCTCTTGCAGTTGTCTAAGAGAGAATATGGCCTCGCATGTGCCGCGATTGGGTCTAAACCCAAATTGCGTTTCAGGCAATATACTTTCAGAGAGCTCCATAAGACGATTTAAGAGTACTCTGGCAAAAGTTTTTCCTGGAGTAGACAGAAGTGATATACCCCTATAAGAGTTGCAAACAGATCGATCACCTTTATTTTTATACAAAGAGCAAATTAGTGATACGCCAAAACTAGGAGGAACGAACTCCATTTCCCACATGCGCTGGAAAAATTGCCAAATCTTGTAGTGCAACTCATCTCCGCCATATTTTAATAGTTCTCCTGGTATGTTATCGATGCCGACAGCCTTATTGTTTTTCTGCGCTTTGATGGCGATGATAACTTCCTCAAGAGAAGGAGGCTGATCCAGATCTACGGCTTGTGGTAAGGCAGGAAGTGATGCTAAATAGTTTATGTCAGCAGAACGATCCACATTGAGTAAGCTGTTATAGTGTTCTGCCCAGCGAGTAAGAACTTCTCCTTTGCTTACCAGGAGGGTACCTGAAAGTGATTTCAGTGGTACGTTTACTCGATGTGGACTTCCTACTAACTTTTTAATCTCGTTAAAGAAATCGCCGAGTCTATTCGAATCAGCAAGCCACTGAATATAGCGAACCTTGTTCAGCCACCACTCATCTTTTGCGTTTCGAGTTAGTCTCCTTATTTGGCTCGTACTCTCCTTTATTTTTTCAGAAGCAGTTGTCTGATTTCCCTTTCGAAGGAGCTGGCGGTGTTTTTCTAGGGCGACTGTCAATGTATTATCATTTTTGTCAAACCAGTCTTCACAGACACGAGGTTTTTGGCCTAAGATCTCAGTAGCCGCATTGATGGTATTTGTAGTTAACAGTTTCCAGCTCTCGTCTAACTGTTCATCTTCGGGGTGTATGCCTGCTGTAAAGGTATTGACAGCTTCCCTGTAATTTGCCAATATTTCAGCAGACTCTAGCTTTTTCAGATGAAGACAGTTAGGCTTAGCCCTGCGAGGTCTACGGCAAGGGCTAAGACGCAAAAATAGTTTTGTAACAACAAGTCGGTGATCCGACCAACAGTTTGCGCCCCTCATTACTCTCGTTACTTTGACATCCGCTATATCCCGTTGACGGACTATAGCATAATCAATAAGATGCCAATGCTTGGACCTTGGGTGCATCCAGGTAGTTTTGTATTTATTTGGGAGTCTAAACATGGTATTGGTAATACCCAGATGAAATTGGGAACAGAGGCTTAGTAACAGTTGCCCATTACTGTTCATGTTACCAATGCCATGTCGCCCTATCACCCGAGGCCAAGCTTCAAAATCACGTCCGACGCGAGCATTAAAGTCGCCAAGAAGCAAAACTTTCTCACAGCGCCGGATTTTAGTCAGCACTTCTGACACTTCCTCATAAAATTTGTCCTTGACGTCATCACTTTTGTCGAGTGTTGGCGAATATACGCTGATAACATTTAAGTATTTATTGTTTCGAAGATGGAAACGTAAGGACATGACACGATCAGAGATAGCAACTGGATGTTCTTCCAACTTAGAGGCTAAAGTAGTTTTAATAGCAAAGCCTACTCCTGACCGTCTAGGCTCAGAAGCTGGTGTGCCTTTCCAGAAGAAAGTGTACCCACCACCACGTTCAACAAGCTCACCTTCGTCAGCTAGATGTGTTTCGCTGAGAGCGGCTATGTCGACGTCATAGCGTTTGAGCATGTTTAATATAAAATAATTGAAACAAGTTCATTCATTATGTAACTATTTATATACCAAAATGAACTTAACAAAACATAGATTCTTATGACACTAAAGTTTATTCAAAATGACCTCCGTGATTTTGAATACAGGCCTTCAATCTGCCCGGCCAGTCGTCTATCGCAGCACGAACGAGGTCCATGTCAATATCGGCGGCTGCCTTAATCAAGGATGTCTTGAGTGACTAGAAATTGGGATGAGGTTTTGAGCATGCCTTTTCCTCCAAGTGTTGCCATATCTTGTAATCTAACGGATTCAAATCTGGACTGGAGGAGGGCCAGTCTTCGTGCCGGTAGAAGTCGATTTCACGCGCCGCCAGCCAGTCTTGTGTGCTCTTCGCTCTATGAGCTGGCGCCAAATCTTGTTGGAATACCCAGTGCCTGTTATTGAACCATGGTATGAGAAACAGGTTCCACAAGGTTCGTCAGGACTGTATTTTGATACACAACTGCATTCGTTTTTACACCTTTCTCACAAAAATGTACCTCTGTTAAGCCCCAATAAGAAACTCCCATGAGCGAGGATGGAAAATGAGCTCGTTGGACACGCGGAATACGGTTGCTCGCTTCTTGACTACTGTGTGCATATACCTTATCATTTTGTTTGTTGTAGCTCTCTTCTACGGAAAAAAATTTTTCATCCGAAAAAAGAATTTCCCAAAATTTTTTTCCCGCGTACCGTTTCAACAAAGCGCGGCATCTCATCAATCTCAGGTCCATTAGACGAGCATTCAAACGATGTCCTGTTTTTCTTCGATATGCCCGAAGCCCGAAGTCTTCATTTAACACCCTTTTCACCGTGGTTCTGCTTAACCCCATCTGAAGGGCCAACAGTTTCTGCTTACGTTTGGGATTTCTTAGAATTCGCGCCTTCACAGCTTTTATCACTGCTGGAGTCCTAACAGACCGAGGGCGACCACTTCTTGACCTGTCATCTACACTAGAGTCTTCATTGTATCGTTTGATGGTGCGATAAATGAATCTTTTGGTTATATTAAAATTTTTCAGTATGTCAAAAATTTGAATTGGCTCGTAACCGCAACGATGCAACGCAATAATTGCAACAGGGTCTTCTTTAAGCGTTTACTCCATATTTAAAAATGAGTAAAATTCTAAAAAGCATACATTTTTATTTTTATGAACAATTCGAAATTCGAATTCTATAAACTTTTTTGTGGCCAGCATTCTAAAAGAAAAGTTTTTACTGTGTGACAATACTTATGACCTGACTAGGTTATATATAACATAATATATCACATTATATATATAAAAACAGTTATCTTACGTAAAAACCTATAAATAAATAATTGAAGTATAAGTAATTGATGTATTGTTTATTGTTCCTAATTAGGTAAATTAGGTTCCTAAATTTGGTATTTATTATTATGTTCTTATTTAGTCATTTAGGGTCTGTTATTATTATTAGCTTTGAAATACCTTTCTTCCTGTGTCACGCCTTACCTTCTGTTAGCACGACCATGACTACCAATCACTGGTAGATAATGCTATTAACATTGAGTACTCCTAGCATTATTCTGTTTTATGTGAAAGTATTTAATATTAATAAAAATAAATGGAACGATGATACTTGCATATGTAATAATACTGTGTCTCAGATAGCAACGCCTTCCACAACATGGTGAACTTCCAGTGTAAGGTAGCATTGCTTTAGAAACCTACGTGGTGCTCTAACGCTAGTGGCCTCACTTACTGCGCTAAGCGCTCTCTGCGCTCGCCAAAAGTTCGGTTAAGCATCGGCGTTATAGGCCAAGGGAGTTAGTCCTTCAGAAAAAAAATGTTAGTACTTACCCAATTATAATTCAGAAGTCTTCAAGCCCAGGGTAAACAGGTTATTCCTAGGCAGTCGTGCATTTCGGCCACAGCCCCACTTCCATCAGGTGTCTTAGATATCCGCTAGACTATTCCCAGTTAAAACAAACTCCTGATGTTTCTAAGCTGTAAAGACTTTAAATAAGTGTAAATTAAAAAATGCCAACATGCCCCCTGTTTTTACTTCAGGGACTACAAACTGACGTAGCCCCAACTAAAACAGCTTTCTTATAAAAACCGCGTCAGCATCGTTCCATCCGTTTTGGAACTGCATTGCCACAGACAGACAGACATAAATACAGACAGACATAGATGCCAAACCTATAAAACCCTTCTTTCTGTGTCGAGGGCTAAAAATATACTTTTTTCCGAACTATTTGATATAAATTGACTATAAAAAAAGCCGGTCAAGTGCGAGTCGGTCTCGCGCACGAAAGGTTCCGTACCATTATCTATAAAAATGGCAAAAAAATCACGTTTGTTGTATGGGAGCCTCCCTTAAATATTTGTGTTATTTAAATTTAGTTATTTATATTTAAAGTGAATATAAAACTAAATATTCTGTGAATATTTCTAGTGTCTACCTGTTGTCGTTATCAATATCGAGCTAAAACGAACAAAAAAGTCACGTTTGTTGTATGGGAGCCCCTCTTAAATATTTATTTTATTATGTTTTTAGTATTTGTTGTTATAGCGGCAACAAAAATACATCATCTGTGAATATTTCAACTGTCTAACTACCACGGTTCATGAGATACAGACGGACAGACAGACAGACAGACAGCGGAGTCTTAGTAATAGGGTCCCGTTTGACCCTTTGGGTACGGAATCCTAAAAAACTACGAGCCTTACAGTAGTCGCATATGATGTGTAACATCTGACCGCGTCTCATTGGTCAAATCAAATAGCGCGCGCTTCCCCGGTTTCTTGTTACACATTTCTGTCCCTTTTGCCAAAATCACTCCCACAAACCGAGATGAAAGATGGTACACATCAATAAACGAGTTTTCAAATAAATATGTGTGAATAATAATATTAATATACGTTTATTTCAGGCAACAATGTGCGCATACAAAATATGATTACAAGGCCCATATCTTTAAATACCATAAAGACTTAAAACACATAAAACAATAAACTGATAACGTTATCTGTTATCATAACGTCATCTGTCACTCGCAAGTCGCATGCGGGTTTTCCAAATTATTTTATTTCTAATTTGCTGTGATAATTACTGAGTATTTCCGATAATTATTATAATTATTAATCGTTTTGAAAAATAACGATACAAGTCCTGCCTCTGTGAGTCTTTTTTTAAAGTGCTGAATTATCGTTCGGTGAAAATGAAGTGTGCTGGCTGCATAAAACCAACAAAAGGTGTTAACACAAAAGGTGTAACCGACAGACGCTGTCGAGGTTAGGAAATTAATCATAGGACTAGAAAACGCTAAAGCACCTGGCATTGATGGTCTAGGAAACTCACTGATTAAACACATAAAAGATACTATTTCTGAACCTTTGGCTTTTGTTTTCAATCTGAGTTTGTCAATTGGAACTTTTCCAAAAAACTGGAAAGTAGCATCGGTCTGTCCAATCCATAAGGGTGGTTCTAAAGACAGCATTAACAAATATAGACCAATCTCGCTACTCGGGGTTTTCTCAAAATTGCTAGAAAAAATAGTAAATAGGCGTCTCACTAGTTTTCTAGAGTCTCACAATCTTATCTCTAATAATCAATTTGGTTTTCGTAGGGGTAAGAATACGGAGGATGCTGTGTCACTGCTGACGTCCACTGTGTCGGCTTATCTCGATGTGGGTCATTGTTGTGTAGGGGTTTTCTTAGATCTAGCTAAGGCTTTTGACACTGTCTCCGTTCCAATGCTGTTAAAAAAGCTAGATAATCTAGGAATCAGATTGGATTGGTTTAAAAGCTACCTCACTGAACGGAGACAGTGTGTTAAGATTTCTGAAACGATGAGTAGGCCTCTCACTATAAATTACGGTGTTCCGCAAGGGAGTATTTTAGGCCCAACTCTGTTCAACTTGTACATCAACGACATTCATGAGCTTCAAATCGAAAACGCCGACATCTTATGTTATGCTGATGACACTGCAGTGATCTTCCACGGGTCCTCCTGGTCAAATGTTTCGGATGCAGCAGAAGCTGGAAAGTCAAGAATAAATAAATGGCTTCAACAAAACCTTCTCACACTAAACACTAAGAAAACCTTGTATGTATGCTTTCATAAGACAGCAGCATCCGCGCCATCAATGGAAACAGAAATAAAAATACACAGTGCATGTTCTGGGAACACTTCCTGCAATTGAGATGCACTGACCAGAACCAAGGTCATGAAATACCTGGGTGTTTTGGTCGATGAAAATTTTACGTTTAAACACCATCTAGAAACTCTGTCGGGAAGAATAAGAAAGGTGGTTAATATAATGAGACACCTGAGAAACGTTGCTTGTGTAGAGGTCCTAAGATCAGTCTATTTTGCGTTGTGTCAGTCGCTTCTATTATACTGCGTCACCTGTTGGGGTAGCGCAGCTAAGACACACTTGTTACAAGTTGAGAGGGCACAACGTTCAGTTATAAAGGTCATGCTAAGGAAGCCATATAGATTTCCCACAATTGACCTCTACAGAGAAAGTGGTTTCCTTAGCGTTAGCCAGCTTTTTATTTTAAAAACCACAGCCATTGTCCATAAGACCGTATTGACCTCTCTAAACTATGAAACCCATATTGAGAAAAGGATCTTTAAGATACCCACACCTCCATGGAAAACATCTTTCGCACAACGATTTGGCCTTTTCATAAAGTCACACGTATACAACAGTGTTCTTAAATACTGTGATTTAAAGGACAAATCAGTCTATCAGACAAAATGTGTAGTAAATAGGTGGTTACTTACTCTTTCATACACCGAAACTGAAAATGTTTTAAGTATGTTAACCTAAATTTTATCATTTTATCTACTGTGTCATACATAAGTTCAAATATATATTTATTGTATGTTTATATATCTTGTTTTGTATGTATTATATGTTATGAGTAATATTTTTATTATTTATAGCACCTATAAATACTTATGCTTCCATAAAATAATTCTAATAGTTATTTATGATTTTCTTTGTGTTATTTTTTAGTTTTATTTTATAATATATTTTTTTTTGTCAGAATATGTGTAAAATTAGTTTTAGTTATTGGTAAAATTGTGTTATGCCCGAGGTCACGAAATAAAATTGCTAATTCTATTTGATTGGTCTTCACGATACAGGCTTGCCTAGTGTGAAGGCCGCTGCTGAATTGTGATCGTAGGTAGTGCCTTCTGTCTCAAAACTGTATAAAATGTACATATATTGCTATTATACCAAGCATCCTAGGTAAATTACAAAACTTATCCTCATGTTATCTAATCTTATTGGTAAGTTTTTGGCTGTAAATAAATATTTTTCATTTTTTCATTTTCATTTCATTTTAACGCTATAATGTGCACCACCGCGGGATGCAACAAAAGTTTTTTCACCTTGTGCATTAATGTGTCCTCTTTCACAAATGAGCGCAAAAAGACATGGAAATGCCCGGATTGCTCGGCCACTACAAAAAAGAGAGGGGATTATACCCTGACGCCTATAAGGTCCGGAACGGAATCACAAAACGTCACTATGCGTAAGAAGTCTGAATCGCTCCTGGAACAACCCGGTTCTGAACTCAAAGAGCTCACTGTTGAACTGCGACAGCTGACGAGAGAATTTACATCGCTTAGCACTAAACTGGAGGAAGTGACGCAGTCCCTGACTCACTGCCATGGTCGTAGCCATTGTCTTGTCGCCAGCATGAAAGCCACTGACGCTCGCATTAAGAGCTTGGAAAGACGTGATCAAGAAGTAGTAGACCTCAGGGCAATCGTCAGTCACCTCCAGACGGAACTAAATTCACAGGCCCAGTACTCGCTGCGGAATGAGATTGAAATAGCTGGAATCCCAGAAAATTCAAACGAAAACCTGCAGCACGTCGTTCGGGTAGCTGCTCAAAAACTAGGAGAGGATTTAGAACATAATGATGTTGACTTCATCACCAGGGTCGGAGCTCGTCGTCCTTCAAGTACGCCTGTTCACTCGACTGCACCTGGGATGCCAGACAGAATGCCACGCCCAATTGTCGTGCGCCTCATCCGCCGGTCAAAACGCGACCAATTTTTGTTGGCATCAAAGTCACGCCGTAACATCAACAGCTCTGACTTGGAGGTGGCAGGTGTTCCGACTAAAGTTTTTTTTCAACGAACGACTCACTAAACAAAACAGAGTATTGTTTCGTGATGCACGATCAAGAGCAAAAACACACGGATACTTGTTTTGCTGGTGTAACCAGGGCTCCATTTACATTAGGCAACGAGAAGGAAAAGCAGCCGTGGTCATCCGCACACAGAAAGACCTTGGCCGCATGCTGCCGGCTGAATCGACTTCAGCTGATCGAACAATTACTCTTGCATAAAAGATTTTATTGTTATCAGTATATTCCATGCACAATGTATGATACTCGTAAGTTCCTGGCTGATATTATTGACTTTAAGTTAGACTTTCAACAAGTAGTTACCTTTAGAGAGCTAAATAATGTTTCTAACGCTAATAGAGTTAAGTCTCCCGCACTGTGTTTTGTCGTTTATGAAGAGCTTTTGTTGTTTTCCAAGGTGCCCAATATCTTGTATTCGTTATTTTACACGAACGTTTTCCTATGGTTGTGTAATGGAAAAGTGTATTTTACAGCTTTATGTTTATATTGTCTATTCTTTTTTGTACTATATTATTATATTTGTTGGTGCTTATTTATAATATTTAATCATGAAATATTACATAATTTGTATAGTGTTCACACAAAAGTAACAAGACAGCCCAGATTATTAGTATATCTCGCTGTACTTAACCGTATAATCTATGGCGGAAGCCCGCTGCTTGCAATAATCATAATCCGTATGCATGCTCTTGTAATAAATCAAACGTAAAGAGATACTTCCGGTCAGTTAATTTCTTATTCTAAAAAAATGCTCTTTTCTAAAGATTTAGATGCAGATCTGGACTCGATTATGGTACAATGTCAGACCACAAATGTTCTAGAAAATTGTAAAATTTTAATCACCCCCGATCATAACTTTAAAGTAGTCGCCTTTAATATTAGGAGTATCCAGAGAAATTTTGATGCATTTCTCGTAGCCTTTTCACGTTTACAAATGGAAATAGATATCATAATATTACCTGAGTGCTGGTTACATGATGTTGTAACTGTTCCATTGATCTCAGGATTCAACTCATATGTAACTGCTGTACACAGGAACCAAAATAGCGGGGTGGTAGTGTATGTGAACAACCTCTGGAACGCTTCTGTATCGGAACCTTCTCTTGAAAATGCAGATTGTCTAGCTATTTGTATCCCGAAATTAGTTACCATTCTAGGTATTTACCGCTCACCATCATCGAAAAAACTCGATGAATTTTTATCATCACTAGAGACATATAAACAATAGTTCAAAAAATTTGCCACTTATCATTGCTGGAGACATTAATGTTAACATAATGAACAGCACTGACAATACTCAAAGTCTGGAATACCAGTGCTTCATGGCAGAGTATGGGCTTTTACCAGCTATTAGTGAAGCAACCAGAAGCTTAGCGTGTCTTGATCACATATATGTCAGTAATCGTTTTGCATTGTCTGCAATTGGTATTGTTTGTCAGACTGACATCGCGGACCATTACTTGGTTATGCTAGGTGTAAATCTTGACAAACCAAAACATGAATGACTCACGCGCTTAAAACTTAAGAGAGATTATGATGGTATTGTGAATAATTTAAAAGCTATTGATTGGACTGACCTATATAAAAGTGAAGATGTAAATGACGCAACAGATTTTTTTACTACGAAAATAACAGATATTATCAATAATCATAAAAAAGAAATAAGAATGACCCGATCTAAGTTTAACCTAAAGCCATGGATAACCCCGGGCCTTATGCGATGTATGCGACATCGCGATCAACTACATTTGCGAGCTAAAAAGGACCCCAAAAATGAAGTACTCCATCTTACCTATACACGCTACCAAAACTTCTTTATAGGGCTACTTTGCGATCTTAGAAATGAGTATCAAGCCAATGAATTGAAAGAAAATGTGAAAAACCCCAAAAAACTATGGAAATCTATTAAAAAGTTTGTAATTTATCCTCACCAAACCAGGAATCATCTGAACTTCTATGTATTCCTGGTACAGTAAACTCACAAAACTCAATCGACAAGTGTAACACTCACTTTTCTACAGTCGGCCAGAGACATGCAAATAAAATTTTAACTGATACTAATATTAGTGAAGCTGGTCTAACAAATTCAGTTAGAATCACACGCACCCCTGTTGACTCTTTCTATTTAACTCCAACTGACGTTAGGGAAGTTGGTGTAGTGGCACGGCTGACACATATTTTAAATTTGAGCCTAGCGACCGGGGTTTTCCCCTCTAAGTGGAAACTTGCCTCTGTTTGTCCGATACACAAGGGTGGCCCAAAGATTTGCTTAACAACTATAGGCATATCTCTCTATTGGGAGTGCTCTCAAAATTACTGGAAAAAATCGTCAATAAGAAGCTGGTCGATTATTTAGAGTCACGGAATCTGACTTCCGAAAGGCAATTTGGCTTCCGTAGAGGTAAGAGTACAGAAGATGCCGTGACACTGCTAACGTCTGAGGTATCGTCACAACTTGACAATGGGCAATGCTGCGTGGGAATCTTTTAAGATTTAGCTAAGGCTTTTGACACTGTCTCCATTCCTATACTTTTAAAAAAACTGGACAGCATGGGAATCCGAGGTGTTGCTGGAGAATGGTTCAAAAGTTACTTGTCAGAAAGGAGACAGTGTCTAAAGATCTTGCAGGTAATCAGTAAGCCCCAATCGGTCTCTTTTGGAGTACCACAAGGGAGTATACTGGGACCTACTCTGTTTAATATGTACATAAATGATATCCATGATCTCACCATTGATAATGCCCAAGTTATATGCTATGCTGATGACACCGCGGTGATTTTTCACGGACCTAACTGGCCAAAAGTGTCATCATTTGCTGAAACTGGTTTGTCACATATTAGTAGATGGCTTCGTGAGAATCTTCTAACCCTAAACACGGAAAAAACAAAGTATCTGTGCTTCCATAAGACCTCTGCTTCTGCTCCTCCGATAAATAATCTGAATATTAAAATACACAATTTTGCCTGTTTTGACAACTCCTGTTGTAGTTGTGATTGTATAAATAGAACAAATTTTATTAAATACTTGGGAATTTTTATAGATGAAAAACTAAACTTTAAAAAACAAATTGAGGGTCTATCGGTACGTGTTAGAAAAGTAATAAATATAATGCACAATTTACGAAACGTCGAATGCAGGGAACTGCTCCAAACCGTATACCTTGCGATGTGCCAGTCCCTTATATCATATTGCATCACGTGTTGGGGAAGTGCCGCTAAAACTTGCCTTATTCAAGTCGAACGAGCGCAACGCTCTGTACTCAAAGTCATGCTTATGAAACCTTATAGATATCCAACTACAGAATTGTACAAAGAAAGTGGTGTTCTAAGTGTCCGGCAACTTTTTATCTTAAAAACATCGGTATCAGCGCAAAAGCATTTACTTTCATCAGAAAATTACTTGGAGCTGATAAGCAAACGAGTCTTTAAAATTCCTACCCCGCCAATCAATACATCCTTTGCGCAACGTTTTGGTCAGAATGTAAGAGCATGTGTTTATAATGTTCTAAAATTTTGCGATCTAAAAAATAAATCTGTAAGACAAGCAAAACAATTAATACAAAAGTGGCTAACTACTCTGACGTACGATGATACTGAGACTATTCTGAGTGTTACAACCTAAAAGTCCCAAATATTTATCCAATGCATTTACATTATATTACTTATATATATGTATTTAAATATATTATATACATATTTATATTCAATTCTTTATTAGAAGTTCTATATATATTTATTTATGCATTATAAATTTAGGTTATATTAGTATATAGGTTTTCAATTGTTATTTTAAACTGATTTATATATATATATATATATTTCAAACATTATTAATTTAATTTTTTAGTCCGAGGTGTAAACAACTGAATAATCTATATAAGAATTTCAAGATCTTCACGATACAGGCTTGGCCTAGAGTGAAGACCACCGACTAAACCGTTTAGTTATTAAGCTCTCTCAACAATAAGTTAATTTAAAAATTATCTGTTTTAAACATATTAGTCATAAGGTGTGCTTTTTATTGCTAAATAAAATATTTTTCTTTCTTCTTCTTCTTCAACTTAAAAATTAACATTGAGTTGTAGTTCGTAGCCCCATCCCTGTAGCGCCTGTAAATCGTTTACAGGCGCTACAGGGATGGGGCTACGGTCAAACCCACGCTTGTAGATTGCAAGTAAAAATAATAACACACTAATATTTGTAGTTCGGATGTTTCTTTATTTGTTTGTTATTCAATCACGTCGTAACGGCTAACCGATTTCGATGAAATTTGGTATGTACGTAAGTTAGAACCTGGATTAACACAGGCTACTTTTTGTTGACAAATAACGCGTGCAAAGCCGCTGGCGGAAGCTAGTCTCTAATAAACAACTTGATAATTTTCTCGCGAATAAAATAGAACACAATAATAACACTAAATCATAACTTTCTGCGTCAACAATTCTCGCAACTTTTCCCGTAGAATTTTCAACATTTCCCTCCAGCCGGCAGGAATTTGCGTTGATTTGATATCCAGTGTTGCATGACGATTTCTGTAAAATGTAGATAAAGGTTCCATTTGGTTCAATGGGTTTAACTTAGCGCAAGGAATCAAATTATTTATTTCAAATGTTGCATACATAATATGCGAGTTTTTTGTTATTTTACATTCTGGCTGATTTGATTAAACATTTTATGTAAATCAATAGGAGTTCACATTTTGGCCGGCTTGCCTAATGTTTAAAACAAAACATATTTAAATTTAACGTGTTTGTACGATTTGACGACTCCTTACATTATATTTAGTCACTAAATGCGTTGAGGCATCGTTCCGCAAGTTGTATGTATGATCCGAGAGCTGGCGCTTTTCTGGCTCAAAGCACAAGCATTGCAGTTCAGCGGGACAATGCAGCCAGTGACTTGGGGAAACTTCTGCCTAGTGCCTAGTAATCTAGAGCAGTTGAGCTATCTGTAGATTGTTTGCAACGATCTTCGGAGTATTCAGATGTTTCTTTTGTAATTTTACAGCTATATTAAAATTGTATATTCTTTCTGATATAACATGTTTTGTTAATATAATAATAAAAAAATATCGATCCAGAATTTTTCCCACAAGATGTTAGTAGGCACCATATTATATTAAGTTAGTAGGTATACATTTAGGTAGGTACTTATTAAAATAATGAACACTAGCTCCCACACTAGGATTCCCTGTGTCGTGGGTAGCTAGGCTCTGCCCAAAAAAGAAACATGAAATAAACTTAATAGTAATAATCAAGATCAAGATCAACTCAAGATTCGATCTAATCTCCTGTTAATGCCTCTTAATGCAAGTTTCACGCAACTGAAAGAGCCTCTTTTGTTTAAAATCCAATTTAAAAGTGACTAAATTTGGGGTACTAATAATAGCTAATAAAGAGCACAAATTGTAGAAATATACTCATTGTAACTTCTGCAGGCCGGCCGTCTATTTATGTGAATAGTTTTGTTTGCATAAGCTCCCATAAAACAAATGAAGAACGAAAGAAACCCAACTGTTTCTGAAACACAGTAAATACAAATAAACAACCTGTTTTGTTATGTACGACATTAATTTAAAACACACATCCGGAATTGTACTAACTGATTTTAGAGGTGGACTTAATACTGGTAGCATGAAAACTTATTCAGTAATCGATACATTTCCAATAAATAATTTTTAACGTAAATCACCGGTGCCTTTGCGCCGATGCCGCTTAGCCAGTTTAACAGGTTCCTATTTACATGATGAATTAATATGATTTGTTTACCTATACAGTCCATCTCATTGAAAGTTTAGGACTTGGTATTAAGGTTGTTTGAATATTTAAAATGTTATATAGTGTGTTGTTTTAACTGGGACAGTACGGCAGCACCCATAACCAGAGAAGATACAGGTGCAATTTCTTTTAAAACATCAGCTCGTTTTCGAAGAAAAACATTTTGCAAAAAATAAGATCTTTGTTGGAGGAACTTTGCTTTGTCCTGTTGTATAAGTACATTTTATCAAATTTGACTAACTTCCGCGGCTCTGATTTTTTTCATCCAGTACAATAAAATGATCCATGCATAGGACTGCATCGATCGGCATAAAAAAAAAATTACCAACTTGATTCATTTTAAGACGCTACTCACGCTTGACCAAAAAAATTTTAATGCCAAAATGTTTTTCTTCAAAAACGAACTAATATTTTTAATATTTTAAAAGAAACTGCACCTGTATCTCCTCTGGTTATGGGTGCTGCCGTACCGTTCCAGTTAAAAATAACACTCTGTATATGGTAATGAATTTAAAAAAACTGTTTTACAACAATGCTAGCCCTACCCGTGTTTTCATAAAAAGTCGTGTATAACAAAACACGTAGAATAACACTAAATCAGTAGTACGTAGTATTTACTAGTGGTAGAGCTTTTGTGAACGAGCACGAGGAAGTGGGTACCACCGCCTTACCTTTATCTGCCGCCAAACAGCAGTACTTGTGCTGCTTCTGGTTAGATGGTAATGGTATGTTCCTGTAATTACTGGCACATAGGCATAACAGCTAAGTCCTATAGTATGACAACGTATCCACATAGAGATCAAGACAACATAACAGCTTGTGTTGAATTATATGTGGAAATCCATGGGGTGCAGTGACCACTGAACATCTGGTGGACTGCATGCTCGGTTGCCGTATAAGTTGTATAAAAAAAAATAACAATACCTTCAAAGTGTGTTATTAAGTTGGATGGTAGTCCGCAGTCTAAGCTGTCTTATATGCACTAGGCCTAAAGTATCCCTAAATTAAGAAAATATGTCTAAGAAAACGATTCGCTCACTCTTCCGATTTCCCCGCAAAATTCCCACTGAACCTGAAATAAAATATGTACGGATATAAGAATACAATTTTCTCCACAGTGAATTCGTGAATAGAGAT
This sequence comes from Philereme vetulata, assembly GCA_918857605.2. Classification (NCBI taxonomy): domain Eukaryota; kingdom Metazoa; phylum Arthropoda; class Insecta; order Lepidoptera; family Geometridae; genus Philereme; species Philereme vetulata. Next base: position 6,996,355 of record OU975476.1, read on the forward strand.
CAACTGGTATGAGCTGTAGGGATTTATTTTGACGGCGACATTTGAAATATTGATTCGATTGGATGAAGTTTTGACAGATTTTGATACAGCCTTGCTGTTTAATGATACTGAAGTCAGTCTTTGAAAGCTAGACCCTCCAAATTAGACTACTATTTATTTTAAAACTTTATTTACACTTGTGGTTCGCCCCGAACTAAGATCTCGAGTCTCCCATAAAAACAAAATAATATTATTAGTACCTAATATTTGACTATCAAAATTGCGTCACAAAATGCATAACCATCTTATTTGACCTACAGTTTCATTCAAATTACAGGTAACAGGAGTTCGTGAAAATCGGTTTATATTTGGAGTAGAAATTGCAGATATTCTGGACTTCAGACTTTTCCCTATATTTGATTCACTAAACTTATATGCATACCAAATGTGAGCACAGTGGGGTCACTGGTGTACCCTGTGAATTTTGTCAAAGTTCAGTTGTTATTGTGGCTAATAACTTAAAAACTACAAGGTTTAAACTAAAAATAAAAACGAGGTCAAAATGAACTCACAAAGACATTTTATTAAACATACCATTTGACCGGATGGTTTCATTTTGTTTTTTTTCCCCTCTTGAACCGCAATATCTCAACAACCCCCCCCCCATTTTTAGCTCATAGAGTCACACCAATTGTGCTATCACTACCTAACTATATACCAAATTTCACGATGATACGATAAACGCTTCGAAAGTTATCCTGGAACAAACAAACAAACATACATACATACAACGCCGATTTGCCCAAGTTGATTTATGACAGGTTCTTATATCCGTCGGTAACCGACTAAGCCTCGTACCTCCTTGAAAAAGTGTCAAAGTAGTGTCAAACTTTTGACAGGTTTTCAAGGAGAAACGAGTCGTAGCTGGTTACTAACGGATATAGGAACCCGCCATTAGAGATCTGTTATACTTACCTAGCTTTATTTAGTACATATTGTACCGACCTACTTCTGTTAGCTTAATAGGTGTGTGAGCAAATATATGCATTTTATTCTTATTATTATTATTATCTCGCTTCGCTCGATAAAAAATTATTCCTCGATCTGATCGAAGCCATGTGGCAGGTGGTCCAGGTCGAAACTCGCCCTAAAGACCACATTCACCTTTTACGATTGATAATACGAGTAGGCAACTGGGCTACCTTAGTTTGATAATGTGGACGATTCCACGTGTGATCCAAGAACTAGTGCTCATCTGGGTGAAAGCATAGCATTGTAATTCAGCAGGATAATACAGCTAGTGTACTGGGGACACATTTTTCTAGTAGTGTTTTTTCTAGCCGCTATAGATCGATTGCAACGATTGTCTATCTATAGATCTATTTTTATACTTTCGCGATCGCTGTACATAATTACTAATATTAAACGATTAGTTATCGCTTATTTAACGTGGGGATACTAAATAAAAAGGTAAACACGATAAACATTTACCCATTTAATATAAGTAATTATCTATAGATCGTTTGCCACGGTTAATGGATTGATTGTATCTTTTTAGGGTTCCATACCCATATGGTCAAACGGGGCCCTATTACTAAGACTCCACTGTCTGTCTGTTCGTCTCTCACCAGGCTGTATCTCATAAACTATGATAGTTAGGCAGTTGAAATTTTCACAGATGATGTATTTCTATTGCCACTATATCAACAAATACTAAAAACAGAATAAAATACATATTTTAGGGGGTTCCCATACAACAAACGTGATTTTTTTGCTCGTTTTTGCTCGATATTGATAACGGCATCAGGTAGACGCTTGAAATATTCACAGAATATTTAGTTATATAGGTATTCACTTTCAAAATAAATATTAAAATTAAAATAAAACAAATGTTTAAGGAAGGCTTCCAGACAACAAACGTGATTTTTTTGCTCGTTTTTATAGATAATAGGGAACCCTTAGTGCGCGAGTCCGATTTGCACTTGGCCGGTTTTATTTATTCTAATGTGAGTTTTTGCATGAACAAAATTATAATAAATAAATAAATATTGCTGGACATTTCACACAGCGCTATCTAACCTACTGTGGCAACCAGATAACTGATAGAATACTTATATGCTTTTTTTGTAAATACACACTTATAATATATAGAAAAACAACCAGACCCGGAACAAATATCTGCAGATCATGCAAACTTTTGTTCCGCGGCGGGAATGGAACCCACTACCTCCTGCGTCTCAGCCGGCTGTTCGCTTACTGCGCCACGGAGGTCGTCTCTATTAACTTTTGAACTCGACTGTACTTCACTTAATTTTGCACCAATAACAGAGAAGTGTTATGTTATGACATTATGTCCACAAGAACCACGAGCGCTCCGCTGCCTGGAACTTTGGCCTCGTACCACGGAATCAAAAGGCATAGAGTGCATATAACATCATTCTAGTGTTTATTATTAGTTTTAGTTATTTAAAATGCATAGACGTTGATTGCGCGCGGGCTCTGAATGATCTATTCGGATATCTAGTTGCTATTATTTTAATACGGACACAGTGACTGGAAAGGTGGGATTAAATCAGGACCAACCTTAGTTTCCAGAATTTTGGTCAAATATCGCCAATCCTTTAGTAGAAGTTCAATTTGTTCACCTCGCGAGAGTTCACAACACTGCTCTTATTCACACCAGTTTCTTCAATTACTTATTTTAGCGCAGATCACTTTTTGGCACAGGTATCGTTTTTAAACATCCTTTTATGACTGTGTTTTTTGTTAATGAGGAAAGGGCGATAGAAGACATCAGATAGGGGAAAGACAAGGACAGAAAGTCACTGTGCTCCTACCCACATATTATTATTTAATTATAGCCTTAACAGACGTAACACATTATATTTCATTCTATCATGTTATATTTGGGATTATCACTAATCAAATCAAAATAAAATCAAAACATCTTTATTCGGTACATAAAACAGTGTACAGGAACAAAATGGAAACGGTGTTACCTGCAGGAGTAAAAATACTGTGTCGCAGGCATCAGTGCCCTCCATAAACCTTAACAAATTAAGAGTTCAACATTTAGACTAATAGAGAAGCTAATGACAATACAAACAAATTAAAAGTATCGAGTATCGATACGATTACAAATATATAATAACAATAATAGTAACTATGATACATTTTAATTATCTAAATTATATTCTATTTTGAATTTTAAATAATAACAGAGTAAATGCGTGCGTGCAGTGTGTACGAATGTAGGAGTGTATTAGTGTGTGTGAAAAATGTAGTATGGGGTGTGTTTGGCGAATGTGTGTTATTCAGCATAAAGCAGAAGATTTTCAGTGTCATCGTAGGATAAGGATATCAACCATTCTAAACATTTCAACTTGCATTTGTAGTATGGTAATGGAAACATGTTTAGCGATTGGTTTAATCTGTTGTACACACGGCAACACATCAAGCTATAACTTCCAGTATTAGCTGACTTCTCATTCTACGAAAAGCCTACACAATGCAAGGTCAGCTTATACTGGAAATTATAGCTTGATGTGTAGCCGTGTGTACAGTGATGGACTTATGCAGTGGAAGTGGCGACTAGCTAAAGCTGTGCGGCGACGTTCGATCACACAAACGTTGTCCGATCTTCGTTTAGAATTAGCCAATTCAGGATCATAATATAGTTGTGAGTGTTTCCGAAGGACAGTCTGCAGAACAAAAAATTTATGCAGAATTATCTACACTAATATTATATTTTTATTAACTTATTTCCTTCATTTCTGATTCGATCCCGTAGAGAAACCCCGAGCATAGCCCTCTCCATAGCTCGTTGAGCGACTCTGAGCTTATTCATAAGGCCAATAGTGAAGAACCACGTCTCGGTTCCATATGACATCACTGGTAACACACACTGATTGAAGACTTTCGTCTTAAGGCTTGAGGAGATACGTAGGAGAACTCAAGTCACCGACATAGCCCGACGGATTAGCACGTTGAAGTGGCAATAGGCAGGCCATATAGCGCGCAGAACAGATGGCCGATGGGGCCGGAAGTTCTCGAATGGAGGCCACGGACCGGCAAGCGCAGCGTAGGACGTCCACCTACAAGATGGGCAGACGACTTGGTAAGAACCGCAGGTCGGCGTTGGATGCAGGCAGCTTCCAACCGCAGTTCCTGGAGATCAATGAGGGAGGCCTTTGTCCAGCAGTGGACGTCCTACGGCTGATATGATGATGATTACCTTCATGTTTTATTAAACACTGAATGAGCAGGCAGCTGTATTTGATGGACGGTAAACGATGGACGGACTGCTTTAAAGTAAATTCCCATCATAAATGCATTATAAGAGCAGATTATACAGAGGAACGATTTGTATTTTTGTATGTTTGTGACGAATAAACTCAAAAACAACTAGTCCCATTTAAAAAACTCTCTCACCATTAGAATAAGAAACTATTACTAGAAAAAATTAGGGATCCCTACTAAAACTTCAATAATATAACCCAAGGTATAAAAAATTAGCCATACAATGTCTTTCATCGCATGCGCTGCGGAAAGTATTAACTTTTTTATATATCCTAATATACGTCCAAGAGTATGTTTACCTGGGCCAAATAGTATTCTTCGATTCCAGGCAGGATAAGAAAATCGCTCGGCGAATCGAGAATGCCTGGAGGGGCTATTGGTCCATGGGAGATTTAATGAAGGGTAACCTTCCTCTTTCGCTCAAACGAAAGTTGATGGACGTATGCATCCTCCCCGTACTAACTTATGGTGCGCAGACCTGGTCTTTGACTAACTCCCAAAAGTATAAACTCAAGGGTTGCCAACGTGCGCTGGAGCACAGCATTCTCGGATTCAAGCGTACTGACCGCATACGCAACACCGAGCTACGCTCTCGAACACAAATCGTAGATATACTCGTAGCTAAGAAAGCCGCCAAACTCAAGTGGGACTGGGCTGGTCATATATACCGTATGTCGGGTGATCAGTCGGCTAAGCTCACCACCGAGTGGAACCCCGACACAGCCCGAAGACGTCGTGGCACACCAAAGAAGAGATGGAGGGATGAGCTCACTAATTTCCGAGCGGATTGGACCACCTTAGCGCTTTAAAGAAGTGTCTGGAAAGAATGAGGGGAGGCCTTTTCCCAGCAGTGGGACACAGTGGCCTGATAATAATAATAATAATAAGCTTGCGTTTGACCACGATCTCGCCTGATGGTAAGCGATAATGCAGTCTACGATGGTACACGCTTGCCTAGAAGAAACCTATTCACTCGCGACTGAAAGATACCCAGGCTGTGACTATCAGGAAACACACTCTGGCAAGGCGTTCCACTCTTTGGCGGTGCGCTTAAAAAAGGTCGAAGAGAACCGCTTTGTGCGAATAGGAGGTATTTCTACCATATAGCGGTGGCGCACCGCAGAGCGTCCGGTTGTCCGTCGATAGAATATTATAAATTCTAAAGTAGTCTCGTTGTTTGTTTGTTACGTTTTCACGACTAACCGGCTGAACCGATTCCGATGTAGTTTAGTATTTTAGATTTAGGTTATGACAGGGATTGAGATATACTACTTTTTATTCAACTGCGCAGAAGGAGGATAATGTTTTTAATGTTTCTACGCGTGCGAAGCTGCGGAGTGGTCAGATTGAAAAGAATTGTCCTCGAACATGATTTTATTTTCGTTTCCTTGACGAGTTTCTCTGTGCGCACATAAGTTACGTTTCAAGCCAATTGTTATTTTACATAAAAACGGGTACTAACTAGCAAGCCGTGTCTGGTTATTTTAAAAAGCACTTAAAACCACTATGGTTCATAGGGATAATGCTACGGGATACTTACGGCTCGCTAGTGAGTACCCGGCCTAACATAAATAGTAGGTATCATTGGCGGTAAAATTGACTTTTTAAAGTGATCCTTGTGATTCAAATCAATAAATAAAAAAAATAGGCCGTAGATTTCCTGAACAAGTGGTCTGGTGCGGTCTGCAAGCAACCTTAGTTAAAAGAAAGTCATCTTTTCATTGATTGAACGAAGCGAGATCTCTAAATCAACTTGGGCAAATCGACATTGTATGTATGTACGACATTGTATGTTTATTTGTCTGAGGATAACTTTCGAAGCGTTGATCCGATCATCGTGAAATTTGATACATAAGTAGATAGTGATAGCAATTTTGGTGTGCTTAAATGAGCTAAAAATGTTGGGGGTTGTTGAGATATTGGGGTTCAAGAGGGGTAAAAAAAATGAAAATAAGACTATTAGGTTAAGTAGGACATTAAATAAAAGGTCTTTATTAGTAAATTTAGACTTCGTTTTCGTTTTTAGTAAATTCCTTACAGTTTTTGAATAATTAGCCATAATAAATACTGAACTTTGACAAACTTCACACGGTACACCAGTGACTTCACAGTACTGTAACTTGGTATGTGTGTAGCATAAGTGACACAAATATAGGCAAAAGTCTGAAATCTAAAATAACTGCAATTGGTACCACAAAAAAGGAACCACATTACATGAACTCCTGTTACTTGTAATTTGAATTAAACTGTAGGTCAAGTAGTTTGTTTAAGGATTTCGTTGCACTATTTTATTGGTCAAAGATTAAGGCCGGCTTGCACAACGATCCATAAACGTATTTAGCAACTAAAAATGGTTTAATTTAACGTACTTTTTTGATTTGACTACTCCTTAAATCATATTTAGCCACTAAATACGTTTAGGCATCGTTGCGCGAGTCGCTCTAAGAATATTTTATTTGTGTTTCGGGAGACTCGCGAGATCTCAGTTCGGGGCTAACCAATAGTATAGTGGGAGGCGTCTTAAGCTATGCTTTTATAGTGCTTAGTAGTATATCGTGATGGTTGGACGAACCAATCAACAACTTTATCGAATGATTCTGACTTTAGCTCGTTGTAAAGTGACATTAGTTTTATCACTGCCTTAGTTACTGTGGGATGCTTTTGAGCTTTAAAATTATGTATCTATACCTTATAAGTTTGACACATACAGCGTGGCGTGGCTTCGTAAAATATTTGCAAAGCAAACTCATACACAACACGCCCATAGCCAACATGCTGCCGGTACTACGTCATAGGTTAATTGCATCAATTCAGCTGTACAATCAGCTATGCTGAACAATATCATAGTCACTGATCGAATATATAAAAGTTAAATTTAAAAGAAGAAGAAGAGAAAAGATTACTGCCTAAATGGTACCTTGCGTTTTATTTTTTACTAGCTGAACCACCCGCCTCTTCTTACGCGTGGTTTTTTATCTAAATCAATTATCGAGCATTGAGATAAATAGACTAGAGAAGAAAAGTTTTATAAACAATTGTCAGAAATACGTAACCACTTGCAAGTTCAGAAGACGTAGCTTTGAAACCGATATAAATGCCAAAGAAAACTATGTTTGTCTCGTTTCTTCTACAGTCAAACTAAATACAGCAAGACACCAAATGAGACAACAAGGTATTGTTTTATTTGTCATCGGAAATATGGCAAATTTGCTTCTGTATTCTGAACATAGTTTTTTCCTACTTTCATATGAGCATAAGATTGAAATAAATTGACAAGGATTACGGATAGAAGAAAACATATTTAGATGCGTGAACATTATATTACGACACTATTAAGATACATTAGAAAAATATGACCACTGTTTTCATAACTACTGTAAATATACATTCACACTGCTGGAAAAGGTCTCCCCTATATTCAGCTTTGACGCCCATCATAATAATATCTTAAATATTCCTACGAAATAAAGGACATGTCCGCTTTTTGTATGGGCGTTGGTTTATATTCCGAAAAAAATTTAATCAGCTTTAAAATACATTTATTTAAAAGTGGTAAAAATACTTAACTTGTAACCATTAAAATTATATTTTTAAACACAACATTTTCGAGAAAAATAATAAAATATATACCTAATGATAGTACATTTAAAGTATTTGTAGGTGGCAACCCCAAAGAAAAAAAACTGTCAATCAAAGTGACATGTTACGCATAGATAGAGACGCATGTATAGACGGGCATTGCGAATCTAGTTAACCGTTCAAGAACGCGAGGGTAGAGTTACGATGCGCTACCCGAATTATAAAATTGAACTACTCTACTCTTCCCTTGAACGCAGGGTACAAGTTGAACTCATTTTCTGTGGTGCGTTCCCCTAGTCAAATGTAAAGGTGCGTTCATGTTAAAGGTAAATTCGCACAAATTTTTTTCTATAGTGGATGTGTTGAAAATGTATAGTTAATTTTAAAAGGACGGTTTTTAAGATATATATTCATATATATTTAAATTATCTTGGTTAAAAACTATGAATAATAAAGATCCAGTCTTGGACATCTCCTTTTAATTGTGAAATAATTAAATTGTTAATGTATTTTAATTCTAAAAATAATCTTTATTTTTAATCGAATTCCAAAAAATGGAAGTTCTCAATTGGGAGTTATATTTTTTCATTACTTCATAAGGAGGAAACGATTTTATTGTTTTTTTTTGCGTTGGGTTCATTATAGTTCCTAGGTTGACTCATTTAAGTTACATTTAGATAAAATATTTTTAGCGGTACTCTATTGAGGAAAAGAGGGGATAAAAAAACATTTAGCAAAAAACATTATGTAGATAAAAAGATCCCAATGCGTGTAGTATTGTTATAAAGCTATTAAAAACATTATTTAGATAAAAAGATCCCAATGTGTGTAGTATTGTTATAAAGCTATTAAAAACATTATGTAGATAAAAAGATCCCAATGCGTGTAGTATTGTTATAAAGCTATTAAAAACATTATGTAGATAAAAAGATCCCAATGCGTGTAGTATTGTTATAAAGCTATTAAAAACATTATGTAGATAAAAAGATCCCAATGCGTGTAGTATTGTTATAAAGCTATTAAAAACATTATGTAGATAAAAAGATCCCAATGCGTGTAGTATTGTTATAAAGCTATTAAAAACATTATGTAGATAAAAAGATCCCAATGTGTGTAGTATTGTTATAAAGCTATTAAAAACATTATGTAGATAAAAAGATCCCAATGCGTGTAGTATTGTTATAAAGCTATTAAAAACATTATGTAGATAAAAAGATCCCAATGCGTGTAGTATTGTTATAAAGCTATTAAAAACATTATGTAGATAAAAAGATCCCAATGCGTGTAGTATTGTTATAAAGCTATTAAAAACATTATGTAGATAAAAAGATCCCAATGTGTGTAGTATTGTTATAAAGCTATTAAAAACATTATGTAGATAAAAAGATCCCAATGCGTGTAGTATTGTTATAAAGCTATTAAAAACATTATGTAGATAAAAAGATCCCAATGCGTGTAGTATTGTTATAAAGCTATTAAAAACATTATGTAGATAAAAAGATCCCAATGTGTGTAGTATTGTTATAAAGCTATTAAAAACATTATGTAGATAAAAAGATCCCAATGTGTGTAGTATTGTTATAAAGCTATTAAAAACATTATGTAGATAAAAAGATCCCAATGCGTGTAGTATTGTTATAAAGCTATTAAAAACATTATGTAGATAAAAAGATCCCAATGTGTGTAGTATTGTTATAAAGCTATTAAAAACATTATGTAGATAAAAAGATCCCAATGTGTGTAGTATTGTTATAAAGCTATTAAAAACATTATGTAGATTAAAAGATCCCAATGTGTGTAGTATTGTTATAAAGCTATTAAAAACATTATGTAGATAAAAAGATCCCAATGTGTGTAGTATTGTTATAAAGCTATTAAAAACATTATGTAGATAAAAAGATCCCAATGTGTGTAGTATTGTTATAAAGCTATTAAAGCGACTGCGTGAGGCGGAGGGGGGGGGGGGGCGCCTGCGTGTGAGATGGTAAGAGGAATCTGCGTTAGAAGGAAGCGGTATCTGTGTGAGGCGGAGAGGGGTACCTGCGTGAGGCGGAAGATTGTATCTTCGTGAGGCGGAAGGGGGCGCCTGCGTCAAAGGAGGGCACCTGCGTGAGGCGGAAAAGGGCGCCAGCGTAAGATGGTAGATTATAACTTCGTGAGGCGGAGGGGGGGAAGCCCCGCGTGAGGCGGAGGGGGGGAGGCCCCGCGTGAGGCGGAAGGTGGTATCTTTGTGAGGAGGAAGGTTGTATCTTCGTGAGGCAGAAGGAAGCACTGCGTCAGGCAAAGGGAGCACCTGCGTGAGGCAGAAGGGGCGCCAGCGTAAGGTGGAAGATTATATCTTCGTGAGGCGGAGGGGGGCACCTGCGTGAGGTGGAAGAGGGCATCTGCATTACGCAGAAGGGGGCGGCAGTGTGAGGTGGAAGGGGGCGCCAGCGTGAGGTGGAAGGGGGTGCCTGCGTGAGGCGGAGGAGGGCGCCAGCGTGAAGTGTAAGATTATATCTAAATGAAAAACAATAATTAAAAAAAAATTATGTCGATTGAAATTTTGCACACTTCTCAAGGAAAATAGAATACATTATATTAATAATAAAAAAATATAATTATATAATATAATAAAAATAAACGCTTTTGTAGTAAGCCGAACTAAAAAATAAAATTCTTATAAAATTAGTTGGTATTAACCACATGGTGAAAGACCGAGATCCAAACCCACGATACATAATAAATCAAAAGTAGCCCCAAACGCATTTAAAAATAACAAATATTAGTTTATAAAAACTAAAAAAAACACGCTTTTGTAGGAACAATAAGTAGAAAATAATTTTTAATATTGATAACAGTTGACATCAAGCACCCCACACTAATCTTAATTTAAATATATTGAAAATTGTTTTCTACTTTTTATTTCCGTTATATACAAAATCGTACGTTTTATTTTTTAGGGTTCCGTACCCAAAGGGTAAAACGGCACCCTATTACTAAGGCTCCGCTGTCTTTCTGTCTGTACGTCTGTCACCAGGCTGTATCTCATGAACCGTGATAGTCAGACAGTTGAAATTTTCACAGATGATGTATTTTTGTTGCCGCTATAACAACAAATACTAAAAACAGAATAAAACAAATACTTAAGATATAACGGCTCCCATACAACAAACGTGATTTTTTTGCTCGTTTTAGCTCCATATTGATAACGACAACAGGTAGATGTTTGAAATATTCACAGAATATTAAGTTATATATTTACTTTAGAAATAAATTATTTAATTAAAATAAAACAAATATTTAAGAGGAGCTCCCATACAACAAACTTGATTTTTTTGCCGTTTCTATAGATAATAGTACAGAACCCTTCGTGCGCAAGTCCAACTCGCGCTTGGCCGGTTTTTTAAACTATAATTTGTTATTTTATAAGTGGGTATGTTACTTTTGATTTAATTAAGTATCGTGGGTTTGAATATCGGTCTTGCGCCATTTTTATAAACTGTATTTTCCAAAAGTCCCGTTTAATAAAATTCCATACAGTTATTTAAACTAGGTTCTTACAATGTATATAGCGCGCTTTAGATCTCACAGTCCAATACATTTTAAATTTTACGACACACTTTTTACAGCCACTATTACCGAATTTAACCACTATTAGTTATTTTATCACAAGCAATGTTTTACAAAACCGTTTGTATTAATGCCCGTAATTTATAACTATTTGCAATTTATGCTAAAACTGGTGTGTTATGAAAATATTCATAATATTTAATTTCCCGCACAAGTTAGTCCGTCGCTCCTAACTTTGGTATTCAGGTGACTATATTCCCACATAACACAATACGGAAGAGACAGGGTGTTTCTAAACGCCTCTGTGACGATCATTATCCACAGCCTGACTTCACCCATTGTTGGGTATAGGCCTCCCCAAGTTTGTGCCATCGACCACGATCCTGCACTAGTCTCACCCACTGACGGTCAACGACCTTTACGATGTCGTCCACCCATCTCGCTGCTGGACGTACTACCCTTCTCTACCCGCTCCTCGGCCACCATTCAATCATTGTCTTGCTTCATCTGTCCTCACCACGTCTAGCCAAGTGTCCTGCCCAAGTCAATTTGAGCTCCATAACTCGAATCCCAACATCATGAACCTTCGTTCATGGGCAATAGCGCTAATTTTGTAATCTAAGTTTGTACGGGGGGGCAATAGCGCTAATTTTGAACGTGTCTATCGTTGGAACTCACGTTGGTTTGACTGATGTCACGCGTGTAAGCGCGATACGAAATGTGCAGAATCGTAGCGTTTTTTAACTCGACTTCAAAAAAGGAGGCGGTTGAGAACCTCCTTCGACTGTATTTTTTTATGATTGTTACCTCAGAACTTTCGACTGAGTTAACCGATTTTGATGATTCTTTTTTATTTGAAAGCTGATGCTTCCCGTATGGTTTTATTTCCTTTTGGTCTAGTTTTGACAATGGCATCCATGAGAAAACCATATAATTCTTAAATTTGTTAAATTTTTATGTTATGTTATGTTTGTTAGCTCAGAACTCCGTTATAACAGAGTTCTGAATTCTGAAAAAACGAATTTTCTAAATCTGATGTTAAATATATATATATATATATATATATCAACACATTTGACGCAGAAGGTAGCGGGTTCGATTCCCGCCGCGGAACAAATGTTTGCATGATCTACAGATATTTGTTCCTGGTCTGGTTGTTTTTCTGTATATTATAAGTATGTATTTACAAAAAAAAAGTATATAAGTATTCTATCAGTTATCTGGTTCACATAATACAAGCTCTGCTTAGTTTGGAGCTAGATAGCGTTGTGTGAATTGTCCTGCAATATCTATATATATATTCTATTCATTTAGGAAATTCGTTTTTATTTGAAATAAATAAATAAATACTGCTGGACATTTCATACAGTGCTATCTAGCTCCAAACTAAGCAGAGTTGTACTATGGGAACCTGATGGTCGATAGAATACTTATATACTTTTTTTGTAAATACATACTTATAATATACTAGCTGACCAATCCGCAGCTTCGCACGCGTAGTTTTTCAGTAAAAACATTACCTTCCTTTTGCGCAGTTGGATAAAAAGTTACTTATATTACTCAAAGATAATGTAGCATTCTAATGGTGAAAGAATTTTTGTAATCGGATCCGTAGTTTTTGAGTTTATTCATTACAAACATACACACACACATAAAAATACTAATCTTTCCTCGTTATAATATAAGAATAGATAGAAAAACAACCAAACCCGGAACAAAAATATCTGTAGATCATGCAAACATTTGTTCCGCGGCGGGAATCGAACCCTGTGTCTGAGCCGGCTGTTTGCCCACTGCGCCACGGAGGTCGTGAAAGGATATACTTTAATATTGATTCCGTAGATTTTTAGTCAAAATTGGTAGAGTAGTTTAGTTTTTAAGCTATCTAAAGTCGGTTATATTTTTGTTAATAAGTTGTTTTTGGTTTTACTTTGGTATTATCGTTATAAGTTAGCGCGCTTGTCCCCAGGTTGGGCCGAAATTGGGAATGGTGTACAGCACCTAAAATCTTACTTAATTAGTGTATAAGATAGTGTGCATTAAATGCACCTCTTTCTCCTCTAAAAATTGTGTATTGAGCAACTAGATACCCAATAGATACCTATGTATGTAAGTATATATGTACCATGTTATGCAATACCTACCTAATATGACGTAAATAAGTGTTCCAATGCGTCCCCATGGTTTAAGAATAAACTAGTTGACCCGCCGAACTTCGTACCGCCTTGATATGCATATAACGCGGGCTGTCAATATGCGTCACCCTGGTAGAACTGTCAATTGTTGTCCCGGCCATCATTTTACAACCATACTTAATCATAGACAAAATTACGTTTACCTGTCATTTGCTTTTTGTTATTCCATGACAGATGCGTTTTTGTTATACCATGTTTTATAGTGACTTGTATTCTCTTTGACGTTTTATGTCACGTCACACGGGAACGCGGTCGAACGGGATAAAAAGTATCCTATGTCCGTCTCCTGGTTCTAAGAACGGGATAAAAAGTTTTCTATGTCTGTCTCCTGATTCTAAGCTACCTCCCCACCAATTTTCAGCCAAAACGGTTCAGCCGTTCTTGAGTTATAAATAGTGTAACTAACACGACTTTCTTTTATATATATATAATATATAGATATAGATGAAATGGAATGAAAATTGATAACACAAATTGCGCTCTGAAGCACAGAATTGTATAGTTTTCAATTGACTTCAAAAAAGCTCTTTTTTGAAAAAAGAAGAATCTTCGCAAATTTTCCTTTTTATTCCAAAGTGTGTCCTCCAGAGAGGTCCTATATAAGTTTGGTGGGGATTTGATGATGGAGTAACCGTATAACTTTGTAAAAACAATATTATGTACCTAATGATCGGACTAGGTAGAGCTATTTTGCGTACTTGCCATATGTAAGAATAATGTGGATATTCCCAAAATCCCGGGATTTGCTTTTTATGTAGAAAAATAATAAAAAGCTATTTACGCCTTAAGGAGTAATGAAAGAATACACTTCCTCTCCGACGGGCAAGTATAAGGACGGGTTTAAGGATAGTATACTAAATAGATAGAAACTTGATTCATTAAACCACATATATTTTTTATGTAACAATTTGTTATATTCATACAAGACTCAACAATCATTTAACATTATCATTCTGAAGTTGTACAAGAACATATTACCATACAAATTATTTGTTCCTCAAAAAATTAAAATATACAAACAGAACAAGCTATATGTATTTACAATAAAATCCTGATTAAATTGATCAACACGTTAAACAATAATTTACTTATTCAAACAAAAAATGTCATTCTTGGAGAATTTGAAGAAAAATTGACAAAAAATGAAGTAAATGGTGAAATTTTGTCTACAAATTTGTTCCACTAACATCCACAGATGTCGAACGCTCCTTTTCTTTTTACATCTAACACCCATTTATATGTAGAAAAGGAGCGTTCGACATCTGTGACTGAAGCTCAAGACGAACTAGACCAAAAAATTATCTATTTCTTGGTCTAGTTTGTCTTCAGCTTCAGTAGAAGACTGAGTACCTAAGTGACCTTAGTTAAAATATATGACCATTATTTTTTTTAAATTTTCTAATATTAGTCTATTTCTTTTTACATTTAACACCCAGTTATATGTAGAAAAGGAGCGTTCGACATCTGTGGATGTTAGTGGAACAAATTTATATGACAAAATTTCATCATTTACTTCATTTTTTCACAATTTTTCTTCAAATCCTCTCAGGATATCAATGTCAGGATTCCTATCCAAAACTTTTTTATTTTTTTTCTATTCTATCAGAATCACACTCATTTAAAGCAGCTCTGACTTGATCAAAAGCCAAAAATGAGTCGCTTAATGTTAAATTTCGTTTCTGCAACTTTTTAAAGAAAGTAAAATAATCGTATAATGATTTTCTATATACACTAATTGATTCAGTAGATTCTCTTTTTCTAGAATATTTTTCGCATTTCGTATTGCCATTGATTCAAAGCTGTTTAATCGAGAAACAACATTCATTATTTCTTCATAATATTTTCTATAATACGATGCAGCTTCAAGCAATTCCGGAGGATTAGTCGGAATCTAATGGAATATCCATATTAACATCAATGTTTGCGGTCAATGAACCTAAACAGCTCTACCTACTCCGATCACTGTACGATCATTCAAACATTTTTCCCACAGTAGAAATCCAGCCGACAACCGCAGTCACTCAACGCGTCACAGTGACCGCCACAAAATATACCAAAGGTAAATTTTCGATTTAGGTTTTTCGTTTCAGGTTGAAAATAAAAAAAAACACGGCGACAGAAGAATAATTTTAGAATTGGCAATTCTGAACATCCAAGACACCCTGTAGCTTGGAACCATTCATCGTAATTATGGATATGGTACTTAAAGGGTTAGGTAACTGTGATTATTATGCCTCATTTTGCCGTCGACATTATCGTGTAGGAAATCATAAGTGACTGTTAGTGGATATGAAAAAAAAATAGCACAAAATATCATTTGCATTGCCTTTTCATTAGTCGTGCATTTTGCCCTTATTTTGCAATCATTTTCTCGTCCATTTAGTTGACAAGTAGATAATTTCTTTTTTTTTCTACATAACTTATAGTTGATCTTAGAAATCTAAGCACACCTGATGTTTTTGTGACAAGAAAAATGACAAAACGTTCATTATACACTAACTGGATACTAGAAATCTAAGCACACCTGATGTTTTTGTGATAAGAAAAATGACAAAACGTTCATTATACACTAACTGGATACTAGAAATCTAAGCACGCCTGATGTTTTTGTGACAAGAAAAATGACAAAACGTTCATTATACACTAACTGGATACTAGAAATCTAAGCACACCTGATGTTTTTGTGACAAGAAAAATGACAAAACGTTCATTATACACTAACTGGATACTAGAAATCTAAGCACACCTGATGTTTATGTGACAAGAAAAATGACAAAACGTTCATTATACACTAACTGGATACTAAAAATCTAAGCACACCTGATGTTTTTGTGACAAGAAAAATGACAAAACGTTCATTATACACTAACTGGATACTAAAAATCTAAGCACACCTGATGTTTTTGTGACAAGAAAAATGACAAAACGTTCATTATACACTCACTGGATACTAGAAATCTAAGCACACCTGATGTTTTTGTGACAAGAAAAATGACAAAACGTTCATTATACACTAACTGGATACTAGAAATCTAAGCACACCTGATGTTTTTGTGACAAGAAAAATGACAAAACGTTCATTATACACTAACTGGATACTAGAAATCTAAGCACACCTGATGTTTTTGTGGCAAGAAAAATGACAAAACGTTCATTATACACTAACTGGATACTAGAAATCTAAGCACACCTGATGTTTTTGTTACAAGAAAAATGACAAAACGTTCATTATACACTAACTGGATACTAGAAATCTAAGCACACCTGATGTTTTTGTGACAAGAAAAATGACAAAACGTTCATTATACACTAACTGGATACTAGAAATCTAAGCACACCTGATGTTTATGTGGCAAGAAAAATGACAAAACGTTCATTATACACTAACTGGATACTAGAAATCTAAGCACACCTGATGTTTTTGTTACAAGAAAAATGACAAAACGTTCATTATACACTAACTGGATACTAGAAATCTAAGCACACCTGATGTTTTTGTAACAATAAAAATGACAAAACGTTCATTATACACTAACTGGATACTAGAAATCTAAGCACACCTGATGTTTTTGTGACAAGAAAAATGACAAAACGTTCATTATACACTAACTGGATACTAGAAATCTAAGCACACCTGATGTTTTTGTGGCAAGAAAAATGACAAAACGTTCATTATACACTAACTGGATACTAGAAATCTAAGCA
Source organism: Philereme vetulata (assembly GCA_918857605.2). Taxonomy (NCBI): domain Eukaryota; kingdom Metazoa; phylum Arthropoda; class Insecta; order Lepidoptera; family Geometridae; genus Philereme; species Philereme vetulata. The sequence continues at coordinate 7,013,664 of OU975476.1, forward strand.
CACCTGATGTTTTTGTTACAAGAAAAATGACAAAACGTTCATTATACACTAACTGGATACTAGAAATCTAAGCACACCTGATGTTTTTGTGACAATAAAAATGACAAAACGTTCATTATACACTAACTGGATACTAGAAATCTAAGCACATCTGATGTTTTTGTGACAATAAAAATGACAAAACGTTCATTATAACCTAACTGGATACTAGAAATCTAAGCACATCTGATGTTTTTTGTGACAATAAAAATGACAAAACGTTCATTATACACTAACTGGATACTAGAAATCTAAGCACACCTGATGTTTTTTGTGACAATAAAAATGACAAAACGTTCATTATACACTAACTGGATACTAGAAATCTAAGCACACCTGATGTTTTTGTGACAATAAAAATGACAAAACGTTCATTATACACTAACTGGATACTAGAAATCTAAGCACATCTGATGTTTTTTGTAACAATAAAAATGACAAAACGTTCATTATACACCAACTGGATACTAGAAACCTAAGCACATCTGATGTTTTTTGTACCAAGAAAAATGACAAAACGTTCATTATACACTAACTGGATACTAGAAATCTAAGCACACCTGATGTTTTTGTAACAATAAAAATGACAAAACGTTCATTATACACTAACTGGATACTAGAAATCTAAGCACACCTGATGTTTTTGTGACAATAAAAATGACAAAACGTTCATTATACACTAACTGGATACTAGAAATCTAAGCACACCTGATGTTTTTGTGACAATAAAATTGACAAAACGTTCATTATACACTAACTGGATACTAGAAATCTAAGCACATCTGATGTTTTTTGTGACAAGAAAATGAGAAATCGATCATTATACACTAACTACATTTTTTTTATACTACTTATATGGCAAACGAGCATGCAGTCCACCAGATGTTAAGTGGCTACTGCAGCCCATGGATATCCACATAGAATTCAAAACAAGCTATTATGTTGTCTTGATCTCTATGTGGATACGTTGTCATACTATAGGCCTAAGCTGTTATGCCTATGTGCCAGTAATTACAGGAACATACCATTACCATCTAACCGGAACACAGCAGCACAAATACTGCTATTTGGATACTAGAACTAGGGCTTTTACCTTGTGTTTTTAAGAAAACAAGTAACTTTTTCACAATAATACCTATAACCGACTTCAGATAACAGTAAATCAAACTACTGAACCGGTTTCGATAAAATTTCTATGGTACCAATCTGAAAGTATAATTTTTCAAATAATAAAAGAGTTTTCTAAATCGGTTGATAAATGACGGATTTATTTATTTAATACTTTATTGCACAAAAATACAAATTACATGTACAAAAGGTAGGCTTAATGCTAATAGCATTTTCTACCTGCCAACCTCAGAGGTAACAAAAAAGGTTGGCGTGCTAACTTATAACAATATTAATGATAATTAAAAAAACAAAAGAAACACAAATAATAATAAACTCCGATCACAGTTAGAATAAATACATAAACCTACTTGATATAACAATAAAAATACATAGAATATATATATATATATACCTAGTCAGGTCATAAGTATTGTCACACAGTAAAAACTTTTCTTTTAGAATGCTGGACACAAAAAAGTTTATAGAATTCGAATTTCGAATTGTTCATGAATATAAAAATTCATACATTTTAGAATTTTATTCATTTTTAAATATGGAGTGGACGCTTAAAGAAAACCGTGGTGCAGTTATTGCGTTGCATCGTTGCGGTTACGCGCCAATTCAAATTTTTGACATACTGAAAAATTTGAATATAACCAAAAGATTCGTTTATCGCATCATCAAACGATACAATGAAGACTCTAGTGTAGATGACGTCGCAACGAGGTCATTTTCCATCCTCGCTCATGGTATGGTTGGGAGTTTCTTATTGGGGCTTAACAGAGGTACATTTTTGTGAGAAAGGTGTAAAAACGAATGCAGTTGTGTATCAAAATACAGTCCTGACGAACCTTGTGGAACCTGTTTCTCATACCATGCTCAATAACAGGCACTGGGTATTCCAACAAGATTCGGCGCCAGCTCATAGAGCGAAGAGCACACAAGACTGGCTGGCGGCGCGTGAAATCGACTTCATCCGTCACAAAGACTGGCCCTCCTCCAGTCCAGATTTGAATCCGTTAAATTACAAGATATAGCAACACTTGGAGGAAAAGGCGTGCTCAAAGCCTCATCTCAATTTGGAGTCACTCAAGACATCCTTGATAAAGGCAGCCGCCGATATTGACATGGACCTCGTTCGTGCTGCGATAGACGACTGGCCGCGCAGATTGAAGGCCTGTATTCAAAATCACGGAGGTCATTTTGAATAAACTTTAGTGTCATAAGAATCTATGTTTTGTTAAGTTCATTTTGGTATATAAATGGTTACATAATGAATAAACTTGTTTCAATTATTTTATATTAAACATGTGACAGAATTTATGACCTGACTAGGTATATGACAAATATAACAAATATATATAATTGTATATATTTATGAGGTAACAAACATAAATATAAAAAAAATTGTCAAATGAGAACATTCTCCTTTTTTGAAGTCGGTTAAAATACGTATTTTATATCCTTTTAAGAATTACTTGCATTCGTATGACAAAAGTTTAATCGAGGTCGGATAAGCTGTATTAACAAACAAATTCGCAGACTTTCCAAGGTATAGTAATATACAGGGTGTGGCGTAATGAGTGGATAATAGGGTACCTTCGGGTAGGGGCCATTGTGGCGGTTCAGAAAAATATTTGTTATGCTCAGTAAAAGTGCCTCGGTTTTCGAGGTATTCGACATTTTCGAAATTTAAGAAATATTTCACCCTTCGTCACTATTTTTGGCGCCAAGACTGCAAATGATTTTTTTTTTTATCTGTTTTTTGGATATTATTCTTGGATAGATGTGCTATCGAATGATAACTATTATTTTTATAACACAAGCACAGTTATGTTTTTAAAATAAGATTTCACTAAAATTTTACTTGCTTTCGTTTGTTATCCTGACCTTTACCCTTCTGTGGTGTAAAAAAATGTATGGTCACTTGAATGCCAAATTTTAAAAAAATTAGCCTATTTCATCGAGATTCCGAAATGGTATATTACATGGTATTTCCACAAGTTGATTCAAAAGTAATTCCTATTAAAATGGGTAGAGCTAATTATTATAAAATTACAAATAGTACTAAAATTTACTTCATTACTTAAAATCACCTAAATACGTTAGTTTAAAATTCGGTAATGAAATAAAACGAAATAATAAATTTTAAATGCATTTCATTTAATAAATTTACTATTACAAAAGGTGTTCGAAAAGGCCACCACGTGCTCTGATGCATGCTCTGCACCTTTTGATAAAAGATCTTTTAATCCTGTTCGCAATTCTTTGCTCTGTGATTTTCTGAGCAGCTAATCGCACACGCTCCCGTAGCTGGTCCACTGTATTGATTGGGTCTTTATAAACCTTTTCTTTAAGGCATCCCCAGTAAAAAAAGTCCAATGGGTTGAGGTCTGGTGAACGAGGTGGCCACAAAATTGTCCCCAAACGACCGATCCATCGTCGACGATATGTTTCATCGAGGTATTGTCGAACATTTCGGGCGTAATGAGCGGGGCAACCATCGTGCTGCAGCCACATTCGTCTTCTATCTTCTAATGAAACATCTTCTAATAAAAGTGGAAGTTCGTGCCGTAAAAAATGTAAATACGTTTCTGCAGTCAATGTTCCAGACAATTCGAATGGTCCGATGATTTTGCCATTTAGAATTCCAGTCCATAAATTAATTTTGAACTTGTACTGGGATCTGTCTTCTCTGGCCAAATGAGGGTTTGTACGCTGCCAACTGTGCAGATTGTGCATATTAAAATACCCATCTTTTTTGCACGTGGATTCGTCGCTCCACAAAATTTTATCAAAGAAATCGGGATCAGCGTTCATTTTTCTCAGCATTGTTTGGCAAAATGCAACTCGTGCAGGGTAATCTCTTGGCTGCAAACATTGCACGCGCTGGTAGTGAAATGGATGTAATTTTTCTCTTTTTAAAATTCGGTGCACTGTTCTTGCTGACATGCCAGTATTAGAGGCTATTACGCGCACAGATGTGGTCGGATCTGCAGCAATTTCATCAAGTACGTCCCCTTCATTATGTACTTGTGGTCTCCCAGAACTCGTGCCACCGATGCCACTTCCAGGAATTCGACCTTTCATGTAAGCATTGTGTACGCGAATAAACACACGATAATCGGGATGGCGTGCATTGGGAAATCTTTCCCGATACAGTGCTGCTGCTCGATTGGCGTTACCACCACACTCGCCGTAGATTAAATGCATTTGCGCATATTCAGACGCAGTGTATAGCTGAGGCATTGCAATCAATATGCAAAACCAAAAAATCCAAGTTACAAAGCAAATCAAGTCCGAGATCACAGCACAAAATTAAGACGTCCAAATCGCTAGGCAAAACAAAGTCCGAAATCACTGCACAAAATCGACGAGTATCAATCCAAAACAGGATAACACGTTGTTGTACGGGAGTAGTATGATAGGACACTGACTCGAAAATCATAAAAATGTGTTACGCGAAACGATAGTTCTCTTTCACTCATATCATGAAAGAGCAAGATAGACATAGTGTCGATTGCCGCTGAGCCGGGAACCAATCTGTTCCAAGAATTACTAGTAGTTCTGCGAACAGTAGACAATTATTACTAATAATAGTTAAAAATATTTCTTTAAATTACGCCTTGATAAGTTTGGTAGGAATTAATTTTGAATCAAGTTGTGACAATGATATGTAATATACCATTTCGGAATCTCGATGAAATAGGCTAATTTTTTTTAAATTTGGCATTTAAGTGACCATACATTTTTTTTACACCACAGAAGGGTAAAGGTCAGGAAAACAAACGAAAGCAAGTAAAATTTTAATGAAATCTTATTTTAAAAACATAACTGTGCTTGTGTTATAAAAATAATAGTTTCCATTCGATAGCACATTTATCCAAGAATACTATCCAAAAAACAGATAGAAAAAAAAAATCATTTGCAGTCTTGGCGCCAAAAACAGTGACGAAGGGTGAAATATTTCTTAAATTTCGAAAATGTCGAATATCTCGAAAACCAAGGCACTTTTACTGAGCATAACAAATATTTTTCTGAACCGCCACAATGGCCCCTACCCGCAGGTACCCTATTAGCCACTCATTACACCACACCCTGTATAATGAGTTATATTCCGCGCTTGGGATTGTAACTAGAGGATACTTTATTTGTATCAAGATCCGACATTTTTTTTCAATATTTTTAATAATACCTAAATTCAAATACTAATAACATTTAAAAAATGGAATGACGTCTGGTGCAGTATTTTAGTGTGTATGGTTGTTTTTTTTTAGAGAATTGAAATCGGTTGTATTTTGGAGAATTGAGATTATTAAAGAAGTTGTTTGGAGACCAGGCCAATACTGCGACGAGAATGGACAATACAATTTCAGTTGGCGCCTGCGGCCACTTCTTTTCCTCTGGAGCAGCGAAACGATCCTGAAGTCTGGTGGATAGCCCTTGGCCAAAACATTTGGTTATTCTTAACAATACCTAAATTTAAATACTAATACCATCAAAATATGCTTATACACCCAAATTCCGTTTGTATCATAATTATTTACGAACATTTGAATACAACACACATGACAATCCACGCATTCTGCATATTAGCTACCCAAAAGATGCCTATGTCATTTATTATTTCTTATACCATACCTACCTATTATGACGCAACCAAGCCTTTCACTAATTAATATTTAAATTATAAATATAATTAATTAAAATTTAATATAATTAAATAATAATAATAGTAATGTATACAAATGAGAGATATTAGTAATAATGAATAAATTAAATTATTAAATTTGATGTAAATAGTTATTAAGTAGGAATAAAGGTTTTATTTATTTAAATGTATTATTATATACCTACGGGTTTTTAATGAAATGAAATAAAAATATTCATATTCAATCAAATTCTTACAACTGTAGAGCATAAACGATTACCACATCCACATAATATTATTTTCGTGCACGTGTTACATTCTCATCGGACAAGTTCCAAGTGCATTATTTAATGAAGTTAGTTTATTAGTTGTCGCATTTTAGCGAGACTTCTCGTAGAAGGAGCTTTGTTTCACGACGCAATTTATTCACCTCACTGGTTCGTGTACCAGTCAGACTAGACCCTTTTCAAGACAGGAATATACTCAAACATAATCGTACTTTTCAAAATCGAATCAGAAATGAGGAGATTTGTTGACGAACCATAGTTACCGACACAGCACAATGGATTAGCAAGCAGAAGTAAACAAATCATAAAAATCTTTATTCGTTTTTCTATTGCTAAGATTAAATAAATAATAAATAAATATGCTGGACATTTCACACAGCGCTATCTAGCCCCAAAATAAGCAGAGCTTGTTCTTCAGGAACCAGATAACTAATAGAATGCTTATATAATTTTTTTGTGCATATATACTTAAAGAGAAACAACCAAACCCGGAACAAATATTTGTAGATCATGCAAACATTAGTTCAGCTGCAGGAATCGAACCCGCTACTTCCTGCGTCTCAGCCGGCTATTCGCCCACTGCACCACGGAGGTCGTCAAGATTAACATTAACTAAGATTAACATTAGGGATTAATATCTACATATAGGTAACATTTTATACATTGCCTGAACTAGGAAAACCTCTGTCTCCGGTGAAAATGGCTGAACTGGGGTAACATGAATACTCAAATTAACAAAAATTAAAATCTATTTACATAGAAGTGGCAGTGGGCAGGGCACATAGGTCGAAGAACTGACAGCGTTTCGAAATTCAAAATTGTTCTGAAATACGAAATGTTTTTGAATTGCTCATGAGAGCACGGAGTTCCTAAACTTCTTGATCGCTACAGTATTAATATTTCTTTAATGTGCAATTATAATCTAATAAAATGTTTTTAGAAGGAATTTTGTTTGTCCTGTTGTATGAGAATACTTTTTATCAAATTTGACTAACTTCCGCTGTTCAGATGTTTTTCATACATTACAATAAAATAATTCTTACAAAGGACTGCATCGATCGGCATCAAAAAAAAATTTACCAACTTGATTTATTTTAAGGCACTTCACACTTGACCAAAAAAAATTTTAATTGCAAAATGTTTTTCTTCGAAAACAAGCTGATGTTTTAAAAGAAACTGCACCTGTATCTCCTCTGGTTATGGGTGCTGCCGTACTGTTACAGTTAAAAAAACACTCTGTATACTGAATTATTTTTTGAGGGGCACACTAAAAGTTTCCGGAATCAAAAAAAAAATACTAATAATTTTAAAAATGAATTTATTGTTTCTCAAAATATTCTCCCTTTTGTCAATGCACTTTTTCATAAGATTAAACAAATTTTGAAAGCATTTGTGCCAGTCCTCTGGTGGTGACGTCAGATACATGTAATTCATACTCTTCGACAGCCTCTTCTGGTGATGAAAACCGTTGATCGGTTTCGGGCTCTTAATTTTTGGTAACAGAAAAAAGTCACATGGTGCCAGGTCATGACTCTGTATGCTGGATGACTCATAAGTTGTACGTTTTTTTAATTTTTTTTATGTCTTGCGCCTTGGAGAAACTGAAAACATAAGTTATTATATTATTTCACACCAAAGGTCTAAAATACATTCAGAAAATCATCAATAAAACAACAAGGAATTAACGTTGTAAAACTTATACACCTTTTAATAGGGGGTTACTAATTAAAGCTATCGATAACACATTCATCAGTATATTGGGGTCACATCCCTAATTGAGTATCTTAAGTTGAGGTCTTAGAGAAACGCGACCTTAAGGAGTATGATTTACAGTCTATTTTCTTTGACGATTTTGCATATTAAACAAAACTAACAAAAAACAATAAAATAATACTTACCGGTGATAGGATATGCTCCTATTGTTAAATTTTTAGTTTGGCTATAATATTTACACTTCAAAACGCACAATATGGCATTTTTATATTTTTTTGAAGTACGTACGTAATTGAAACACGACTGAAGTGAGCGAAGCTTGTAGTGCGCGGAACTCCGCGTACTTGGTGTTACGCGGTTCCCGCCTACTTACGACTTCTATTGTTTTTTGTGTTCTGTGTTTTTTCCTATAAGTACTTATTATGTATGTTTCTCTATACATGATAAGTAGTTAGGTAAGTATTTACAAAAAAAACTGTATTCTGTCAGATATCTGTTTCCCATAGTACTACAGTTTTGCTGGGTTTGAGGCTAGATAGCACGGTGTGAAATGTCCAGCATTATTTATTTACATATCAACGTATATATTTTTTTATACTACTTATATGGCAAACGAGCATGCAGTCCACCAGATGTTAAGTGGCTACTGCAGCCCATGGATATCCACATAGAATTCAAAACAAGCTATTATATTGTCTTGATCTCTATGTGGATACGTTGCCATACTATCGTACTAAGCTGTTATGCCTATGTGCCAGTAATTACAGGAACATACCATTACCATCTAACCGGAACACAGCAGCACAAGTACTGCTATTTGGCGGCAGATAAAGGTAAGGCGGTGGTGCCCACTTCCTCGAGGTCGTTCACAAAAGCTCTACCACCACTACACCAGTACATATATTTCAACGCTAGCTGGGATGGATTCTATCACGGTGCACTACTTTTTACAGGCAGCCCGATTCTCAGCTGATTTGGTGATTCTAGGTACGTAAAGAGCGCAGATTGTCGCTCCATTAAGCCGGCTCTATATATATATATATATGTATATATATATAATGAATGAATGTATGAAAATTCTTTATTACACAAAATAAAAATAATCTGTACATAGGCGAACTTAATGCTAGATAGCATACAATTAATGCTCTTCCAGTTAAGCTCAAACTGTTATTGAACTCGCAAAAAGAGGTCGTGTTTAGCGCCTGTGGGCGTCAGGTTGGTTTGCTACTTAGGGTAGTATAAAAAAAAAACTATCCTTGATTATCAACAACCCCCTCACATTTTTAGCTCATTTAGTCACACCAGTACTGTATCATCACTACCTACTTAAGTATCAAATTTCACAATGATCGGATCAACGCTTCGATAGATATCTTCGGACAAACATACATACATACATACAACGCCGATTCGCCCAAGTTGATATGGGGATCTCGCTTCGCTCTAACAATTATTAAACAGAAAACAGGGTTTTAGCAATAATTTTGTGTTTCTTTGCGGCATCCACAGATTCGGATGCGATTTTTTTTAATAGAATGCTAGTTTGACTTTCCAGCGGAACTGCTGATCTGATCTTCATCATACATAATGTTTAGGATCAGGTCAACAGTCAGTACTTTTTATTTTGGTGAAGGTTCCGCAGCTGTAAAATATTTCTTTATTTAAATTAAGGCGATATGTAAATAAATACCCCGGGTGTTGCCGGTGTCAATAGGCGACGGTGACCGCTTACCATCAGGTGGGCCGTTTCCCCACAAATAAAATAAAAAAATTGAGCCGCTAAGTAACTGTCGTATTCAATACCAGAAAATAGTACTGATTTCATATTTAAGCAATATTCACTTGAGGATTTAAACTACATACATAAATGAAGTCAGAAACGCAATTGGTGAAACTTTTCTCGATACAAATTATTTGTCAAAATCGGCTCTTCTAAAACACTAATATCGTTCATTCTCCGACTCTAGAAAAGATTTAAAGTATTTTTTCACATAGTTACGTAGGTAATTATGGTATATAAATTAATGGTACAGCATTGTTTTATCATTTGTTTGTTCTCTTGCATTTCGAGGTTTTATTTTTTGTCACTTACGTCATTTACTCCTGCGACAATGCGATGCGGCTATGTACTTGTTTGTCTCGTTCTTCACCTAAGCAAGTAAATAGCACTGTCACTGTCTTGCATTTCCGGATGCTCCGCCCAATTGTCACCGAAATTAAATTATGTATATCATCTTAATTAATAATGTTGGACATTTCACACAGTGCTATCTAGCACCAAACTAAGCAAAGCTTGTCCTATGGGAACCAAATAGCTGATAGAATACCTAAATACATTATTGTTTTTGTAAATAGGTACTTATAATACTTTTATAGAAAAATACTAAAACCCGAAATAAATATCTGTTAACCAAACATTTGTCCCGCAGCAGAAATCAAACCTGAAACTGAATATAAACTGATTTAAAGACCGCCACTTATATTTCCGAGTGGATTGTTATTTGTTTCTTTTCATTTAAATGTGATGTAAAATAAAGTATTATCTATCTATGTATCTACTTACTTCGTCTGCATTTAAATTTTTAAAGGTCGGTTTTGTAAATTTTGTAATAAATTACTTGACGTAGATATTTCAAACGTAAATAGCCATTTAAATCGCACTGTTTTATTTACAAACCACTCAGCACCCCAAACATAAGTTCACACCGATCAGCATCAGCTCACTCGAGGGTGCTTCAAGGCCCTCGGCTCAAGACTATAGCCTTCCAAGTAGTTTAACACATTTTAGGGGTAGTTTTTATTTGTTTTTGCGAGCCTGCTCTGCTTAGATACGAATTCGTTTATTTGTAACTTATAATGCTCCCATAGAGTAGAGTAGGGGGTCACACAAAGTTTTTAGATTAGGCCAGTAAGAAAACAGCCGATAGATATTTAAATTTCGAATTAGGAACTCTTTTGAAATCTGTAGATGTGTAATGAATGCATATGTCATATGTTTTTACAAAATTGGCGGCAATTTAAAAAGTGTCTGTCGTGCATCGAAATAGATTTGCGAAGAATAATACTTACGGGTTTTGACTGAAATAGATTTGACTAGTGAACATTTTCGCTTAATGATTTATTTATTATTGAAGTGGGACTGGGCGGGACACGTATGTCGAATGCGCGATGAGTTGTGGGCTAAGATAACCAATGAGTGGGTCCCACAAGGCGCGATACCGCTTGGCCGGCCCAGGCGGAGATGAGGTTGACGCGCGCGCATAGTGTGAACTGGTCGACAGTAGCCCTAGACCGGGATGAATGGAAGAAGGGAAGGGAGGCCTTTGCCCAGCAATAGGATCCAGTGGGCTCTTTAGATTAGATTAGATTAGAATTTCCTTGTGGTCTTACTCAACAACAATATTGCGATAGACTTTGATTAGCATTTCATGACAAAGCCCCATCCCGTACCACTGCTTACAACTGGTTTAATGAGCTTAACCGTGATCGAAGCAAATTCACTGATCCTTCGCGAGAAGGGCGTCCTTCTACGGCGACTACTGAAGATAACGTGAGTGCTGTGCGGCTAATGATAGCAGCTGATAGAAGGGTGACTCTGTTGATATCCTCTTAAGTCCTTTAAGAGGATATCAACAGAGTCGGACAACTTTAGGCGTTAGTATGAGTTAAGTGCAAAAAGTCTTGCATGAACTCTTAGTACTAGATGGATACCTCTTAACTTAACGGAAGATCAAAAACGCTTGTATTGGTGCCGCTCTATGCTTGAAAAGTAAGACGGAAGTGACTCGAATGCTGTATATGAGATCGTCACAGAAATATTGCTACGAACTAAACACCAAAAATCAATCTGCGCAATGGCTGTTTCCATTCGAAGATTTGCCGACAAAAGTAAAGAAGGGCAGAAGTCAAGGGAAAAAGATGATTGCCTCATTCTTTGGACGGACGGGTCATTTTGCAACAATTTTCCTAGAAGACAAAAGGAATGTTACTGCAGATTGGTATTTCAGTTATTGTTTGCCAGTTGTCTTTGAAAATATTAGACAGCAGCACTCAAGAAGCCGAATACTCCTCGACCACGACAACGCTCCAGCTCACTCCGCCCGACGGACTATCGATTATTTGTCTATCGAAGGTGTGGAGTTAGTGAGTCATCCTCTTTGCAGTTTATTTTCCCATCACAAATAGGTTTTAGAAATTATATAAAAGTAAGTTTCAATAGGTAGGATTTAGTTAACGTATTAATGTCATATATATGTAGTTGGGTAAGCCTAATCAGAAAAGCTGTTTCGTGAGGGAGTGGTGCCTGAGATAGGTTTAGAAAACCTGTATTACAGGTCACCAGTGCTCTCTCTCCACGGATTAAACAAAGAGATTGCACGTTAAAACGTCGCAACACCTTGTGAATTTTATTTATTTCCAACAATAGATGGTAGACTTAGAGGAATTTGTTTTATGATCCCTGAAAATGTCTAAGCTGCGTTTGAAAAGTTCATGGAAGAGATCCCTAAGGAAGAGTGAGCCCACTTCTTCAGTCAATGGTTCAATCGCATGCAACGGTGCTTAGAAAGGAACGGAGACTACTTCGAAAAGCAATAAAAATGTTAAAATGTTTCTACCATTTTCCGTTATTAATTTTCCAAAAACGTTCAGTGTGACCCACGTATAGTTATTGGAATTATTCTCAAAAAAATATATATATTTATCTACATGAGATATAATTAGTTTAAACTCACGTTAAATATTCAGTGAGCATGCAGAACACTATAGGTATTTAAATGTAGGTAATACTTAAACATATTGTTTAGGTTCTCTTAAAGTCAAACTATAATCTTACAAGATAATCCTTGTGATTTAATTTACATAATGACTATCGACTCTGTATCTAATACGAAAGGGAGCTTTGTAAAATATCAAAACAACAATCTATTAAAATATGTGGGCCATTGTGGGTACTAAACAAAACCATCGCGCGACGAGGAGTGACGAGAAGTGACCTGTCTGACGGACGGCTAGTCAAGAATACAGGGACTTTTTTTTTTTTTTTTTTTTTTAGAATGGTCTTATCTCGCTGTTGGCCTCTGAGGCCGTTGCAGCTTAACCGAGCTTTTGGCGAGCGCAGATGGCGCTCAGCCCTTTAATTTTATTTTTGGTGAGGCAACTAGCGCAAGGGCACCACTTAGGTACGAACCTCGGCTTGGGCTGTTGCCGGGACGGGGATAGGAGAGAAACGCCCGGGTACGTGCTTGTACCTCGTATAGGCGGCGACTGAAGGGGCTCGTCGACCTCGCCGGCGAGGTCGGTGTATTTGTGGAGTGTTTGCTCTGTCTAATGTGGATGACTCACCCGCATTAGCGGAAGTGATTTCGTCATCCGGGTCTCCGAGAACGTGTCTCGGTCGACGGAGGGTTTAAGAATACAGGGACGGTTATAAAATTTTGTTTTTATTGTGTTTTTTTAGCTTGGTCTTAAAATTGATTAATTTATTTAGTTGTTAATTTCTTTTGTGATTTTATTAAATAATATTGCATGTTCAAAGCATGTATACATTTTTACCATAATTCGTAAAGTATATAATTAATATTAAAATTTTCCATTAGTTTATTCCTTACAATACTATCTTGTTAAATAAATGGTGTTTATATGCTGCGTGGAAGCATCATTACAATATTTTTGTTCGTGTCGGGACCACGAACAAAAATGTTGTAAATTACAATAACATCCAATACAAAAATTCAGCATTTCTTACAATCACAGATGCTGAAATATAGAGTCATTTCAATAGGAACTCTACTATTCTTGCACGTACATGTAAAGTATATAGTAAAATTAGCCAGTCTAAAAATGTAAGTACGGATAAGCTATATTTTCTCCATACAATAGTGGCTATTTCGCTTCTGTTCCCCAAAAACGCTCATCTTTATCCCAAATATTACCGCAAGCTTACATAGGTAATTTCAACATCCGCCGGATACGACGCTATTTGGAGGAAATTGTCGAGTTCCATGCGGTAATGTTTCGCCGCCTTTATAAGTGCTCTTACACGGGCAATTTAAAGCAACTATTGCCCAGCGATGTTTACAGTAGGTGTTTTGAAAGTTATTCTAGTCCTACAATGTATCGTGTATCTCCTGCAAATTAAGGTTGAATAAGCTACGAGTATAGAATCTTATCTGTGACTAAGCTAAGAGGGTGATATTATTGTAAGTCTGGAAACCGCCTACTCCGTTGTTAATCCTTTTCCTACGTCCTTCCATGTAATACTGCAATGCCATTAATATATGATTTAATAATTAACTTTTTTGGATAGTGTAACGATCACATTTCTTTTGGCGAGTTAGGTGAAACAGGTCTGAGTGTATTTTAGCATATGACGGAAGTTGAGCGCTCTGATACAACACACCATGAAGTTAGTTTTTTCGGTCTGAAGTTATCTAAGTGGTACGCAAATTACATATACCATTTTGCTAACATAAGTACACATACGTTGTTTTGCCATGTGTTTGCTTATAGCTTGTTAAATTCCTCTATTTAATTTAGCGACGATTTCTCTATAAAGGCCATGGACCTAATGAGTGTGGTCGTGACTGATAACAACAAAATTGTTAAAGATGAACAAATTTAAATTGCTGGTGTAAGTGTGCCTTAACAATTTCATAACATTTCTTGCAAGCTTCGTGATTTATAGTGAGTTTGCTTGTAATAGAGTGGTGTATCTGCGAGTTTACTTTCTCTATGGTTTTCTTGTTGTTAATTCATGGGTAATTTATGAATTACATAATGGATTAGTTCTTAGTCAAAGGTTTTGTCGACGGTAGATATTAGACGTCCAGTATTACTGTGGTAGTAGTCCTAGGGCTAATAATATGATGACGATGAGTATTACCAGTAATATGTTATACTTTCGAGAACCTCGTATGTAAAGCTTCGTTTTGTCTGTCTCCGTGGCGCAGCGGGCGAATAGCTGGTGGAGACGCAGGAGGTAGCGGGTTCGATTCCTGCCGGTTTTCCGGGTGTTTCTCTATTTATTTTAAGTAGTTTGTACACACGGCTACACATCAAGCTATACAGATCCAATATAAGCTGACCTCTCATTCTACGAAAAGCCTAAACAATGCGAGGTCAGCTTATACTGGAAATGTATAGCTTGATGTGTAGCCGTATGTACAAAAACATACTATATTTAGTTTTCTCTTAGTTATCTGGTTCCCATAGTTTTGCTTATTTCGGGCTGAATGCCGCTGTGTTCAATTTTCAGCATTATTGATATAAATAAAAAAAATCTTTTGTATGTATTCTTTATGTATTACAAAATGATGTATGGTGCTTAATGTGTCGGAAAACATTTATTCCACACAACAATCAATCAAGCTAAAATTTAAATACTTACCTGGCGTAGGGGACACCGTGATCAGAATGGCAGTTCCCCCAGAGCGAGATCGTTCCATTGCACTGCGAAGCGGTTGATCTATGTGGATCCCTAATGTGGATAACTCGGACGCGTTATTTTTTGGTAGAATGAAGATGTAAATTCTTTCTCGGCGTCTGGTCGTAGCGACGTGTAAACCGAGAGCTGACGCTTATCTGGGTCAACGCGTAAGCATTGCAATTCAGCGGGGCAATGCAGCCAGTGGCTTGGGGACACTTCCGCCTGGTAGTGATCTGGAGCAATTGAGCTATCTATAGATCGGTTGCAACGGTTTTTAGATGATTTAACTGTTTCTTCGGTATTTTGTTGTAAATAATTGTATATTTACAATAAAATACTTCTATATTCTTTATTGAATATTTCTACATTCTATATCTATTCTATTCTATTCTATTTTATTTCTATATATTTCTACATTCTATATCTATTCTATTCTATTTTATTTCTATATATTTCTACATTCTATATCTATTCTATTCTATTTTATTTCTATATATTTCTACATTCTATATCTATTCTATTCTATTTTATTTCTATATATTTCTACATTCTATATCTATTCTATTCTATTTTATTTCTATATATTTCTACATTCTATATCTATTCTATTCTATTTTATTTCTATATATTTCTACATTCTATATCTATTCTATTCTATTTTATTTCTATATATTTCTACATTCTATATCTATTCTATTCTATTTTATTTCTATATATTTCTACATTCTATATCTATTCTATTCTATTTTATTTCTATATATTTCTACATTCTATATCTATTCTATTCTATTTTATTTCTATATATTTCTACATTCTATATCTATTCTATTCTATTTTATTTCTATATATTTCTACATTCTATATCTATTCTATTCTATTTTATTTCTATATATTTCTACATTCTATATCTATTCTATTCTATTTTATTTCTATATATTTCTACATTCTATATCTATTCTATTCTATTTTATTTCTATATATTTCTACATTCTATATCTATTCTATTCTATTTTATTTCTATATATTTCTACATTCTATATCTATTCTATTCTATTTTATTTCTATATATTTTTTTATTTTTTCTTATTCTATATAAAGTAAGACCGCCAATTGTACTATCTCGTGTCTAGTTTTAAGTGTTTTAAATATGATTTGTTAATTTAAGTGTGGTATGCAACAAAGCGTTTTCTATCTATCTATCTATTCTTTCTGATAATTAACATATTTATAATATTGTATCAAGCTAAACATAAAAACACTATAACGGTTATCTATATTTTTGCTGGTAAGTCTATTCTAGCTAAATCTATGATTATATTATTTTAATAAATATAATAATTATTACAGTCGTTATTAATAAAATAAAGTCTGCACTGGCACATTACTTACCATCGAAAACTAACATCATTTCGAGGTTTATGGTGTCGTTAAACAGGTCACAGTTAATAATTGTTAGTTATCCTACATTAAATAGAATTTTGATAGTGTAGTAATTTTGGAAATAACTTTTTAAGTAACCATAAAAACCAAGGAGAAAATATAATGTAACTCAGTGTTACGATAACTGTTTAATATTTTGATTGAAAGACAGATCATTTGCAGATTGATATACATATACTCGTACTATAATCTCTTCTATTATCTACACTAATATAATAAAGAGGAAAACCGGCGACTAGTTGCCTATGCGGTACAGACCCACAGACTATGGCACACTTGCTGATCTGCCTATTGTGCCCTTATTCTTGCACCTTGAGGGATAGTTGTTCCGCCACAGATAACGCTGTTGCAGTGCCCAAGTATTGGCAAAACAACATTTGATGTTTAATACAATTAGTGGTTCGCCCGGAACTGAGATCTCGCGAGTCTCCCAAAACACAAAATAAAATATTCTTAGGGTGACTCGCGCAACGTATGCCTAAACGTATTTAGTGGCTAAATATGATTTAAGGAGTTGTTAAAACATACAAATACGTAAAGTTTAAATAGTCGCTAAATAAGTTTAGGGATCGTTGTCAAGCAAGTCGCCCTTATTCTTTCACTAATAAGATAGTGCCACCAAATAAACAACCAATTTCTTGACCTACAGTTTTTTTCAAATTACAGGTAACGGGGGTTCATGTAAGATGGTTAAATTTTTTGGGAAAGAAATTGCAGTTATTCTGCATTACAGACTTTTGTCTATATTTTGTGTTAATAAAGCTACACGCATACTATGTTTCAGTAATGTGGGGTTAGTGATTTACCCTGTAAATTGTGTCAAAAGTTCAGTTTTATTATTGCTACTAACTGAAAAACTACAAGGTTTAAACTAAAAATAAAAACGGGGTTGCAATGCACTCACAAAGACATTTTATTAAACATGTCATTTGACCGGATAGTCCCGTTTTGTTTTTTTTTACCCCCTTGTACCCCAATATCTCAACAACCCCTTCATATTTTTAGCTCGTTTAGTCACACCAAAATTGTGCCTTCACTGCCTACCTATATATCAAATTTCACGATGATCGGATAAACGCTTCGAAAGTTATCCTTTGGACAAACAAACAAACATACATACATACATACAACGCCGATTTGCCCAAGTTGATTTAGAGATCTCGCTTCGCTCAATCAATAATTATGAATCATATTGATACAAAGAAGAAGAAAAACAGGAAAGATGTGTATTTTTTGTATGTTTGTATTGAATAAACTCAAACACTACTGGTCCCATTTCAAAAATTATTTCATCTTTAGAATGCTACATTATCCCTGAGTAACATAGGCTACTTAACTATGCTTGCAAAGCTGTGGATTGGTCCGCAAATGTTATTATATTTTTATAGTCGATACTCTCAATTTGTCAGTTTTAAATTAAATTTAAATGTACCTTCTCTATATTCTAGATGTGGAACTCATTATTCGAGGATTATAAAGGAGGGCGTTGATGGCAGCGACACAGTTTTTTACTCCTGCGGATCAAAATAAATCCACTGTTTTAATTTTGTTTCTGTGCACTGTTTTATGTTCCAAATAAAGATATTATGATTTGCTTTTGACTATTGGTGAAACTTGACCCAACAGTTCTAAGTACCTATGATGCAGGGAACTTTAATATGGTTTCTAATTATGTGGATGTAAGGCAGTATACGTAGGTACATGTAAGAGATGATAGTTTTCAAGAACAGAATAGAATCATTTAATTTTGACAACGTCCATAGGATATACAAAACATAAAAGTAATAATTAGATATATAAATTAAAAATACAAATTAGGCCCATGTCAGATCAAACAATATACAAATTCATTAAATTAATAACATTCAATAAAATTTAAAATTCAAAGCTAAAATGTCATAATAAAAAAATTAAATAAAATGGAATCGAAAATTTAGCCTCGCCTTGGCCATTTGGTCAAAAGAGGATGTTGACATTTTATAGTACATGAAAGTATGCGTAGTCACTATGCGATTGTTCACGCGTCTGCGGTCTAGACGTTACCGGATTCTAAATCGGATCGTGTGAAAGCTGAATGTGGGAGCGGCGAGTCGGCACCAGCTACCCGCCAACCAGGACAGCTGCCGCCAGTGGTGCCGCCTTTGTGCTCGAGACCGACCATGCCTTTGTATACGTTTTTGTATTTGTTTCACACGTGCGGCGCCATGTGTAGCGGCCCTTTGTTATAATTTTTTACGTGCTCGATTTGGAAGGAACATTAACAGTTACATTACAGTGTCAACGACACTGCATGCAGTGCACCATCAAGATCTACCTCTCACGAATAGATGAGAGTACCTCAGGAGATGATATACTCCGATTCGTGAGGGAGAGGATCCAGGGCCGGATTACAGGTACGTTCCGAATGACTCTCCAGCGACTGGAGTTCAGTAGAACAACTGACTTCAAGTCCTACACTCTCCAGATTCTGGCGAAGCATAAGGTTGTGCTACTTGGTCCGGATTTCTGGCCAGTCGGCTTTGTTTACAGGCGCTACAGGGAAGCGGCTCCGAACCAAAATCCCCCAAATAAATAAAAGTGTTGATTTTAAGTTTATTGTTTTATGTAAGTCAGTCTTTAAGGTATTTGTAGATATTGACCTTGTTATCATATTTTGTATGTGCACATTGTTGCTTGAAATAAAGATAATATTATTATTAAAAGTACTAAATATTCGATTAGGTACTTCCAAAGTTCCAAGTGTCCGTAAACATCATACAGAATTAAATAGAGTACCACATTATTCACCCAAATGTATTATCAAAACGACAAAACACACGAAAGCGAAGTAATAAACGTATGGAGACAAATGTGGGCTAATGGACTCCCCGCGATGACAAGCAGTAATGAGTACCACTAATGTTCCCAAATTGTGTTATTATTGTGTGGAATTTAATGGTTATTACACTTTTATGATTTCTTACGAGATACACATTTTTGGAGACTTTGTTTTTATTAATTAATGAGGAAATTAAAAAACTTATTTTATAACAGTTTGTTGAAAAAAAGAAAAATTGCGTTCCCAATATCCATTCTTTTCACTACTTAGCTATGGCCCCTTTCATTTTTAGGGTTCCGTACCCAAAAAGTAAAACGGGATTCTATTACTAAGACACCGCTGTCAGTCTGTCCGTCTGTCACCAGGCTGTATATCATGAACCGTGATAGTTAGACAGTTGAAATTTTCACATATGATGTATTTCTGTTGCCGCCTTTAACAACAAATACTAAAAACAGAATAAAATAAATATTTAAGGGGACTGTTTACAACACACGTGATTTTTTTGCTCTGTTTTGCTCAATATTAATAACGGCAACAGGTAGATATTTGAAATATTCACAGAATATTATGTGATATATTATCTTTAAAAATA
The DNA here is from genome assembly GCA_918857605.2 of Philereme vetulata. Taxonomy (NCBI): domain Eukaryota; kingdom Metazoa; phylum Arthropoda; class Insecta; order Lepidoptera; family Geometridae; genus Philereme; species Philereme vetulata. The sequence goes on from OU975476.1 coordinate 7,033,746, forward strand.
AATAGTTTAATTAAAATAAAACAAACATTTAATGGGGGCTCCCATACAACAAACGTGATTTTTTTGCTCGTTTTTGTTCGATATTGATAACAGCAACAGGTATACGCTTGAAATATTTACAGAATATGGAGTTGTATTATTCACTTTTAAAATAAATATTTAAATTAATATAAAATAAATATATAATGAGGGATCCCATACAACAAACGTGATTTTTTCGCCGTTTTTATAGACAATACGGAACCCTTCGTGCGCGAGTCCGACTCGCACTTGGCCGGTTTTTCTTAAATTGAAATACTATGCATACTATGAATGTTTCTTTTTTCTTTTTTAAAATGAAATAAGGACTGTATTTCAGTTTAGTTTATTATTTATGTAAGCATCATTCTATTTTAAAATTTATTTACTGGCTTTTATATCTGGTCGTAAATCACATGCATGCAGCCGATATCGAGTTTACAATGTCCCATTTTTAGAGCATGAGGGACAAAAAAATATAAACAAAATTTGAAATAAACAGTTAGGTATATGGCTATCCAATACAGACAACAAAAATTAAGATAGAATATTAAACATGTTGATTTTCAATCAACATGTTTAATATTCAATGAACAGTACAAGTCAAGTCACATCATATTAACATTAGAGTTTGTTACAAGTTTGTATCTATTGTGATTCGAGATATTGTCTCTCAGTTGAAACTCCGCAGACAGAAAGCGGCACGCAAATGAAAGTTTCCCGACGTCACCCGTTTGACACTCCCGGGAACATTTAAGAGGACCATCGTTCTATTCATTAACCCCTAACGTAATAAGAGTAGTGTATGTTTGAAAACTTTTTTTTTTGCTTAAAATAATATAAATAAAGATTTTAGTTAGAAAACTTTCGTAATTTATTTCAATTGTTATTTTAAATACGGGATTTATCACAAACCGTTTCATCAGCTGAGTTCGAGGCGAGACGCATTGCAGAGCGGATTGCACTCATCCTGATGAAGGTAATATAAAACGGTATATGATAAAACGGTACGTGATAAATCCCTTATCACACTGATATTATAAATGCGAATGTTGGGAAGTTTGTTTATTTATATATTTGTTTGTTTATTTGTAACTAAATCACGTCGTAACGGCTGAACTGATTTCGATGAAATTTAGTATATACGTATATTATCACCTGTATTAACACATAGGCTTATTTTTATCCCATAAATCAGGCCCCAAGAGTAATAAATGGGGTGTCAAGTCAAGTTCCAACAGTGAGTTTAGCTTTATTTCTAGGTTACCTACACATTTAGTAGTGTAACACGTACGAAGTCGCGGGCAACAGCTAATTTATAATAATTATTAAAAACAAAGATGATAACTCCATCAGTTGTTATTCAGTGATGATACTTCTACCATCCGACTCCTTCATTAATCAGTTTCTAATAATATGAAAAATAAACCTACGGAATATTAGATTTTTTTATGTATAGTTTTTATTTGGCAACCAAATGACCCACCTGATGTTTAGTGGTAACCATCACATATAACAAAGCATTGCCTTTTAGGTCACACGCTTTAGGAACGTGTCCTACGATGCACCGCCTTCCGCCCATCAACTGAAGGCGTACAGTACAGCCTCATGTGCCTGTAATTTCACCGGCAACCGACAGAAATGCAGCTTTGCAGCAGAAATAGAACACAAAAGCTTTCATAGTGAACTCTAAAAAACATAGTATTTGCATCTTTATTTTGTAAGTTGCTTTTGAAAATACCTAAAATCTGAATCGACAACCGTTTATAAAGTCAGTGGATATTTCTATAGGCATTTTATAGGCATACCTAATAAGTACAAAACTTGATGTTGCTTTTATGTAACAACACTGGCCCTTAACACACAGCCATTCGACGCCCTAGCCTGCTAATTAAAGTCGGCAACACACGGCGCGCGGCCGCGAGCCAACACCCCGTCCCCTGAATCAGCCACGCGTTGGAAACATCGCGCAACGGACGTCAAGCACTACAAATTTGTTTCTAAAATAAGAAGCCTGTTAAAATAAACAAATGTGATAAGCTCTGCTTGCACACAACTAAACTGTTTAAGTTTGAAAACTCTCTTAATCATATTTAGGCACCCAGGGCGACTTGCGCAATGATGCCTAAATTAGCAGCTACATATACATAGGACGACCTCCGTGGCGCAGTGGGCGTAAAGCCGGCTGAGACGTAGGAGGTAGCGGGTTCGATTCCCACCGCGGAACAAATTTTTGCGTGATCTACAAATATTTGTTCCGAGTCTGGATGTTTTTCTATACACGGTGTCCTTTAAATCACTGTTTTCCCAGAACAAACGTTGTTCATACCATGGGCTACTAACAGTTTATAACATCAAATTAAAAAACAAAATGATATTGGTCTTTGAAATATATAAAAAGTTGCGAACTAAAAACGTCTATTTTAACGTTACGCCCTACAACATAGCGCGCTGACCGGTAGCTACTAGGTACTAAGGAATAGGTAATACGCTACGGCAAGCGTAAGTTCATGGGATTTTTTTATGTCACGGTTAGTATTTGAACAAAGTTAGACTTATTTGAGAAGGTCTAGTTTTATTTTTTTTATTCTCTTATTTGATGCTATAAACAATTACTAGACCATGGTCTGAGCAACGTTTGTTCTGGGAAAACAGTGATTTAAAGGACACCGTGCATATTATAAGTAAGTATTTACAAAATAAAAACGTATACTTATATAAGCATTCTATCAGTTATCTGGTGCCCATAGTACAAGCTCTGCTTAGTGAGGGGCTAGATAGTGCTGTGTGAAATGTCTACCAATATTTATTTATTTATATCATGTAATGAGTTGTCAAATCATACAAATACGTCAAACTTAAACATGTTTGGCCGCTAAGCACGTTTTAGGATGGTTATGCAAGTTGCCTAAACATGAATAGGGATCGTTGCGCAAAACGCCTTCAAACTTGTTTAGTCGCTAATTACGTTTATTGATCGTTATGCAAAACGGGCTTAGTTTTACTAAAATAAGTCGATTTTAATTATCATAATTATTATTCTTACTTTTTACCGTGTATCGCAGCAGAATATCTCCGAAGAACAATTTTATCACTCTTTTACACATCATCATCATCATCATATCAGCCGTAGGACGTCCACTGCTGGACAAAGGCCTCCCTCATTGATCTCCAGGAACTGCGATTGGAAGCGGTCTGCATCCAACGCCGACCTGCGGTTCTTACCAAGTCGTCTGCCCATCTTGTGGGTGGACGTCCTACGCTGCGCTTGCCGGTCCGTGGCCTCCACTCGAGAACCTTTCGGCCCCATCGGCCATCTGTTCTGCGCGCTATATGGCCTGCCCATTGCCACTTCAACGTGCTAATCCGTCGGGCTATGTCGGTGACTTGAGTTCTCCTACGTATCTCCTCATTTCTGATTCGATCCCGTAGAGAAACCCCGAGCATAGCCCTCTCCATAGCTCGTTGAGCAACTCTGAGCTTATTCATAAGGCCAATAGTGAAGGACCACGTCTCGGTTCCATATGTCATCACTGGTAACACACACTGATTGTAGACTTTCGTCTTAAGGCACTGAGGTATGTTGGACGAAAAGACGTTGCGAAGTTTCCCAAACGCTGCCCATCCGAGTTGGATTCGACGATTGACCTCTTTCTCGAAGTTGGACCTACCTAATTGGACTGTTTGTCCTAGGTATACATACGCGTCGACAACTTCAAGAGCCGAGTTCTCAACCATAACTGGGGCAGGGACGACATGGACATTCGACATGATTTTCGTCTTGTCCATGTTCATTTTAAGTCCTACCCGTTGCGAGACTCGATTGAGGCCTTCAAGCATCGTGCTGAGCTCTTCCATCGACTTTGCTATGACCACAATATCGTCGGCAAACCGAAGGTGAGTGATGTATTCGCCGTTAATATTGATGCCCAGTCCTTTCCATTCCAGAAGCTTGAAGGCATCTTCCAATGCGGTCGTAAACAGTTTCGGAGAGATGACATCTCCCTGTCTTACGCCTCTTTTTAAGGGAATCGCCTTCGAGCTCTGTTCATGTACTCGGACTGACATAGTGGCGTTTTTTATACAAACACTTCAACGCTTCGATGTACCGATACGGCAATACGGCATCGTTGGAGAGACTCAAGCTTTTACACAATATTTTATTAATTATTTTCGTCAGATAAATTTTTGCGAACATATTGCTGCAACTGAAACAATATCTGCGTAGAATACATAAAATAGCAGTAATATTAAAATCTGTTCGCAGAATCTTTTAATAAAGAATAATTGTGCTGAAAGATAATAAAAATGCTTTTAAAATGATAACAGAGTTGAGATTTTTAAGTTATTAAACTCTGAAATTAATTTTCATGACAAACTAAACAAAAATATAAAAATAATTATTAATCTCTTCTTATAAATATAAATTAATTATTAATAATTTTACTCACAAAGAAAACTATCTTTAATTTATATTTATAGATATGTAAGTTATAACTTTTTTTAAATTTAATAAATATATATTAATCAAAATAGTGGTAATAAATAAATACCAACATTAGATAAAAAAATAATAAAATGTCCATACAAAGGTTGCCTGGAAAAGATCGCTTTTAGCGATAAGGCTGCCCATTGTACCTATGATTTAAAATTATGGAATTATTAGAATTATCCGTGGCGCAATGGGCGAATAGCCGGGCTGAGACGCAGGAGGTAGCGGGTTCGATTCCCGCCGCGGAACAAATGTTTGCATGATCTACAGATATTTGTCCCGGGTCTGGATGTTTTTCTATATATGATAAGTATGTATTTACAAACAAAAAAGTATATAAGTATTCTATCAGTTATCTGGTTCCCATAGTACAAGCTCTGCTTAGTTTGGGGCTAGATAGCGCTGTGTGACATGTCCAGCAATATTTATTTATATCTAATCTAAAATATGAGTGTGCTATAAAATACTCCGTTTTGACACTGCAATCGAAGCTCTACTAACTAGATTCCGGAACTCTAAAATCTCAAAAAGACTATTACTAGATTGTTTGTTAGTTTGTTGTTAGTAACTCTGTTTGTTAGTTTGTTGTTAGTAACTCTGTTTGTTTGTTTGTTTGTAAGTTAGTTTCTTTGTTACCTTTTCACGACTAAACGGTTGAAAAGATCGCAATGAAATTTGGCAACGAGATAGATTATATCCTCGAGAAGGACATAGGCTGTCTTTTGACACAAAAAAAAACCTTGAAGGGGTTGAAATAGGGTTTCAATGTTTGTATGGGCAATCCGCAGAAGGAGGGTGATGTTTTTATTGACAAACCACACGTGTACGGCCGCGGGTGGGTCAGTTAGTTTTTAATAAATAAAGCTTCGATGGAAACTTTAGTCATTAACATTATTAATGCGTTTTAAATTGCATCTTCAGGATTTGCTTTCAAACACTTTTGATAGATTACAGTGTAATTAATCTTGAGGTTTACGACTATTGTTTTAATAGTTTTATAGAATTTACTGCATTCATATTCACTGGTGGTAGAGCTTTTGTGAACGGGCTCGAGGAAGTGGGCAGCACCGCCTTACCTTTATCAGCCGCCACATAGCAGTACTTGTGCTGCTGTGTTCCGGTTAGATGGTAATGGTATGTTTCTGTAATTACTGGCACATAGGCATAACAGCTAAGTCCTATAGTATGGCAACGTATCCACATAGAGATCAAGACAACATAATAGCTTGTTTTGAATTCTATGTGGCTATCCATGGGCTGCAGTAGCCACTTAACATCTGGTCGACTACATGCTCGTTTGACATATAAGTCGTATAAAAAAAAATTAGATTATCTACAGGTTGTGGGAGGATTTGTTTAAGAACCCGAATAGGGGTCATTGCCGTCACTTACAAAAACAATGACTGTACGACTTTACAAAAGTCGATGAGTAAATTGAAAAATGTTTGGGTCAAAATCTTCCAATTTGGGTAATAAATCCATTTACCAGATTTGTTTTTAACTTTGGTTGGTAATCAGCTGATTTGAAAACAAACTAAAAAGTTCATGCCGATTTCTATAAAGTTAATTTTGTTTGTACAGATTGATTTATTAACTTCATTAAGGGTGACAAAAAATATTTAAAATTGACGTACTTGTATGAACTGACAATCTCTAAATCATATTTAGCCACTAAATATGCACTAATTAGGCATCGTTGCGAAAGACGCCCTTAGTCGCTAAGGAACTCCTATGATTTAAGGAGTTATCAAATCATACAAATACGTCAAATTAAAACATGTTTATTAGCTAAGTAGCTAAATACGTTAAGAGATCGTTGTGCAAGTGGGACTTAGAGTCATCTACCTATCTAGGGGTAAGGGTTTGGTTATGAATATTTTATCTATACACTATACTAATATTATAAAGAGGAAAGATTTGTATTTTTGTATGTATGTTTTGAAATGAATAAACACAAAAACTACTGGTCCGATTTCAAAAGTTCTTTCACCATTAAAAAGCTACATTTACCCTGAGTAACATAGGCTACTTTTTACCCAACTGTGCAAAGTAATGTTATGTTTTTATTGAAAAACTACGCGTGCGAAGCTGCGGATTGGTCAGCTAGTATTTTATTATTTTATTTGGGAGCATTCTGTATAGTCTGAATTGTTCTAACATGTTATGACAGCTGGTCTATCCGATTAGCTCGATAACCTGAAAGTTATGCTTTCTGAATGCAATTATACCCTCAATTTTTAAAATAACTTGTACATGAAGCGCGATATGTAGGTTACCTATACAACTTGGGTGTCTTTAAGTCGCGAGTGAATAGGTTTCTTCTAGGCAAGCGTGTAAAGTCCTTTTCACGAAAGAAGTGCGCCAGACGCAGCGCTGTAGTCGCGCGACGGAATGTTGCCAGCGATTAGTTTTTGACTTCCCAAAATTGCAATACGGCTAGTCTACCCGTGATCACGTCGGCCATTGTAACTCTGTCGAAACTGTCGGGAATATATCAAGGTGCACGCGATAGAGACCCGTTATTGTTAATGACTATGAGCAATAAACCTATTTAGTAAGCTCATTTTGTTTGGCAGGCTATATTAGTATAGCAAAGTATATGATGGTTAGTAATTCTATTTGTAAATATATTTTATGTGGGTATGATTATATAACTATATTTACTTAGTAGTGTATTTATGGATATCTATTATTCTGTACTTAGATTATATCTTTGTTGCTGTATATTTTAGTAAGTATTTATATATATGTACCTATATTAAACATTTTCTATGTAGTCAATTGTTGTACTCATAAGTTCAGACCATTTCAAAGTTGTCTGGAAGAGATCACATACCTATCAATCAATCTTACAAAAGTGTACGATGTTGTAAGATACACTACCTACCTACATAGATAAAATTAAATAAAAAATTACAAATGCCATTAAAATTTTTATTGTATAAATTATGATCATCAAGCAGAGCTATGCCCGACATACTAGCATCACTATCCAAATCATTCACATGCACGTCAGAATCGCGATCCGACTCTATTTCGCTGTCACTCGCTATAGATATAATAAACCGGTCCATTTCTACATCTATCAGCCCATCGTTTTTAAATAATTATCTTCTAAATGATCTACGTGTTTGCATTGATTGTGAAAATCCATATCCTCTTTCAACACCTTGCGTACTTTATTTAAAGTTAGCAGTTCCTTCTTCACAATATAAAATTGCTGGATTTTTTGACGAATGGCACAGAGATCAAAATCATCCAACCTAATCTTCTTTGGTTGTGGACGTTTTTTCCCTGGTGTGACAATTTTTGTTGAAGTTATTGCAGCCGTATTTCCTTCTTGTGTTATTCTTGAGACGGTTTTTTCAGAAATACCTGTAATGTCAAAAAATATTACATTAGCATACTACATTTTAGGTTGTAAAAAAATATTTAAATTAACTTCAAGTCGCAGTGATGTAACACGGATGTACCTACGAATCGATGCGTGCACAAAGCGATTTTGCACCTATTTTAGTGAAAATGGGCATCACAATTAATTTTAATTTTCCAAACAACATGGTAAAAATCAATTAAATGGCATCCCTAAAATGTACCTGTCATGGCGGCAACTCTCTTGCGAACATTGTTTATTGGTATCAAAACATCTTGATTCTGCTGTTCTGCTTCACAAAACTCTTCCACCTTCAGTATCATTTCTCGGGCAGCACTTTTAACAACTTTAGGCATTGTAAACCACCCTTTCAACACAACAAAATTGGTAAAAATCTTACTATCGATAGCGACAGAGACCGAAAACTCCGAACACAACACAATAACAGCTCTGACAACATGACTAATCTGTCAAAATTAGTTCCACCAATTGCCGCGGGACTTCTTTCGTGAAAAGGACTTTACCATCGTAGACTGCATCATCGCTTACCATCAGGCGAGATCGCGGTCAAATGCAAGCCTATAATGTATAAAAACATCTGTAGCCGTTATTGAAAGATTATATACTTATTTTAAGGTTGATGCAATGAACTTAAGTGAGGTATGATTTTAAAGTTAGCCTGCAAGTTTACCTATATATATATATATGAGGTTGAAAAAAAGTTTATTACAGCAAAAACAAGAGTACAGAATTTTTAAACATTAGCCTACATTGTATTAAGTTTAAATAAAACTATAATTACAACTGATATACTATAAACTAGATAGGTAAATAGATACCTATAATTAGGTATGTTGATAATAATATACACATTAATATGTAGATTATATATATAGGTTATAATGACTATCCTGATTTGCTGTTGAGAATCATGATCTGGTTTCCGGTGATACCCACACTAGATAAAGATCTGTATCGTGGGCATTTATACGATTATGTTAGGTTTTAGGACCTCGGTTAGGAATATATACACAGAGTGTTTTTTTAACTGTAACAGTACGGCAGCACCCATAACCAGATATGAATTTTGAATTTCGAACATGGTTCTTGCACCTGTCGGACTTTTATATCAGCCATTGCATCATCTTATTTGTCCTATCATGACATTGTCAAATACACAAAAAGTAGACTTAATTGAAGCATAATTCCTTAACCGACGAAGCCCAACTAATGCGCTGAAGTGGTATTAGGAACGCTACCCAGACCGCGATTTGCTTCGTTATTTGATTTCGCTTAATTATGCTTCAATTAAGTCTACTTTTTGTGTATTTGATAATGCCATGATAGGACAAATAAGATGATACAATGGCTGATATAAAAGTCCGACAGGTGCAAGAACCATGTTCGAAATTCAAAATTGGTCTGAAATACGAAATGTTTTTGAATTGCTCATGAAAGCATGGAGTTTCTAAACTTCTTAATCGCTATAGTATTAATACTTCTTTAATGTGCAATAAGAATCTAATAAAATGTTTGTAGAAGGAATTTTGTTTGTCCTGTTGTATGAGAATACTTTTTATCAAATTTGACTAACTTCCGCTGTTCAGATATTTTTCATCCCTTACAATAAAATGATCCTTACAAAGGACTGCATCGATAACCATCAAAAAAATTTTACCAACTTGATTCATTTTAAGGCGCTACTCACACTTGACCAAAAAAATTTAATGCTAAAATGTTTTTCTTCGAAAACGAGCTGATGTATTAAAAGAAACTGCACCTGTATCTCCTCTGGTTATGGGTGCTGCCGTACTGTTACAGTTAAAAAAACACTCTGTATATATATATATTAACATCTACCTATATATATTATTTATACAAACTTACGTTTGTATATCGCAAATACCCTAGTGGAAGCTCGTATCACGGCCGCACGGGAGTAATGTGATTATTTTCAAAATTTCCCTACCCCTATCACACGGCCCTCATATTTGAGAAATTTAAGCGGATTTGTCAAGTTGAGAGGCGTCCGTCCGACTACTTAAATTTATGTTCACCCTCGTTACCGAGCCTGGGAGTGACACGGTGCTAAGGGATGTTTTGAAAAATCGCTCGGAGGTGTTGAGATGATTTTTTTAGGATTATAGGCTGTATTCAAACTGAATGACATAAGCAGTTTGAATCAGTGAAAAGAAATTAATAGTTTAATTGTATAAATATAAATAAATAAATAAATATTGCTGGACACTTTACACGGCGCATCCTACAAATCTCTTGTATAAAAAACTTATGAGTCCTTAGTGTTCGTAAATTATATATATTTCAGTGCATTCGCAGATATCACCGCTTAACGGTTCCAACTTTAAATTTACCCGAAAGAAGAATTAAACGTTCCCAATTTGATTTGTTCTCTGGCTCGTTGACAATATAACTATAACGCATTTCGATTATATACAAAGCTTGATTCTAAATTGAATATATCTAAATATAGTAATCACCAATTAAAAGGCATATTAACGCAATGGTTAGACACGTTTGATTATGCCGGTATAGAAGACTTACTTATATAAGCTTGAACATACACACACTCATACACATACACACACACAACCACACACATACACACAAACAAACCCACCCTCACACAAACACGCACACACAAGACACCCATACTCACACACATGACCCACGCTTTCACTCACTTAAACACTGATGCATTAGCATACATGCAAGCATGTGCGCTTTCCGACATTACATTTCTTTGTTTGTTATTTCGTTTTCACGTACTAGTTAGTAGACTGTAATATTCATATCATGTCATTCAGGAAAGAACTGTTTCCTAGGCCACAGCTTACGCTTTTCTGGGAAACAGGGACACAACTCAGCTATGTAACTTTTATGGATTTCTATCTAGCCCCAAACTAAGCAGTGCTTGTATTATAAGAACCAGATAACTGATACAATACTTATATACTTACTTTTTTAAATACATACTTATAATATACTAGCTGACCAATCCGCAGCTTCACACACGCGTAGGTGTTCAATAAAAACATTACCCTCCTTCTGCGCAGTTGGGTAAAAAGTAACCTATGTCACCCGGGGATAGTGTAGCTTCCCAACAGTGATAGATTTTTTAAATCGGTTTAGAAGTTTCGGAGCCTATTCAATACAAACAAACAAACAAACATCCAGACCCGGAACAAATATCTGTAGATCATACAAACATTTGTTCCGCGGCGGTAATCGAACCCGCTACCTCCTGCATCTCAGTACTTCTTTACTAAAATTCTTTTTCAACGAATCTAAACAAAAAGTAAAAGTAATAGGCATTAACAAAACCGATGACACCTCATACATCTACATACATCTACATACATACAAATGAAACCAATAATACTAGGACACTATAATAATGCCAAAACAGAACTACGATTGCAGAAAAATATATTTATCAAAAAATGTTGGAAACATGAACTTAGAATAAATAAAACCGTTGTTAATAAGAAAACCCGTGTTACATGACATGTTACACAACTAAATCAAATTTTAAAAGAAATCGAGTATCATTGTTACTATCGACTACGCAACGTTAGGTTTTAAGGTAGAAGCGAAAGCGGCTGAGAATTGCGAATTGAAAGAATTGAATTAAAAAGAATTGAACTTGACAATTGCGTAAGTATTTAAAGAAATCTCGACGTTTGCGTAAAACGAAACAGTTTGGGAAGGCTCGGTATTTTCAATGAAATCAAATGAAATAGCATTTAATTGTGACAACACCAAAGTACGATCAGAACAAACACACAGGAGACAAATTGAAGAAAAAACATTAAATATAAAAAAACGAGTATGCCTTAGACCACACGACTGAAGTAAAGCTTCTTTTTCAAAATATTAATTGATCGAGCGAGATCTCTAAATCAATTTGGGCAAATCGGCGTTGTGTGTATGTATGTAGGTATGTTTGTCCGAGGATAACTTTCGTAACGTTGATCCGATCATAGTGAAATTTAATACATAGGTAGGTAATGATGGCACAATTTTGGTGTGACTAAATAAGCTAAAACTGATGGGGTGTTGTTGAGATATTGGGGTTCAAGAGGGGTAAAAATATAAAAATAAGGCTATCAGGTCAAGTGTAACGACAAATGAAATGTATTTATTATTTAATTTAGACTTCGTTTTTATTTTTCGTAAATTCTTTATAGTTTTTGAGTAATTAGCCATGATAAAAACTAAACTTAGACAAAACTCACAGGTACACAAAATTACACCATTGACCCCACAGTGCTGAAATTTGGTATGCGTGTAGTTTTAGTAACACAAATATAGGCAAAAGTCTGAAATCTAAAATAACTGCAATTTGTACCCCAAATAAGAGAACCAAATTACATGAACTCCCGTTAACTGTAATTTGAATGGAACTGTAGGTCAAGTTCTTGGTGTTATTCGTGGCACTATTTTATTAGTCGAAGATTATGGCCAGCTTGCATAACGATCTTTAAACGTATTTAGCGACTAAACATGTTTAAATTTTACATATTTGTATGATTTGAAAGCACCTTAAATCATGTTTAGCCACCTAGTACGTTTAGGCATCGTTGCGCGAGTCGCCCCACAAATATTTTTTTTTGTTTTGGGATATTCGCGAAATCTCAGTTCGAGCCGAACTATTACTTTATAAAATGTTTCAAGTACAATATTATCCACACGTCTGTAGGTCGATCAGTCTATGTTCATTCTGTACAGTCGCAACTCGCAATCGCACATTAACCTTTAAAAATATACGAAACGAAACTCTCTCTCTTTCTATCTTCACTAACTTATATTTCCCTCTTAACTTCCGTTCGCACTTTTCGTAACGCATTCACCAGCTCACTCCCCAAGTCAAGCGTGCGTAAATAAGTTTTACTTCAAAAAAAACAAAGTGGCACTCCCAGAGTGCCGGGAAGTGAAAACTTGAACAACTACGAGATACTTATATATACGTAGGTCACACTAAAAGTTTTGCGTAACTTACTAAATCAACATGTTTTAACCAAAATATTATGTTTATTGCTTATTAAAATACGCTCCTTTACATTTTAAACATTTATGCGATCGAACCATTTTTTAAAACAGGAGGACCACAGTTCTGAGGGCATGTTTTCTATGTGCTGATTGAACGCTATCACTGCCACTTCGGAGTTGGTAAAATCGAAACCTCTTATCAAATCTTTGATTTTGGGGAAAATACAGAAATCACAGGGTGCTAGGTCAGGGCTATGTGCAAGATGGGTGACGAGTTGTACTATTTCGGAAGCTAAAAATGACTTGGTTTTGTTGGCCGTGTAAGAAGAAGCGTTGTCATGTATGAGATGATGTAAGAGAACGCGGCTTTTTGGTCGTCTTTCGCGAACTTTTTCTAACACCCTGGGTAATCAAATGGTAGAATACCACTCGGCATTAACTCTCTTTTGATCTTCAAGTGGAATTGTGCAGATGGGACCCGTAGCTGAGAAAAAAAACGAGATCATTTTTTTTACCAACGTTTCTCACCTGCCTCACTTTTGTTGGCCTGTTCTCATTTTCAAACACCCATTCACAAGATTACTGTTTTTTTTCGGGTTCAAAACAATAAATCCAAGTTTTCTTCTCCTGTGACAATGTCATAAATAGCATTAGAATGTCCGTGGTCGTACTTCAGTAGCGTCTGTGAGCACCATTCCACGCGAGCCCGGTTCTGCTCCGCTATCAGTTCATGAGAGATCCAACGACAACAAAGTTTCCGAACTTTCAATTCTCCGTGTAAAATTTTCTGAATTTGGCTCATACCAATCCCCAATAGTCCTCGAATTGTCCCATAGCTAATCCGCGGGTTTTATTCAATTAGCCGCTTAACAGTAGCCACATTATTTTCGTTGACGGCAGTTGAAGGCCGCCCTTCGCGAAATTTGTCATATAAAGAAACCCGACCAAATTCAGCAAACCATCGCCTTACGGTGCTCAAACAAGGTGATTTTCTCCCAAAAGCATTTTAAAGACGAGCGGCACAGACTTGCGGAGAAAGAGAATTTTTAATATCATAAAAAAATCATCACTCTAAAATCTTTTCGACTTAATTCCATTTTCGTTGCGTACGTAGAACTTTGATCTATGATAAACAACAATTGGCAAATGATTTCCCGCCTATTTTTTTTTACTAAGAAGGTTGCAACGTTTCAAAAAATATAAGATTCGAAATTCAAATAGTTTCGATTAGCTAGAAGTGCAAATCTTTTAGTGTGCCCCATGTATATACAGAGGTATCGATAACGGTAACAGTGTCGCGAGTTCAATGGTTTTCTGCCATCTCAAAAAATGCCCAACGCGCCTAAAAATGATTTCACTTCAAAAAAATTGCAGTGTGTGTGTGTGTCTCATTGTACTCACTGCATGTGTCACAAAATTTTACTAACGGATATCCGTACGGCGACATCAAAATAAACTAGTGAAACGCAAAATACGAGTCGTTGCCGGTAGCACGAAAATGTCTCATAGCTTCCTCCGACAACGAACCGTAGAATATAGGAACCCGGCATAAAGCGAGTGCTTATATATAAGTTTTCGTTTGTTCTCTCATAATTTTCAGGATAACCAAGAAACTCAGTTCGTCAATAACATAAGGCACAACCCTACTCTCAGCGGCCCTTTTTCTCGAATCAGCCACGAATCGAGAACGTAACTAGATCATATTGTAACATGATTATGGACGGATATTGAACTCAAACGGAAGCTTTTATCTGTAATGGCGAGTAATACTGTGTACTTTTGCAATACGCTTCGAAAAGGGGCCGGGTAGAGGCTTTTAAATAAACTCGTGGGATTCGAAAAATTAGGGTTGGTGGATAAAAATGTGAAGTAGGTAACCCTTATTTCGTTATAAAAATATGTAATTTGGGTAAATAACATGGCAATACTTTTTGAAGTAAAACTTTTATACGCACGCTTAGCTTGGGGAGTAAGCTGGTGAATGCGTGACGAGAGCGTTACGAAAATTGTGATCGGGGTGAACGGAAGATGAGAGGGTGATATAAGTAAGTAATGATATAAAGAGAAGTTACGTTTATGAACGAAACGTAAGTCACTGTAGGAGCAAAAGAGAGCAGTGCGCGCACACATTTTCTTTCTCTCTTCCTCTCATAGCCAATGCATGAAATATATATGTATATTTAACTCAGTCAGTAGCTCGTTTGCGAGTTGCCTAGCGTTACGCGAATGGTGATTTCTTGATAATTTTTCCTAATTTCATTTCGTTCTTGAGCAATTTTATAAATTATTATATTTTGAAAAGTAGTTTTACTTTAGTCGTGTTGTCTCTAAAGCACACGTTGTTTTTATTAGTAGTGTCGTTTTAGCTGTCGAGATTTTGTCGTGTCATTTTAAATTTCCTATAAAATTGTATTTTAGTTTCACTACGAACGAGATATTTACCATGATATATGAGTTTTTTAAGTGTCCCGATTTGCAAGTGGTTGTGATTACTGTTATTAGTGAAAATAGTATTCACTAGCTGACCAATCCGCAGCTTCGCACGCGTAGTTTTTCAATAAAAACTTTACCCTGCTTCTGCGCAGTTAGGTAAAAAGTGGCCTATGCCACCCGGGGATAGAGTAGCTTCCCAACAGTGAAAGATTTCTTTAAATCGGTCCATTAGTTTCGGAGCCTATTCAATACAAACAAATAAATCTTTCCTCTTTATAATATTAGTATAGACAATATGATCTATTTGTCCAGGCAAAACTTTACAACGATTACGGCCCATAGAAATGTAAAAACAATCCATTAAACATATAAATGTATGTTTAGATAATTAGCTCGAGACCTGTCAAATGCAACAATTGACGAAACTGAAGGTAATAGGTACTGCGTTTCTCTATCCGTCGGTAACCGACTACGCCTCGTATCTCTTTGAAAAATCAGAACAAAAAATGAGTCGTAGCTGGTTATCGACGGATATAGGAACCCGCCATTAATCGTGATGCGAAAGTATATTGACTTATATTACTTACTTAAATTTATTTATAAAAACATAACCTAAATATTTTTCCTTATGATAATAATTATAATGAATGTTATCTGTTTTGTGGATTAATAAATAAAATAAATACAACAAGAATGAGATCAAAATATCACTCTCTTCAATAAAATCCTACATTCTATAAAGATAACGATCTATAAGGATCTTATCAACCAAATCGAAAGATAAAGAAAGTAGATAGTAATATACATACATACGTGTGCCAAATCTCTGCTCGATCTCTAACTCAGCTCAATATAATCTTTCAATCGGCAGACATATTCATTTCCTGTCGCTATCTCTTTCGCACGCCGGAAGTGCTGAATCCCGGCGTCCCTGCAGGCGCCTGCTGCGTCCGGTTTCAACTTCCTTCTTATTCTAAATCGGGCTTTTTTAGTTCTGAAAGTTACAAGAAGGGTTACTTTCGTCCTTTGATAACGTAAAATACAGTTTCCATCTCGTAGACGTAGATCAATTATAGGCTTGCTATAATAATAATAAATAAATAATAATAAATATTGCTGGATATTTCACACAGCGCTATCTAGCCCCAAACTATGCAGAGCTTGTACTATGGGAACCAGTAAGTGATAGAATACTTATATACTTTTCTTGTACTTATATATTGTACTCTTGTACTTTACTATACTTATATACTTTTTACATACATATAATATACATATAGAGAAACACCCAGACACGGAACAATTAATATCTGTTGATCATGGAAACATTTGTTATTTTATTTTTATTTGACAAAATAACATAAAACTATTAATTAATACATAAAGCATCGTAAAACCTTTACGGCCTTATTCCAAAAAAGTACAATAGTCCAGGTTTAAACCAGAACTAGGAAGTCTAGGTTTGTTTCGGTATTAAAGTTGGTACCAGGATTAAAATGCGTTCTTATTACAAAACACAGACCAACGAAAGATCACTTAGTACCAGAGATAGATCATGGTTTATTTTAATCCATAGATTATATTTAGATATTGGTAAATAATCATTCATTCATTCTACAACCATACAATGCAACGTTCCGTTTCAATTATTGTTTTTTTCTTTAAGGTATAAAAGGATAAGAAATATGTTTAATGATAGATTATTAATCTATTTATTAATAAAATAAGTTATAATCTCTCAAACATGGGCGATTTATTGTTTGACAGTTTTTCATATTAAAGTTGTTATCATTTCTTGAATAACTCATGCGTGTAACGGAGTGAATTTTCGTCATGAATGCAAAATTCAAAACCATCAGTCAGTCAGTCAGACCATGTCAATCAAAACAATATTTGTGATGAAGCTTTGTTGAGAAAACACTTTGAAAAAACAAAAAACTCGAGGAAATCCTAGGCGATTCCCCTTTAGCTTGAACAAATACCAATATATCTATTTGAACATATTAGACCTGAGTTGAGAACGCGTTGGTGTTAAAAAATGGAACAAAATACAAATGAGGGGGTGAAAGTTGAAGTTTTGAAGAAAAAGTAAGTCTAGTGAGCAATATTAGAATAATAATAAGTACATATATTACTTTGTTTCCCTTCATATTGCTTCATACGTTTATATCTAGTTCATGAAATTTCCTACAATGTTTTTTATTGTTTTACAGAACTGAAGAAATGTGCCAGTCTATCACTCACAAAGGGACTTTAAAAATAGACAGAAATGCTGGAAGTTGAACACATAAACAATATATAGTAGCTCAATAAATAAATATGGGATTAGAAATAGCTTTATGAGAATGTAAAAAAACACCCTATTATTAACAATAAATGACTATTATTATAAGACACCATTATTGAAAAATGTACCTAAAATTGACCAAATATAGAATAAAATTGAAATGCATATTTGATTATGACTGTTTTAAAATAATAGTTATTAGTATAACATTACTAGGTATTTCAAGACAGATTTTGAAAATGGTATCCACATTGTTATAGGGTTTCATAGGTATATACAATATAAATTACATTAAAAATGAGTTTCAATAAACTGGATTCTCCTATTATTCCCCTGTACTGTGTTATGAATATACCTTGGTATTGGTATAGGTTCCCTTGAAAAAGTCAGTTTATTGCTATCTTCCTGACCAGGAAACCGGTCTTCTTTCATGTTAATGGCAATATTGTGAAGGACAGCGGAACCGTAGGTTCCATAGACCAAAACATCTTTCCACTGTGTTCCCGGTACGGATATGGCACCTATTGTAGTTTTCATCTTTGGGAGTTCTGGGATTCAGAAATGGTAAAAAAATATGGAGTACATGGATAAGCACTGCCTTCCTGTAATATTTCAGAGAATGCACCAGCCTCAAATCTCTGATCTAATCTGCATTCCCGAAATATTCTTGAGTCATGCACACTGCCACGCTACATGGTCACTATGTCCATAATCTTCAGGTCAGCATCACAAACTACCTCAAAAGTTAACACTTTTTAGTACTTCTAGTCTTTACTTAATATTTTGTTTTATACCATCTTTGTCAAATTTTGAAGATTTATCTAGTCCCATATATTCTTTAGATTTGTCTAGATTAGTTTAGCTTCATTAAATAGGTGTGATTGTAAGTAGGTATATTTTATTAGACAGTAACAAACTAAAGTCAAAATTACCTGTAAGTACATTAATTGAAGAACATCAAATTTGCTATTGTGCTGAATTTTCTTATGCTCTCCTCTTGCTGGCCTAAAGTTGGCATTTTTATAAATCTTCTGGGCATCCGTGCTAGCTAGCTGAGATGGTAACTTAGTCAGCTGGTTGAGATACACCGTGTAAATAAGCAGTAGGTATCGTCTTGAATCTAGAATGAACAATAATAATGTATTAGTAAATTGATCATATTTGTTTTTATAAAACTTATGTACCTATTACAAGGTTATAAACACTTACTTTTTGGCGAATCCAATTGCGAAGCGCGCAAACCACTTGAAATTTTGAGGCTCAAAATGCATCCTCTACATTCGTGAGATAAATCTTCGCGCAATAAATAAACAGAAATCTTCATCACTTAATTAGAAAGGATTCAATCGGTGACGATGTCTATCAGATCACCGGAACGTCTCCAGCATATCTATATCTTCTTAATCTATCAAGTCAATAATGTTAATACACATTTCGGTAAATTATTTATCAATACGTAACACAAAAATAAAATCAAAACAAGAAAAACCAGAGTTAAACCAGAGGGATCTCGGGAGTCTAACTTTAAACCATAGACGATTCATGATTTAGTGTTAAACTTCGTTTTGTAATAAAGTTTACTGTAGAATCTGGTTTAAATTTGGTTTAGACCCAGTACTATTTTTAGACTGCGTTTTGGAATAAGGCCGTTAAGGTTTGTCTCGGTGCTTAGAGACACTCGAGCCGCACAACATTTTTTAAATAGGTACCTACTTAACCACTTACTTGATTTTCTAAAATACTTATGTAAGATAAATAAACAAAAATAATGATATATAATAATAAAGGAACTTCTTTCCAAAAAAAAAAACAATAATAATAAATATTGCTGGACATTTCACACAGCGCTATCTAGCCCCAAACTAAGCAGAGCTTGTATTATGGGAACCAGTTATCTGATAGAATACCTACTTATATACTTTTTTTTGTAAATACATACTTATAATATATAGAATAACGTCAGACCCGGAACAAATATCCTGTAGATAATGCAAACATTTGTTCCGCGGCGGGAATCGAACCCGCTACCTCCTGCGTCTCAGCCGGCTATTTGCCCACTGCGCCACGGAGATCGTCAAATATATCTATGACGTAACTAAAAAGGTTATATTGCTGCATTAATGTTTATACAGACTACGGAAATCTCAGTGAATTTAAAAACGTTTTACGATGCAGCGATGTAATCGACGACGACTCAATAAAGATTGTTGGGACCCGTAGGGTGCACTTCCACCAGATATGATGATGATAACTAGTGGTTCGCCCCGAACTTTCGCGAGTCTCCAATTAAAACGAAAAAATATTATTTGTAATCTTTGACTATCAAAATAGCGCCGCCAAATCAATAACCAACTTGCTTGCTCTACAGTTTCAATCAAATTACAGTTCATGTTAATTGGTTAATCTTTTTTGGGGTACAAATGGCAGTTATTCTGGATTTCAGACTTTTGCCTATATACGTGTCACTAAAGCTACACGCATACCAAATTAAAGCACTGTGGGGTCACTGGTGTACCCTGTGAATTTTGTCAAAGTTCAGTTTTTATTATGGCTAATAACTCAAAAACTATGAAGACTAATAAAATAAAAAAGGAGTCTTAATGTACTAATGAAGATCTTATATTTGACGTCCCACTCGACCTCTAGTGGTCGAGTCTCATTTTTATTTTTTTACCCCTCTTGAGCCTCAATATCTCAACAACCCCCCACATTTTTAGCTCATTTTTAGCTCACACCAAAATTGTGCTACGACTACCTACCTATGTATCAAATTTCACGATGATGGGATCAACGCTTCGAAAGTTATCCTCAGACAAACAAACATACATACATACATAAAAATCCGATTTGTCTAAGTTGATTTAGAGATCTCGCTTCGCTCGATCAATGTTTTTACAATTTTCATTTTCAAGTTGTCTGTCCACTCGATATTGTAGAGCCATCTTGCTCCAACATTTTCTCAATAAACATTTCGACGTGCCGGCGACGTGCTCGTATCACCTGGAACCAATACCTTCAAGAAAAATCCTCTTTGAAATTGATATTCCAACGTCGTTGTTTTATATATTGGATCTTGTTTAATGTTTACGTTTAGAGAAAATAATGGCGTCTAAATATACTGTCTGGTTATATCTAGTTGTATGCCTTTAATCTTGGAAATTGAGCGCAGTTGAAATACAGGGTAAATTATATTTGCTTGTATTACAGACAGCAAATAATAAGTCTGAGATGTTGAACCCAGTTTTTCTTTGATTTTTGTGTACCCTGACGCCAAAAGATACACTTATGTCTGCCTGTGTGTCGATGTTCATAGTTCATTTGTTAACAATGGAATACATAATTAAATATATAGATAATAAATCTAGTATATTAAATACATTAAATAGTATCATATTATAGGGTTGATGACTCAAAAAAGTCATCAATTCTATATTACGACTGTATAATAAGCCATTTTTTTAATTTACGCTTAAAGCATTGCGTTGATTGTGCTTTAATAATGTCCATTGGTAAGCGATTGTAGACGGCTGGCCCCAACACATGTACCAGCTTCGACGTTTTTGTATGTGTGTGGAATGTAAGTCGCATCGTAATTCCCAAACGAATGGACCGACTCGAACGCAGTTTCTTAATAGAAATCTAGTATAACTGGGGCGGTTCTTAATTATGTCAGTAACCCCCAACTCAAAAAGAGAGGTCAGAGTTTTTTTAATTTTGTAAACATTCACTTATACACTTAATATTTTGAAAGACGACCTCCGAGATTCAGTGGGCGAATAGACGGCTGAGACGCAGGAGGTTGAGGAGCATTTGTTCTGGGTCTGGTTGTTTCTCTATATATTATAAGTAGGTATTTACAAAGTACAAGTATTTAAGTATTCTATCAGTTAAATTTACATAGTACAAGGTTACCATAGTACAAGCTTAGCTTAGTTTGGGCTAGATAGCGCTGTGTGAAATGTTCAGCATTATTTATTATACGGCACAGAGATGTGGTGAGTCTCTCCCTGTAATCTTTATGTCAATATTATCAAAGTTACTCACGACTTAGATACTCATTCAAATTATATTCTATGTCATAACATTTTATCGAGTATTCCTTTATAAATGAATCACGACATGGATATTCAGCTGCTAATAAATCCGGTAGTAATAAATCTAAAATAAAAGTTTTTGAACTCCATCGCAATAAGTCAGTCTTCTAAGATGGTCTGGCCACCGAGACCGAATGGAGGAGCCAGAAACTGAAACGTCTTTTAACAGGCAAACCAGATAACAAAATACCTAGTGACAGGCGTTTCAGGTAGCTAGATGGTATAGAGCAAGACATAACATTTGTTGGGGTTTGCGGCTAAAAAGGAAAAAGCCCAAGATATACCTGGCTGGGGAAATTTACTGAACCAGGCTAAGGGCAACTCGCAGCTCTTTGGATGATGATCGCAATAAGTAACTTTTTTTATACTATTTTAGATGGAACAAGCTTATGGTCTACCCGATGTTAGGTGGTAACCATCGCCTATAACAGAGATTTGCCTCGTAGGTCACGTACGTTAGAAGTATGCCCTACGATGCACTGCCCTGCGGTAGACCCGCTGATCGGCTCTCACTATGAAAATACGTATTTACATGTATTTACATAAAGTTTCCATAAATAGATTCCCCGAAGCCATGCTGGTCCGATGTTTGTACCGGATCAAGTGTTCAAGAGGTCAACCAAATAATCGTGTACTAACAAGCGACCCTCGTCAATGGAAGCTGTTGCTGACAGCTCGGTGTTGGATGGCAAAAACTGGGAGGTACCTTCTTGTACTGAGAAGTTGTGGGTTATTGATATTATGGTGATGTTTGAGATTTTACTCGTTGTATTGTAATGTAGGATATAATGTTTACACTGGGTTTACACTGAGGTTTTGTGAACTGGAGTTTAGGTACCTTATTTGATTTACTATCACATTATCTTCACCTTACTTTGTTTACCATATTAGTATTGTTACGAGCTGAGGGTTCGGGATAAAATAAATAAAATGAATCTAACCAAAATAACACTTTTATTCAACACTGAAATGATAAATACACGAACTTAAGGCACAGACTTCAGACACGCAGATTTCAGATTCCACCCCCACTTCACACCGCACGCGCCACTATATTTACGCCAAAGCAACAACTAGAGACATTATCACAAATAAAATTTGCGGTAATTTGCGGAACTAAACATATACAAAGTACTGTTAATTACTCTATACTAGCGCCATCTGTTTAGGAACGCGGGAACTACGTTGCACTGCAAATAACTGAACAACGTGATCTATACGCCATCAATACATTCACACGATACGCTGGTTAGATGTTGTTGTCAGTGTGTCACAGTAAAATAAATGTAGTAAGTCAGAAATTTATTTTTTTACCTTATTGTGTGGAATTAACTTGGGAATGTCTTAATTGTCAGAGGTGTCTTTGTAATTTTTTTTACTGACATTTTATTGGTAATTCGTGTTTTTAGAACAATATTTTTGTTACTAATATCCTTGAGTATCGTGTATTTAAATTTCAATACCATACAACTAGCAGAATGATTATTATTAGGGTTGCAATATTCGAATTCTACCCCTTAATCACAAGTAAAAAGAACATACTAATTCACCACACTCTCGTACAAGAAACCACTAAAAGTCACCGAAGTATTCGCACGTATAGCCAAATCCAGACTGACTGCCTCGAGCGTCTCTACGCACTATTTCTACAGCGCATTATTTCCAGAACCTTCTCGATGTTTCTACTAGTTAGTAGAAAAGTGTAGGTATTTCGACTGACTACTATTTCTTAATCAGTGCAATTGTAGGAAAAACGTGATATGTAGGTATATTCCATACCAAGTGACTCCTCCATACTGTGACACAGTAGGTATAACTTCGAGAAGCTGGCTATTACTATTACATAATCTGTAACTGCCTCGGCGTAACAGTAAGCTGAACTAGAACTCTGGGTTAGGATTGATTTCTTATGTTAGTTATTTTTATTGAATATTTTGGAAATACCCGCGCCTATCGATTGTATTGTATAAGTATTTTATATAAATAAATCTTGGAATTTTCCGTAAGTGTTCGGACAACACAATACAATTAAAAATACTACTTAAAATAAGCAACGCGACATCTCTTGTCAATGTACTAAACTGTAAGGTTTCTTGTAGATGGAGCAAACGGCGCTCTAGTCGTAATCTGAATCATCTCACTAATTTCGACCCTGACGTGACAAGAGCCTTTTGCACTATTGGTAGTGCATCCTCACATAAGAGGCAGGTTGCAGGTTCAAGTCAAATCTAGGCTTAAACATTTTTGAGATAGTTTTGATAATCTTGGATTTTTCCGTAAGTGTCTGATACAAAAACAAAAATCCTATTTATTGACAGAATTTTGGTTAAAGGAGTTGATAAACCACTATACCGTAGCACCATGCCGAGCTGAGTACCAATTCATCTCCACACAGAGCTTTTAAGTTTGTTAGTGCTTAGGTTAGATTTATTGTTGTTGTTTTTTATTTTTCTTAATTACTTTGTGGTTGTTGAATAAAATGTATTCTTTTTTTCTTTCTATAACTGTTCTTAATAGTAGGTAATGGTACTTTCGTCTTAGTTGCCTTTTATGAGCATTGCTTTCTGAGGAGGCTTTACGTTTCTCCTTGCGTTTACAAAATTACGAAAGATAAAGAGAACTGAAGATTTAAAGAAGACTTGGCCTTTTTTTATATGACTTAGGTGGCAAATAAGCTTATGGTCCACGTGATAGGAAGTGGTTACCGTAGTAACTACGGTAACCGCTACGGTGGTACGGCGTAGCATAAAGACATTTGTATCACCAAAGGTGTCACAGGCGCATTGCCGACCCTATATAATTTTATGCAATTATTTCTCCTTATCTTTTTTCGTGATATTTTCAGATGATATGATTCTACGGCTATAGAAAACGCCCTATACACAAAAGATGCTTTCTCACGAAAAAGGAAAGGATAAAGACGCGTTCAGTGATGCCCTCGTCATTCAATATCCACTGATATCTCATTTCGCAGCGAATAGAGGCAGAATGGATAGCGGTATCGTGCCAGGACTATGGTGGAAGGCACAGGCGATAGAATAATTAGCTTCGTTAGGCCGCGACCCTATATTGGCCATATTTGCACTAATGATATGTGTTGACGCCAAAATACAATCGGATTTAGGCGATACCAGGTGCAATAATATTTTATTGATTTCATAGGCTTTTTCGTCTTTGTAATTATTACTTTTGTTTTGTATATCCCATGGACATTGTCTGAAATAAAGTACTCTATTCTATTCCAATAGTCAGATTTCATACATAGGCTTATTTTTAGGGTCCGTACCTCAAAAGATAAAAAAGAACCCTTATAAGATCACTCTCTTGTCTGTCTATCCGTCTGTCTGTCCGTGTGTCACCACTAATTTTCTCAGCAATGGGTGGACCTAGTAAGTTGAAATTTATACCAGATACTGAGGTTTGTAGTTCCTATTAGGTGTTTAAAAACCAAGGTCCTGAGTTAACAAGATACAAAGTTCTGGGCAAATTTAGATTTTTAGAACCAAAATTGACCTTAATTTTCATCTTTTTTACTTTTCGGAATTGTCCTTTACCTTGCTTTTAACCAAAATGGACAATTCTAGGTCAACCGGAAGTACCCGGAACTACCGGTTTCGAGTCGAAAATCTATATGGTAGTTCCCGTTGATCTAGAATCATGAAATTCGACAAAAATCAAGGTCTTAACAGTATAAATAAAGGAGAAATTCCAAAAAAACAAAAAGTTGAAAATTAAAGGCTGTCCCAATACATACATAATTAAGATAGTCCTCTGAGTTGTATGGACTCTCGCGCTCATACAATCTAGAGGACTAGCTTAATCGGCACCAACCTCGAATAAGGTAAATAAATATAATTGTGCTATTGAATAAAATACATATTTAAGTGGAGCTCCCATACAATATACATGATTTTTTGCCGTTTTTATTGTTATACCTTGGTTTATTTACCTAGTCATTTCAATAGAATAGATTGGGTATCAAGAAATATTTTTGTATAATTTTATCAAGAATTACAAGGTCCAGCAGTTTAAAGTGTTCTACTTATTAATATATAGTTTTATCAGTATCAGAAGTGGGATATATCACGCAAGAGGTGCTCGAGAATCTAGCTTTCAGGGAACACCAGAGTCTAGCTTCAGAGACGTGTTGCACCAAGAGGCGATGACGACCTTGGCTACCGTTAAGAACATTGGATCACACATCCTGACAAGCAGCACACTAAGGAGTATACCGGTGAGCCCGTTCCTATTCTGTATTATGGTTATTTATGCAAAACCGAGCGGATAGGTAGTGGCTACTAACAATGTACGTCCAAGTTTACAAATTTCAGTATCAAAATCAAACAGGTAAAATCACAAAACAGAAACTTTCAACGGAATAAAACGAAATAAGTATGTATCTAAACTATCAAGTTTTGCAAAACTTAGTCAACAAAAATGAAATATAAATAAGGAATTATATTCATGTTATGATTGAATTGGACTTTAGTAATTCAAAGGAATGAGATTATAATACTGATAAAATTACTTAGAATATATTACTTAGAATTATCACTTCATGATATTACTTGACATACAAAAACAAAACAAGGTGCTTCTTATCTGAGCATTTTCAGAAAATAAATAACATTTTAGAACTAGTTAAAAAAAACGAAAAAAAATTGGTACAAACTACAGACAAAACTCATTTTTTTTTGGCGAGCAAGTAACAATTTCAATTTTTCTATACATTATAGACTTGCGTTTGACCACGATCTCGCCTGATGGTAAGCGATGATGCAGTCTACGATGGTACACGCTTGCCTAGAAGAAACCTATTCACTCGCGACTGAAAGATACCCAGGTTGTATAGGTAACCTACATATCGCGCTTCACGTACAAGTTTTTTTAAAAATTGAGAGCTATCAGGAAACACAGACTCTGGAAAGGCGTTCCACTCTTTGGCGGTGCGCATAATAAATGTCGAAGAGAACCGCTTTGTCGAATGGGAGGTATTTCTACCATTTAGCGGTGGCTCATCGCAGAGCGTCTGGTTGTCCGTTAATAGAATGGAGCTGTGGTGCTCAATAAGCTGTGTAAGCGCACGGACTGTGACTGTTCCTGTATGAGCGTCAGTCCAAGTCGACAGCGCCAGCGGTTCAATCCTAAATTATTAATATGTGTTTATATTATAATAATAGTATAGCCACTCAATTTTCCGTTGTATCTGTAATGTGAGATGTCGATTGACTGTATCTGTAATGTGAGATGTCGATTGGCTGTATCTGTAATGTGAGATGTCGATTGGCTGTATCTGTAATGTGAGATGTCGATTGGCTGTATCTGTAATGTGAGATGTCGATTGGCTGTATCTGTAATGTGAGATGTCGATTGGCTGTTCAGTTTTTCTATTGTATATTATGGTTCATACGTGAAAACCTGTAGTTGGCTATTTACTAAACAATCTGTTTTATGTTTAAGTTTTAACCATTGTTAAGTTTCCTACAAACAAATTAAATTTAAGAAAAATAATATGTATAAGTATATGTATATTAATAATATATAGATAGATAATTGATAAACCAAACGGAAGAAAATTATAAATTTATTTAGAAATTTAAATTTATTGACACTCTCTGAACTAATTACAACAAAACTAATTATGCTAGTAAAACCAGAATGATATACAGAGTTGGTAGCTGCCTATATAAACACACTAGGTACGCCTGTATTGTGGAAATCTGGTTATGATTATGACTTATCAATTATGTACTTAGTTTTTCTAAATGTATGATGTGGTCACTTACATGCTTAAATACTAGTTATTAAAAATTAAACATAATGTTATTAGGTACCTACGTATTTAATAAGTTTTAAATTGAAGATAACAGAAAAAAAGGCAATACAATGAATAAATGAAGGCACTTTGTTGTATAGCTGAGAGCAATCACCTTTTTAAGCAACCGTAGAAAATAATTTATGTAAAATAATTGATAGGCCACAGACATATCTATTCTTGTTTGAGCGATGGCATTACTTGCATCTCAGGTTCAGACAACAATTACTGTAAAAGTTGCAGTACACGTTACACAGGCTCCGTATAGACGGCTACAATCTTGTCGGCAAACTATGATTTTGTTTGCAAAAAGAACAGCTATAGGCGTTAATTAAGATATGCAGAGTAGTCAAACAAAGTTTTATTTTGATGCAACGTGGGATGGAATTCCATACATCAACCTACCCCGGTTTCACATGGATTGTATTGATGTATTTAATAGGCCAGCATTGGCAATGCATATATTTTTGTGACTTGATTACAAAACATAACTTTTCTCTACTTTCTTTATACGCGCAAGACTTTCCCAGAAAAATATTTGAATTGGAACTATTTATAAATTATTTTAATGTAGACATAATATGCTTAATGGAACACTGGATATTAGAACATAAGTTACAAATTTTTTTTTATGAGAACTATTGTTAGTTGACGGTAGATATACTAACTGTAATCTATTGTTATTCTGCAAGCAGCGTTTGCAAAGCTATTGTTAATCTCATTATAAAAATAAAATAATCCTATTTGCTCTTTAAAGGTGTTATAGATAAGGTTAGTTGGTTTCACAAACACGGTTTAACTAAAATAAAATAAATATTATGGATATACAGATTACGATTCTTTAGTGAAATGATGATGTGGCGTATCGTTGTGAGAGTATAACAAACAGAAACTTTGCCTTGTTTGAAATTAATATGGAAGTAGAACCTACTACTGGAAATATTGTCTGGGACGATTTGATCAGAAGATATTCTGGTTAAAACGCTTTCTGAGAGACTCAATTTGTTTAATCAAATGATTCAACTTGTACCATCAATTTTAAACTAATCAGGGTGACATTAATCACAACCACCTGTCTAAACGACTTTTTGTAGTTGAGTTGCAATAGATAAATTAGATTTAAAACATTTTAGCTCAGACAGTATGGTCACAGTGTTATATTAATTTACTTGTAAGTGAGCTAGAATCTGCTTGCCGGCCTATAATAGACAGCTGCATTAAGATGTCAAGGGCAGCGTTGAACTTACAATGTTTTATTTTATACGCCATGCGTTAATAATTCTAATTACTTGTAAGTGACCTAGAATCTGCTTGCCGGCCTATAATAGACAGCTGCATTAAGATGTTGAGGGCAGCGTTGAACTTACAATATTTTATTTTATACGCCATGCGTTAATAATTCTAATTACTTGTAAGTGAGCTAGAATCTGCTTGCCGGCCTATAATAGACAGCTGCATTAAGATGTTGAGGGCAGCGTTGAACTTACAATATTTTATTTTATACGCCATGCGTTATTAATTATAATTACTTGTAAGTGAGCTAGAATCTGCTTGTCGGCCTATAATAGACAGCTGCATTAAGATGTTGAGGGCAGCGTTGAACTTACAATATTTTATTTTATACGCCATGCGTTATTAATTATAATTACTTGTAAGTGAGCTAGAATCTGCTTGTCGGCCTATAATAGACAGCTGCATTAAGATGTTGAGGGCAGCGTTGAACTTACAATATTTTATTGTATACGCCATGCGTTAATAATTCTAATTACTTGTAAGTGAGCTAGAATCTGCTTGCCGGCCTATAATAGACAGCTGCATTAAGATGTTGAGGGCAGCGTTGAACTTACAATATTTTATTTTATACGCCATGCGTTATTAATTATAATTACTTGTAAGTGAGCTAGAATCTGCTTGCCGGCCTATAATAGACAGCTGCATTAAGATGTTGAGGGCAGCGTTGAACTTACAATATTTTATTTTATACGCCATGCGTTAATAATTCTAATTACTTGTAAGTGAGCTAGAATCTGCTTGCCGGCCTATAATAGACAGCTGCATTAAGATGTTGAGGGCAGCGTTGAACTTACAATATTTTATTTTATACGCCATGCGTTATTAATTATAATTACTTGTAAGTGAGCTAGAATCTGCTTGTCGGCCTATAATAGACAGCTGCATTAAGATGTTGAGGGCAGCGTTGAACTTACAATATTTTATTTTATACGCCATGCGTTATTAATTATAATTACTTGTAAGTGAGCTAGAATCCGCTTGTCGGCCTATAATAGACAGCTGCATTAAGATGTTGAGGGCAGCGTTGAACTTACAATATTTTATTTTATACGCCATGCGTTAATAATTCTAATTACTTGTAAGTGAGCTAGAATCTGCTTGCCGGCCTATAATAGACAGCTGCATTAAGATGTTGAGGGCAGCGTTGAACTTACAATATTTTATTTTATACGCCATGCGTTAATAATTCTAATTACTTGTAAGTGAGCTAGAATCTGCTTGTCGGCCTATAATATACAGCTGCATTAAGATGTTGAGGGCAGCGTTGAACTTACAATATTTTATTTTATACGCCATGCGTTAATAATTCTAATTACTTGTAAGTGAGCTAGAATCTGCTTGCCGGCCTATAATAGACAGCTGCATTAAGATGTTGAGGGCAGCGTTGAACTTACAATATTTTATTTTATACGCCATGCGTTATTAATTATAATTACTTGTAAGTGAGCTAGAATCTGCTTTTCGGCCTATAATAGACAGCTGCATTAAGATGTTGAGGGCAGCGTTGAACTTACAATATTTTATTTTATACGCCATGCGTTATTAATTATAATTACTTGTAAGTGAGCTAGAATCTGCTTGTCGGCCTATAATAGACAGCTGCATTAAGATGTTGAGGGCAGCGTTGAACTTACAATATTTTATTTTATACGCCATGCGTTAATAATTCTAATTACTTGTAAGTGAGCTAGAATCTGCTTGCCGGCCTATAATAGACAGCTGCATTAAGATGTTGAGGGCAGCGTTGAACTTACAATATTTTATTTTATACGCCATGCGTTATTAATTATAATTACTTGTAAGTGAGCTAGAATCTGCTTGCCGGCCTATAATAGACAGCTGCATTAAGATGTTGAGGGCAGCGTTGAACTTACAATATTTTATTTTATACGCCATGCGTTAATAATTCTAATTACTTGTAAGTGAGCTAGAATCTGCTTGCCGGCCTATAATAGACAGCTGCATTAAGATGTTGAGGGCAGCGTTGAACTTACAATATTTTATTTTATACGCCATGCGTTATTAATTATAATTACTTGTAAGTGAGCTAGAATCTGCTTGTCGGCCTATAATAGACAGCTGCATTAAGATGTTGAGGGCAGCGTTGAACTTACAATATTTTATTTTATACGCCATGCGTTAATAATTCTAATTACTTGTAAGTGAGCTAGAATCTGCTTGCCGGCCTATAATAGACAGCTGCATTAAGATGTTGAGGGCAGCGTTGAACTTACAATATTTTATTTTATACGCCATGCGTTAATAATTCTAATTACTTGTAAGTGAGCTAGAATCTGCTTGTCGGCCTATAATATACAGCTGCATTAAGATGTTGAGGGCAGCGTTGAACTTACAATATTTTATTTTATACGCCATGCGTTAATAATTCTAATTACTTGTAAGTGAGCTAGAATCTGCTTGCCGGCCTATAATAGACAGCTGCATTAAGATGTTGAGGGCAGCGTTGAACTTACAATATTTTATTTTATACGCCATGCGTTAATAATTCTAATTACTTGTAAGTGACCTAGAATCTGCTTGCCGGCCTATAATAGACAGCTGCATTAAGATGTTGAGGGCAGCATTGAACTTACAATATTTTATTTTATACGCCATGCGTTATTAATTATAACTACTTGTAAGTGAGCTAGAATCTGCTTGTCGGCCTATAATAGACAGCTGCATTAAGATGTTGAGGGCAGCGTTGAACTTACAATATTTTATTTTATACGCCATGCGTTAATAATTCTAATTACTTGTAAGTGAGCTAGAATCTGCTTGTCGGCCTATAATATACAGCTGCATTAAGATGTTGAGGGCAGCGTTGAACTTACAATATTTTATTTTATACGCCATGCGTTAATAATTCTAATTACTTGTAAGTGAGCTAGAATCTGCTTGCCGGCCTATAATAGACAGCTGCATTAAAATGTTGAGGGCAGCGTTGAACTTACAATATTTTATTTTATACGCCATGCGTTAATAATTCTAGTTACTTGTAAGTGAGCTAGAATCTGCTTGCCGGCCTATAATAGACAGCTGCATTAAGATGTTGAGGGCAGCGTTGAACTTACAATGTTTTATTTTATACGCCATGCGTTAATAACTCTAATTACTTGTAAGTGAGCTAGAATCTGATTGCTGGCCTATAATAGACAGCTGCATTAAGATGTTGAGGGCAGCGTTGAACTTACAATGTTTTATTTTATACGCCATGCGTTAATAACTCTAATTACTTGTAAGTGAGCTAGAATCTGATTGCTGGCCTATAATAGACAGCTGCATTAAGATGTTGAGGGCAGCGTTGAACTTACAATGTTTTATTTTATACGCCATGCGTTAATAACTCTAATTACTTGTAAGTGAGCTAGAATCTGATTGCTGGCCTATAATAGACAGCTGCATTAAGATGTTGAGGGCAGCGTTGAACTTACAATGTTTTATTTTATACGCCATGCGTTAATAACTCTAATTACTTGTAAGTGAGCTAGAATCTGATTGCTGGCCTATAATAGACAGCTGCATTAAGATGTTGAGGGCAGCGTTGAACTTACAATATTTTATTTTATACGCCATGCGTTATTAATTCTAATTACTTGTAAGTGAGCAAGAATCTGCTTGCCGGCCTATAATAGACAGCTGCATTAAGATGTTGAGGGCAGCGTTGAACTTACAATGTTTTATTTTATACGCCATGCGTTAATAACTCTAATTACTTGTAAGTGAGCTAGAATCTGATTGCTGGCCTATAATAGACAGCTGCATAAAGATGTTGAGGGCAGCGTTGAACTTACAATGTTTTATTTTATACGCCATGCGTTAATAATTCTAATTACTTGTAAGTGAGCTAGAATCTGCTTGCCGGCCTATAATAGACAGCTGCATTAAGATGTTGAGGGCAGCGTTGAACTTACAATGTTTTATTTTATACGCCATGCGTTAGTAATTCTAATTACTTGTAAGTGAGCTAGAATCTGCTTGCCGGCCTATAATAGACAGCTGCATCAAGATGTTGAGGGCAGCGTTGAACTTACAATATTTTATTTTATACGCCATGCGTTATTAATTCTAATTACTTGTAAGTGAGCAAGAATCTGCTTGCCGGCCTATAATAGACAGCTGCATTAAGATGTTGAGGGCAGCGTTGAACTTACAATGTTTTATTTTATACGCCATGCGTTAATAATTCTAATTACTTATAAGTGACCTAGAATCTGCTTGCCGGCCTATAATAGACAGCTGCATTAAGATGATGAGGGCAGCGTTGAACTGACAATGTTTTATTTTATACGCCATGCGTTAATAACTCTAATTACTTGTAAGTGACCTAGAATCTGCTTGCCGGCTTATAATAGACAGCTGCATTAATATGTTGAGGGCAGCGTTGAACTGACAATGTTTTATTTTATCCGCCATGCGTTAATAATTCTAATTACTTGTAAGTGACCTAGAATCTGCTTGTCGGCCTATAATAGACAGCTGCATTAAGATGTTGAGGGCAGCGTTAAACTGACAATGTTTTATTTTATACGCCATGCGTTAATAATTCTAATTACTTGTAAGTGAGCTAGAATCTGCTTGCCGGCCTATAATAGACAGCTGCATTAAGATGTTGAGGGCAGCGTTGAACTAACAATGTTTTATTTTATACGCCATGCGTTAATAATTCTAATTACTTGTAAGTGACCTAGAATCTGCTTGTCGGCCTATAATAGACAGCTGCATTAAGATGTTGAGGGCAGCGTTGAACTGACAATGTTTTATTTTATACGCCATGCGTTAATAATTCTAATTACTTGAAAGTGAGCTAGAATCTGCTTGTCGGCCTATAATAGACAGCTGCATTAAGATGTTGAGGGCAGCGTTGAACTGACAATGTTTTATTTTATACGCCATGCGTTAATAATTCTAATTACTTGTAAGTGAGCTAGAATCTGCTTGTCGGCCTATAATAGACAGCTGCATTAAGATGTTGAGGGCAGCGTTGAACTGACAATGTTTTATTTATACGCCATGCGTTAATAATTCTAATTACTTGTAAGTGACCTAGAATCTGCTTGTCGGCCTATAATAGACAGCTGCATTAAGATGTTGAGGACAGCGTTGAACTGACAATGTTTTATTTTATACGCCATGCGTTAATAATTATAATTACTTGTAAGTGAGCTAGAATCTGCTTGTCGGCCTATAATAGACAGCTGCATTAAGATGTTGAGGGCAGCGTTGAACTTACAATATTTTATTTTATACGCCATGCGTTAATAATTTTAATTACTTGTAAGTGAGCTAGAATCTGCTTGCCGGCCTATAATAGACAGCTCCATTAAAATGTTGAGGGCAGCGTTGAACTTACAATATTTTATTTTATACGCCATGCGTTAATAATTCTAATTACTTGTAAGTGAGCTAGAATCTGCTTGCCGGCCTATAATAGACAGCTGCATTAAGATGTTGAGGGTAGCGTTGAACTTACAATGTTTTATTTTATACGCCATGCGTTAATAACTCTAATTACTTGTAAATAAGCTAGAATCTACTTGCTGGCCTATAATAGACAGCTGCATTAAGATGTTGAGGGCAGCGTTGAACTTACAATGTTTTATTTTATACGCCATGCGTTAATAATTCTAATTACTTGTAAGTGAGCTAGAATCTGCTTGCCGGCCTATAATAGACAGCTGTATTAAGATGTTGAGGGCAGCGTTGAACTTACAATGTTTTATTTGATACGCCATGCGTTAATAACTCTAATTACTTGTAAGTGACCTAGAATCTGGTTGCCGGCCTATAATAGACAGCTGCATTAAGATGTTGAGGGCAGCGTTGAACTGAAAATGTTTTATTTTATACGCTATGCGTTAATAATTCTAATTACTTGTAAGTGAGCTAGAATCTGCTTGTCGGCCTATAATAGACAGCTGCATTAAGATGTCGAGGGCAGCGTTGAACTTACAATGTTTTATTTTATACGCCATGCGTTAGTAACTCTAATTACTTGTAAGTGACCTAGAATCTGGTTGCCGGCCTATAATAGACAGCTGCATTAAGATGATGAGGGCAGCGTTGAACTGACAATGTTTTATTTTATACGCCATGCGTTAATAACTCTAATTACTTGTAAGTGACCTAGAATCTGGTTGCCGGCCTATAATAGACAGCTGCATTAAGATGTCGAGGGCAGCGTTGAACTTACAATGTTTTATTTTATACGCCATGCGTTAATAATTCTAATTACTTGTAAGTGACCTAGAATCTGCTTGCCGGCCTATAATAGACAGCTGCATTAAGATGATGAGGGCAGCGTTGAACTGACAATGTTTTATTTTATACGCCATGCGTTAATAACTCTAATTACTTGTAAGTGACCTAGAATCTGGTTGCCGGCCTATAATAGACAGCTGCATTAAGATGTTGAGGGCAGCGTTGAACTTACAATGTTTTATTTTATACGCCATGCGTTAATAACTCTAATTACTTGTAAGTGACCTAGAATCTGGTTGCCGGCCTATAATAGACAGCTGCATTAAGATGTTGAGGGCAGCGTTGAACTTACAATGTTTTATTTTATACGCCATGCGTTAACAATTCTAATTACTTGTAAGTGACCTAGAATCTGCTTGCCGGCCTATAATAGACAGCTGCATTAAGATGTTGAGGGCAGCGTTGAACTGACAATGTTTTATTTTATACGCCATGCGTTAATAATTCTAATTACTTGTAAGTGACCTAGAATCTGCTTGCCGGCCTATAATAGACAGCTGCATTAAGATGTTGAGGGCAGCGTTGAACTGACAATGTTTTATTTTATACGCCATGCGTTAATAACTCTAATTACTTGTAAGTGACCTAGAATCTGCTTGCCGGCCTATAATAGACAGCTGCATTAAGATGTTGAGGGCAGCGTTGAACTGAAAATGTTTTATTTTATACGCCATGCGTTAATAATTCTAATTACTTGTAAGTGACCTAGAATCTGCTTGTCGGCCTATAATAGACAGCTGCATTAAGATGTTGAGGGCAGCGTTAAACTGACAATGTTTTATTTTATACGCCATGCGTTAATAATTCTAATTACTTGTAAGTGACCTAGAATTTGCTTGTCGGCCTATAATAGACAGCTGCATTAAGATGTTGAGGGCAGCGTTGAACTGACAATGTTTTATTTTATACGCCATGCGTTAATAATTCTAATTACTTGTAAGTGACCTAGAATCTGCTTGTCGGCCTATAATAGACAGCTGCATTAAGATGTTGAGGGCAGCGTTAAACTGACAATGTTTTATTTTATACGCCATGCGTTAATAATTCTAAGTACTTGTAAGTGAGCTAGAATCTGCTTGCTGGCCTATAATAGACAGCTGCATTAAGATGTTGAGGGCAGCGTTAAACTGACAATGTTTTATTTTATACGCCATGCGTTAATAATTCTAATTACTTGTAAGTGAGCTAGAATCTGCTTGCCGGCCTATAATAGACAGCTGCATTAAGATGTTGAGGGCAGCGTTAAACTGACAATGTTTTATTTTATACGCTATGCGTTAATAATTCTAATTACTTGTAAGTGAGCTAGAATCTGCTTGTCGGCCTATAATAGACAGCTGCATTAAGATGTCGAGGGCAGCGTTGAACTGACAATGTTTTATTTTATACGCTATGCGTTAATAATTCTAATTACTTGTAAGTGAGCTAGAATCTGCTTGCTGGCCTATAATAGACAGCTGCATTAAGATGTTGAGGGCAGCGTTAAACTGACAATGTTTTATTTTATACGCTATGCGTTAATAATTCTAATTACTTGTAAGTGAGCTAGAATCTGCTTGTCGGCCTATAATAGACAGCTGCATTAAGATGTCGAGGGTAGCGTTGAACTGACAATGTTTTATTTTATACGCTATGCGTTAATAATTCTAATTACTTGTAAGTGAGCTAGAATCTGCTTGTCGGCCTATAATAGACAGCTGCATTAAGATGTTGAGGGCAGCGTTAAACTGACAATGTTTTATTTTATACGCTATGCGTTAATAATTCTAATTACTTGTAAGTGACCTAGAATCTGCTTGCCGGCCTATAATAGACAGCTGCATTAAGATGTTGAGGGCAGCGTTGAACTGACAATGTTTTATTTTATACGCCATGCGTTAATAATTCTAATTACTTGTAAGTGACCTAGAATCTGCTTGCCGGCCTATAATAGACAGCTGCATTAAGATGATGAGGGCAGCGTTGAACTGAAAATGTTTTATTTTATACGCCATGCGTTAATAACTCTAATTACTTGTAAGTGACCTAGAATCTGGTTGCCGGCCTATAATAGACAGCTGCATTAAGATGTTGAGGGCAGCGTTGAACTTACAATGTTTTATTTTATACGCCATGCGTTAATAACTCTAATTACTTGTAAGTGACCTAGAATCTGGTTGCCGGCCTATAATAGACAGCTGCATTAAGATGTTGAGGGCAGCGTTGAACTTACAATGTTTTATTTTATACGCCATGCGTTAATAATTCTAATTACTTGTAAGTGACCTAGAATCTGCTTGCCGGCCTATAATAGACAGCTGCATTAAGATGTTGAGGGCAGCGTTGAACTGACAATGTTTTATTTTATACGCCATGCGTTAATAATTCTAATTACTTGTAAGTGACCTAGAATCTGCTTGCCGGCCTATAATAGACAGCTGCATTAAGATGTTGAGGGCAGCGTTGAACTGACAATGTTTTATTTTATACGCCATGCGTTAATAATTCTAATTACTTGTAAGTGACCTAGAATCTGCTTGCCGGCCTATAATAGACAGCT
Organism: Philereme vetulata; assembly: GCA_918857605.2. Lineage (NCBI taxonomy): Eukaryota > Metazoa > Arthropoda > Insecta > Lepidoptera > Geometridae > Philereme > Philereme vetulata. The sequence continues at coordinate 7,071,361 of OU975476.1, forward strand.
GCATTAAGATGTTGAGGGCAGCGTTGAACTGAAAATGTTTTATTTTATACGCCATGCGTTAATAATTCTAATTACTTGTAAGTGACCTAGAATTTGCTTGTCGGCCTATAATAGACAGCTGCATTAAGATGTTGAAGGCAGCGTTAAACTGACAATGTTTTATTTTATACGCCATGCGTTAATAATTCTAATTACTTGTAAGTGACCTAGAATCTGCTTGTCGGCCTATAATAGACAGCTGCATTAAGATGTTGAGGGCAGCGTTGAACTGACAATGTTTTATTTTATACGCCATGCGTTAATAATTCTAATTACTTGTAAGTGACCTAGAATCTGCTTGCCGGCCTATAATAGACAGCTGCATTAAGATGTTGAGGGCAGCGTTAAACTGACAATGTTTTATTTTATACGCCATGCGTTAATAATTCTAATTACTTGTAAGTGACCTAAAATCTGCTTGCCGGCCTATAATAGACAGCTGCATTAAGATGTTGAGGGCAGCGTTGAACTGACAATGTTTTATTTTATACGCCATGCGTTAATAATTCTAATTACTTGTAAGTGACCTAGAATCTGCTTGTCGGCCTATAATAGACAGCTGCATTAAGATGTTGAGGGCAGCGTTAAACTGACAATGTTTTATTTTATACGCCATGCGTTAATAATTCTAATTACTTGTAAGTGACCTAGAATCTGCTTGTCGGCCTATAATAGACAGCTGCATTAAGATGTTGAGGGCAGCGTTAAACTGACAATGTTTTATTTTATACGCCATGCGTTAATAATTCTAAGTACTTGTAAGTGAGCTAGAATCTGCTTGCTGGCCTATAATAGACAGCTGCATTAAGATGTTGAGGGCAGCGTTAAACTGACAATGTTTTATTTTATACGCCATGCGTTAATAATTCTAATTACTTGTAAGTGAGCTAGAATCTGCTTGCTGGCCTATAATAGACAGCTGCATTAAGATGTTGAGGGCAGCGTTAAACTGACAATGTTTTATTTTATACGCTATGCGTTAATAATTCTAATTACTTGTAAGTGAGCTAGAATCTGCTTGTCGGCCTATAATAGACAGCTGCATTAAGATGTCGAGGGCAGCGTTGAACTGACAATGTTTTATTTTATACGCTATGCGTTAATAATTCTAATTACTTGTAAGTGAGCTAGAATCTGCTTGCTGGCCTATAATAGACAGCTGCATTAAGATGTTGAGGGCAGCGTTAAACTGACAATGTTTTATTTTATACGCTATGCGTTAATAATTCTAATTACTTGTAAGTGAGCTAGAATCTGCTTGTCGGCCTATAATAGACAGCTGCATTAAGATGTCGAGGGTAGCGTTGAACTGACAATGTTTTATTTTATACGCTATGCGTTAATAATTCTAATTACTTGTAAGTGAGCTAGAATCTGCTTGTCGGCCTATAATAGACAGCTGCATTAAGATGTTGAGGGCAGCGTTAAACTGACAATGTTTTATTTTATACGCTATGCGTTAATAATTCTAATTACTTGTAAGTGAGCTAGAATCTGCTTGCTGGCCTATAATAGACAGCTGCATTAAGATGTTGAGGGCAGCGTTAAACTGACAATGTTTTATTTTATACGCTATGCGTTAATAATTCTAATTACTTGTAAGTGAGCTAGAATCTGCTTGTCGGCCTATAATAGACAGCTGCATTAAGATGTTGAGGGCAGCGTTAAACTGACAATGTTTTATTTTATACGCTATGCGTTAATAATTCTAATTACTTGTAAGTGAGCTAGAATCTGCTTGCTGGCCTATAATAGACAGCTGCATTAAGATGTTGAGGGCAGCGTTAAACTGACAATGTTTTATTTTATACGCTATGCGTTAATAATTCTAATTACTTGTAAGTGAGCTAGAATCTGCTTGTCGGCCTATAATAGACAGCTGCATTAAGATGTCGAGGGCAGCGTTGAACTTACAATGTTTTATTTTATACGCTATGCGTTAATAATTCTAATTACTTGTAAGTGACCTAGAATCTGCTTGTCGGCCTATAATAGACAGCTGCATTAAGATGTCGAGGGCAGCGTTGAACTGACAATGTTTTATTTTATACGCTATGCGTTAATAATTCTAATTACTTGTAAGTGAGCTAGAATCTGCTTGTCGGCCTATAATAGACAGCTGCATTAAGATGTTGAGGGCAGCGTTAAACTGACAATGTTTTATTTTATACGCTATGCGTTAATAATTCTAATTACTTGTAAGTGAGCTAGAATCTGCTTGCTGGCCTATAATAGACAGCTGCATTAAGATGTTGAGGGCAGCGTTAAACTGACAATGTTTTATTTTATACGCTATGCGTTAATAATTCTAATTACTTGTAAGTGAGCTAGAATCTGCTTGTCGGCCTATAATAGACAGCTGCATTAAGATGTCGAGGGCAGCGTTGAACTTACAATGTTTTATTTTATACGCTATGCGTTAATAATTCTAATTACTTGTAAGTGACCTAGAATCTGCTTGTCGGCCTATAATAGACAGCTGCATTAAGATGTCGAGGGCAGCGTTGAACTTACAATGTTTTATTTTATACGCTATGCGTTAATAATTCTAATTACTTGTAAGTGACCTAGAATCTGCTTGTCGGCCTATAATAGACAGCTGCATTAAGATGTTGAGGGCAGCGTTAAACTGACAATGTTTTATTTTATACGCTATGCGTTAATAATTCTAATTACTTGTAAGTGACCTAGAATCTGCTTGTCGGCCTATAATAGACAGCTGCATTAAGATGTTGAGGGCAGCGTTAAACTGACAATGTTTTATTTTATACGCTATGCGTTAATAATTCTAATTACTTGTAAGTGAGCTAGAATCTGCTTGCTGGCCTATAATAGACAGCTGCATTAAGATGTTGAGGGCAGCGTTAAACTGACAATGTTTTATTTTATACGCTATGCGTTAATAATTCTAATTACTTGTAAGTGACCTAGAATCTGCTTGTCGGCCTATAATAGACAGCTGCATTAAGATGTTGAGGGCAGCGTTGAACTGACAATGTTTTATTTTATACGCCATGCGTTAATAATTCTAATTACTTGTAAGTGACCTAGAATCTGCTTGTCGGCCTTCAATAGACAGCTGCATTAAGATGTTGAGGGCAGCGTTGAACTTACAATGTTTTATTTTATACGCCATGCGTTAATAATTCTTATTACTATATGCACGCTTTGTTGATGCACAGCATCATGAAATATTTAAGATAAAAATATGGACAGCTAAAATTAGCGTAGGGTTTGTTATTTGGGCTTTATCTAGATATATTCTTAATTCGTTTATTGTTGGTAAACCTAGGTACATAAGATAGTTGAGCAAATGAAGAACTATACTCGGTTTTACCATTTTAGCGTACAAACATTAAAATCAATATTGAAAATGTAACAGGTTATAAGAGCCGTACATAAGCAGTTCGATCCAAAGTTTATTTTGTAAATAAAGGATAATTTTCCTTAACTTTTAAAAAGTATGCCAAGCAACAAAATCTTAGCATTTGAGAAAATAATATAAATAATTTAATTAAATTAAGGTAACGTGGAAATTGATCAATAATGATGACACAGATAAATTTAAATCCTGTAGTAAACAACTTAGCTTAATCATAAACGATTCTATTTTGACTACTTACGTTGAGATTGCGAACGCCTTCGACAAAATTTCACACAGTCATCAAAATCATGGGCCACTGCGGAATTTACTTTAATAAAATTGAATGTTGTTAAATGTCATTAGTATCATTATAATAATAACGTTGATGTATGTTAAAAATATCGAAGATTTATAGAGAATATCTACAAAGATGTGAACTAATTCTATTTTGTTATAGCTCTGATTAACTTACCTTTTTAACAATGTCAAAGAATGCAAGATCGCATCAAAGTATAAAGCAAAAGTGGCGTCAGGATTCCTTGAGAAGATTTATAGAACATTATAATGATACCAGTTTCAAGTGTTAATGAATTTCAAATTGATAGTACAAGAAACTGTCGTGATTTATTTCAATCATTATTATTATTATTAATTTAAACGGAACATGATGAATCCCGTATTTATAATAATGATTGACAGTACATAGGAAGTTATCGATGGGGTAATAGGTTAATAAGTTAAGTTACCTGAAAGGGTAATAGGTTATTTGAAACATTATTATCGGGTGTTGATTCAAGTAAGTACTAAAGTAATAGTAATAATATAATAAGGGTCGTCTGTTAACTGGACGATGATGCATACAGTTAAATAATAAGGACCGTCTGTTAACTGGACGATGGTACAATCAGTTAAATAATAAAGGCTGTATGTTAAATGGACGATGGTTCAAACAGTTGAATATAATAAGGGCCGTCTGCTAACTGGACGATGGTACAATCAGTTAAATAATAAGGGCCGTCTGTTAACTGGACGATGGTACAATCAGTTAAATAATAAAGGCTGTATGTTAAATGGACGATGGTTCAAACAGTTGAATATAATAAGGGCCGTCTGCTAACTGGACGATGGTACAATCAGTTAAATAATAAGGGCCGTCTGTTAACTGGACGATGGTACAATCAGTTAAATAATAAGGGCCGTCTGTTAACTGGACGATGGTGCAAACAGTTGACTATAATAAGGACCGTCTCCTAACTGGACAATGATACATACAGTTAAATAATAAAGGCCGTCTGTTAACCGGACGATGGTACAATCAGTTAAATAATAAGGGACATCTGTTAAATGGACGATGGTATAATCAGTTAAATAATAAGGGCCGTCTGCTAACTGGACGATGGTACAATCAGTTAAATAATAAGGGCCGTCTGTTAACTGGACGATGGTACAATCAGTTAAATAATAAGGGCCGTCTGTTAACTGGACGATGGTGCAAACAGTTGACTATAATAAGGACCGTCTCCTAACTGGACGATGATACATACAGTTAAATAATAAAGGCCGTCTGTTAACCGGACGATGGTACAATCAGTTAAATAATAAGGGCCATCTGTTAAATGGACGATGGTATAATCAGTTAAATAATAAAGGCCGTCTGCTAACTGGACGATGGTACAATCAGTTAAATAATAAGGGCCGTCTGTTAACTGGACGATGGTACAATCAGTTAAATAATAAGGGCCGTCTGTTAACTGGACGATGGTGCAAACAGTTGACTATAATAAGGACCGTCTCCTAACTGGACGATGATACATACAGTTAAATAATAAAGGCCGTCTGTTAACCGGACGATGGTAAAATCAGTTAAATAATAAGGGCCATCTGTTAAATGGACGATGGTATAATCAGTTAAATAATAAGGGCCGTCTGCTAACTGGACGATGGTACAATCAGTTAAATAATAAGGACCGTCTGTTAACTGGACGATGGTATAATCAGTTAAATAATAAGGGCCATCTGTTAAATGGACGATGGTATAATCAGTTAAATAATAAGGGCCGTCTGCTAACTGGACGATGGTACAATCAGTTAAATAATAAGGGCCATCTGTTAAATGGACGATGGTATAATCAGTTAAATAATAAGGGTCGTCTGCTAACTGGACGATGGTACAATCAGTTAAATAATAAGGACCGTCTGTTAACTGGACGATGGTATAATCAGTTAAGTAATAAGGGCCGTCTGTTAACTGGACGATGGTACAATCAGTTAAATAATAAGGGCCGTCTGCTAACTGAACAATGGTATATACAGTTAAATAATAAGGGCCGTCTGCTAACTGAACAATGGTACATACAGTTAAATAATAAGGGCCGTCTGCTAACTGAACAATGGTACATACAGTTAAATAATAAGGGCCGCCTGCTAACTGGACGATGGTACGTACAGTTAAATAATAAGGGCCGTTTTATAACTGGACGATGTTACAAACAGTTAAATTATAAGGGCCGTTTGATAACTGGACGATGTAGCAAACAGTTAAATAATAAGGGCCGTTTGGTAACTGAATGATGTTACAAATAGTTTATTTATTTTATTTATTAAGGAATACACATATATGTGTAAAGATACAGTCTGTGTTAGTACATGGTATATCATGTATGAGCTATTGATACTGTAGTCCAAGACGTTATCCACAGGTTAGTTAAATACGTTTGATAAAAAGAAATATTTTCCCATTATTCATTATTGTACACAAATAGATAACAGACAAAAAAGTTACAAAACCGGCCAAGTGCGAGTCTGACTCGCGCTCGAAGGGTTCCGTACCATTATCTATAAAAATGGCAAAAAATCACGTTTGTTTTATGGGAATCCCCTTAAATACTTGTTATATTTTAACTATACTATTTATTTTTAAAGTGAATAATATAACTCAATATTCTGTGAATATTTCAAGTGTCTGCATGTTGCCGTTATCAATATCGAGCTAAAACGAACAAATAAGTTACGTTTGTTGTATGGAAGTCCCTCTTAAATATTAACTTTATTCTATTTTTAGTATTTCTTGTTATAGCGGCAACATAAACACATCATCTGTGAAAATTTCAACTGTCTAACTATCACGGTTCATGAGATACAGCCTGGTGACAGACGGACAGAGAGACAGACAGACTGGCAGCGGAGCCTCAGTAATAGGGTGCCGTTTTACTTTTTGGGTACAAAAGCGAGCTTAACGCTAATAAGAGTTTTCTTCCAGCAAACCGTTGAAGATTAGTCAGTAGATTTTTTCTTCAATGTTTGTAGATTGGAGAAAATAACTATAAACCTACAAATCAATAGCTACAGATACACATACATTGATATATATGTATAATGTTTATACATTTTTAAAAATATTACTTACACACCATGCTTACATGTGTAATAAATTCCTGTTTGTTTAAAGATTGAAATAAAAACGGTTAGACGAATAACTTTCAAAAAGTAGTACTTACAGAAAAATATAGATTCCATATGCTAATACAAGCCATGCTTGGCACCAACCTGCTGGATCGAGTTCCTAATGCTGAAATCCGACGCCAGACGAAAGTCCAAGACGTCGGAACAAGGGTCGGACTGGGCAGGACACTTGGCTAGACGGAGTGATGGCAGGTGGAGTAAATCTGTGACCGAATGGTGGCAAAGAACAGACCTAAGAAGTCCAGGACGTCTTTCGGCGCGGTGGGTCGACAACATGAAAGTCGCGGGCAACTCCTGGATGCACGCAGCACAGGACCGGGAAGGGTGGCCTTTACAAAGGGAGGCCTACACCCAGCAGTGGGTACTTATGGGCTGTGGATGATGATGATACACGACGTGTAATAAACTAAAAATAATCTTTAATCAATAAGCGCTGCTTACTATATTTTTGCTACTAACCTACTTACTCTACGTTTAACTCCAAAACATCACGCCATGTAACAACCGATCAATATTCCAAAAATTCAATCAGTTTAACCCCATTGCAGACGAGTTAAACTCAGCGCGCAGTGGTATGCAAAGCAAAAATAAATAAAGCCCGTTCTACACTGTCACCTCCAATCCACTTTCAATTAACGTGTGCGGAGGAGCGTTAACACCCTGCACGCCTCGCCTTGGGCCGTGTTTACACCGACGCCGCAGAAAGGGGATGTGTCACAGGCGACGTAGAACTGCCTAAATAGTCTACCCATATGTACTCGTATACCCACATTATGACTTGTTGACGGCTTCTCACCAATTTACAAATAAAACATATAATAGCCTGATTGTGTTGAGTCAAACAAAAATATTATACGCCGCTACATGGTACTAATACCTCCCATTCGCACAAAGCGGTTCTCTTCGACCTTTATTATGCGCACCGCCTTGCCAGAGTCTGTGTTTCCTGATAGCTACAGCCTGGGTATCTTTAAGTCGCGAGTGAATAGGTTTCTTCTAGGCAAGCGTGTACCATCGTAGACTACATCATCGCGCCCCATCAGGCGAGATCGTGGTCAAACGCAAGCCTATAATATATAAAAAATAAAAAAAAACTGAGTCGAAATGTACTCACAAAGACCTTTTATTAGACGTGAGACCTGACCGGATAGTCACATTTTGTATTTTTTTACCCCTCTTGAACCTCAATATCTCAACAACCCCTTCCCTCCCCCCCCCCCCCCCCTCTCCCACATTTTTAGCTCATTTTGTCACACCCTATATACCAAATTTCATGATTATCGGATAAACGCTTCGAAAGTTATCCTCGGACAAACACACATACATACAACGCCGATTTGCCCAAGTTGATTTAGAGGTCTCGCTTCGCTCGATCAAATATCTAATAAGTTTTTTTCAATACTTTGAAACCTGTATAAAATCATCATTTTTCAATTTGATTTGTTTTTCGCTCACGCGCGATTAGCCACTCAGCCTTCACATTTTTCAACTTCAAAAAAGTAGGAAGTTCTCAATTGCGATACTTGATTTTGTTTATTACCTCAGAACTCTGCCATTTTCTGAAAGGATATACATAGTTTCAGTGCGTAACACCATGCTGCGCTCACTTACCAGCATTGCAGATGGAGGTAAGAGATCGAGCTGGACTTAAGTGGGAATGGGCGGGCCACGTTACCCGAATGCACTCCGAGAAATGGGCCCATATTGCAACACCATGGACGCCTGAAGACGGAAGGCGATGTCGACACCTTCCAAAGAAGATGCTGGGAGTAGCGACAGACAGGGATGCTTGGAGGGACTTGAGGGAGACATTTGCCCAGCAGTGGAACGAGATACGTTAGGAAAAAAATAGTTTCAGATGGTTCCCATAGAAATCTCGATAAAATCGGTTCAGTAGTCAATTCAATCAATCAATTTATTTATTGCGAATATAAGTAGGTGGTTAGTGATGCAGTTTCAGATCGTCTATAATCAGCGTTTATCGCATGCAATTTCGATCGGACTAACATTTAAAAGTTATATGTAATGAGATGTAATTATTAACAATATTAATGTCAGCTCTTACCGTAACATGAAAAATCTATATACTTAACCATAGACAAAATTACTTTATTTTATATATAAAATAAAGTAATTTTGTCTATAGTTAAGTATGGTTGTAAAATGATGGCCGGGGACAACAATTGACAATTCTACCAAGGTGACGTTTAGTGACAGCCCGCGTTATAAGCATGTCAAGGCGGTACGAAGTTCGATAGGTCAACTAGTGTTTAATAAAATGTCAGATTAAATGAAACGATTCAAGGGATTTCACGCTAAAAAATATTTGTTTATATTATTATTTGTTTCAAGTTTCTCATAAACACATTGTTTGGTTTTTTTCTGTTATTTGAAGTAGTACTTATAAATTACTTATTTAAACGGGTATTTATCGCGTACCTACCACGCGATAAATACCCGTTTAAATAAGGAATTAAGAAGTGACTTGCTTACTAATATATACATCAATGTAACTAAGCTCAAGTTAGTCGTTCACTGCACGTTATTGAAATATCAGAAGCCGGCGAGGGGTAGGGTGGCGGGCGCTAATTACGCAGCTTGGACGCGGTGTCTACTATTCAATATACTCGTAACTTCCGGTTAGCAATAAATGTGCTCATAGGTACTTTGTATGTTGAGTAGGTATCGATTTACAAAATGGTTAAAAAGTAACTTTTTCCTATTTTTTTAACCGAGTTCAATAAAACTCCCAAATTATATGTTCTCAATTCGTAGGAATGTTTTTTTTAATGTATGTCACATTAATTCACACTAATATTATAAATACCTCACTCTCATGAACGAAGCCTACAAAATGAGTGGTGTCCTGTAGATGCTCTGTCATCTATCCTTTCTGTTATCTTTAGATATATCATATAAGTTTATTTAGTTTTATTGTAACTACCTATTAATTAGTTTATCTATTATTCTTCAACTAGTGTTTATTGATGTGTAATATTTGAAAGTACGTTTATTGAAAATACTTTCTATATATGTTGATGTTGTTGTTCGTATTCTCAATATATCTTAGTCTTATTTTTTTATTATAAATTGTTTCCTGCTACATTATGTCATGCACTACCTACAAAAATATTTTTCAACACTACGCAAAGGTTAACTGGAAGAGAATTCTTTCTAGCATTAAGTTCGATTATGTACAGATTTATGTATTTTGTGCAATAAAGAATTTTCAGTCAATAAATGCGAAAGTTTGGATGCTTGATTGTTTGTTACTCAATCACGCCGTAACCGATGAACCTCTGAACCGATTTCGATGAAATTTGCTATACACTGTGTCCTTTAAATCACTGTTTTCCCAGAACAAACGCTGCTCAGACAATGCTCCTAATAACTTTACTTAGAAAACTTTCGTGATTGATTTCAATCATTATTATAAATACGGGATTTATCGCGTACCGTCTTATCGGGGTTTCGACCGACAATGTTTCGGTTCAATTCGTGAACCTTCATCAGGGTGAGTGCGATCCGCTCCGAATAACGTCTCGCCTCGACGAGGCGATAACCACCGATAAGACGGTACGTGATAAATCCCGTATTTATAATAATGCTCCTAATAACTGTTTATAGCATGAATAAAGAGAATAATAAAAATCTAGACCGTCTCAAATAAGTCTAACTTTGTTCAAAAACTAACCGTGACATAAATACCGACTTCACATAATATGAGGATATGCGGGGAGGGGGGAGGTCGGGGGGGAGGGCATAAAGATGACGATGATGTTATATAATGTACTTTTACCGCGTAATTTCGTATCGACGGCTTATTATCGTGATATCGCATAAACACTCAATTTGCTATTTCTCTAGAGTCAATGTTGTTAAAATACTCCTAAAGTTAGAATGGAAACAATATTTTCATACACAGTCTATATTATTTTCATAAACTCGAATAAAATGTTATCATCGATGCAGTTTCACTCGTTCAGCTCCCCCGATTGTGTAAGAAAAGTTGTCATGGCTATCGTATCTATGGTGCTCATTTCGACTATCATCAAAACCAAAATTCTCAAATCAGAGATTTAGAAATTTACATTTAACGAGTTAAACAAGTCATTTACGTTTTTCAAACATCGGCCGAATTACGTTTATGCTTTAAATCGACCAAATAGTTAGTTTGAATCGAATATTAGATTATTCACTCAATTGTTTTATTTCACAGAACTGCAGCTTTGAAGTGTTTAGATAAATATTTTTCTACTTAATTCGAATTGACCGTTAGCTGATAGGGATATACCAGGAAATAAGATGGCTGTGAATGAGTAAAATGCGAATAAAGATGATAAACTGGCTGTAGGTCTAGAAAACGATAACCATTAGTATAGTGCTGGCAATTCTGTAATGAATAAATAATAAAACCGGCCAAGTGCGAGTCGGACTTGCGAACGAAGGGTTGAGGTTGCGAAGGGAGGCCCCCCCGTAAATATTAATTTTATTTTAATTTAATTATCTTTTTTGAAAGTAAATAATATAACTTAATACTCTGTAAATATTTCAAGTGTTTACTTGTTGCCGTTTTCAATATCGAGCAAAAACGACCAAAAAAATCACGTTTGTTGTACGGGAGCCCACCTTAAATATTTATTTTATTCTGTTTTTAGTATTTGTTGTTATAGCGGCAACAAAAATACATTATCTGTGACAGACGCACAGACAGACAGCGGAGTCTTAGTAATAGGGTCCCGTTTGACCTTTTGGGTACGGAACCCTAAACAACGGACTGCAAAATCAAAACCATCGCTATTGATAATTATGGTTTTCATTGCCATTTTGCGCTATAATAAGGGGGTCCGTTAATAAAATTACACAGGGCCGGGCAGCTAAAAGCTCGTTTATAATAACATTACTTTCGTTTTCGTATCAGCGAGCGAAGCTAAATGAGTTATTGAGTTTCACAGTCGCCAGCCTATCGCGTTTCAAAGGGCACTGATCTAATAAACGTTTTTAATAATGTTATGTCCTGTAACCGCTCTTTCCACGGACAAAGTCAAAGCTTCAAAACAGGTTGGAGCCCTATTAGATTATTTGGATCTCATTTGAAACTTAGTTTACCATTAATTATGAGATCGTGCCCTGATAAAGGTTCGCGAATTGAACATTGTCGACCGTAACACCGATAAAAGGGTACACACGGCTATACATCAAGCTATATCCAGTATAAGCTGACCTCGCATTGTGTAGGCTTTTTGTAGAATGAGAGGTCAGCTTATACTGGAAGTGTATAGCTTGATGTGTAGCCGTGTGTACGTGATAAATGCCGAACTTATAGACATATTTTTAGACCTGAGTTGAGCTGAGTACCTTTTCGCCACCCCACTTAATATTATACGTTTATTATTATCAGGCCACTGTGTCCCACTGCTGGGCAAAGGCCTCCCCCATTCTTTCCAGACACTTCTTTCAGGCGCTAAGATGGTCCAGTCCACTCGGAAGTTAGTGAGCTTATCCCTCCATCTCTTCGGGCTATGTCGGGGTTCCACTCGGTGGTGAGCTTAACCCACTGATCACCCGACATACAACATACATGACCAGCTCAGCCCAACTTGATTTTGGCGGCTTTCGTAGCTACATCTACGATTTGTGTTCGAGAGCGCAGCTCGGTGTTGCGTATGCGGTCAATACGCTTGAATCCGAGGATGCTGCGCTCCAGCGTTATTACATTTATCCATCATTATTACTATAAATAACTAGTGGTCCCGCCGAACTTCGTATCGGCTTGACATGCATAGATATAACGCGGGCTGTCAATATAAGTCACCCTGATAGAACTGTCAATTGTTGTCCCCAGCCATCATTATGTATGAGAAAATGAATGACTTCCACAAATAATTCAATATCAAAATTAGCCAAATCGCTCCATCCGTTCTCGAGTTTTAGCGAGACTAACGAACAGCAATTAATTTTTATATATATAGACAATATATCTCGGGATAACTCCTACCGAAGCATCTGTTTCAAACGATATTCATTTTTTTTTACATCCTATTTGATGATATTTGCAGCACGCATTCTGTCAATTCTATGTCAAACGTCATTAGGTTACATTATAAAAGCGCTAAGGTTAGATTATAAATAATTTTATATGGTGGTTAAGTATTCTTAATTTTTTTCATCATAATTTTTTGAGAGGATATCGTAGTGGAAGAAGCAATCAACGAATATATCGAAGTGGAAGATTCTATCAAATAAGATATCGAAGTAAACGAAGCAATCGAATATGATATTAAATTTAAAAAGCAATAAAGGAGGATATCGAAGTGGAAGAAGCAGTCAAAGATGATATCGAAGTGGAAGTAGCAATAAAAGAGAATATTCAAGTAGAATACGCAATCAAAGACGATATCGAATTAAAATAAGCATTCAAAGAGGATACCGAAGTAGAAAACACGATCAAAGAAGATACCGATATAAAAGAAGAAATCAAAAAGGATACCTATCAAGATCGATGATAACAATAAAAAAACGATTCCACCAAAAATTTGTACTACAACTTTGTAAACTTAACTATGTCAAAGAGGATACCGAAGTAGAAAACACGATCTAAGAAGATAAGTGGACGAACGAACACGATCGAAGTTAACGAAGCAATCGAATAGGATATGAAATATAAAAAAGCAATAAAAGAGGATATCGAAGTGGAAGAAGCATTCAAAGACGATATCGAAGTGGAAGTAGCAATAAAAGTGAATATCTACTTGGAAGACGCAATCAAAGACGATATCGAATTGGAATAAGCATTCAAAAAAAGGATATCGAAGTAGAAAACACTATTAAAAAAGATACCGAATTGAAAGAAGAAATCAAAACGTATACTTTTTTTTTTTTTATTTATTTACTATTTTAACAAAGATTACAATTATATGTTACAATTATAGCATCTAAAAACCAGTGAGGTTTGTGCCGGTGCTATTGAGGGTTTAAATCACTAGGTGTTATTTACTTAGCAATAAAAACTATACAAAAATGTAAGTAGGTAACTAAGCAGGAGCCAGGTAAGTACTTTTGTTTATGGTTTAGTTTAGTAATGTTATGAATGAGCAAGGAAAACTATACTTGACTCATAAAGTAGTTTCTTAGTTTAAATTTAATATTTTTAGGTGTTAAATTATCACGTACGTCAGAGGGTAGGGTGTTGATAAACCGAGGAACAAGGTAGCTGGCCGTCCGTTCGCCGTAGGCATTGGTAGCGCGCGATGTGCAAAGCCGATTCCTAGAAATAGCTCGAGTGTATACTGGGTGTTCGATTTTGTTTTTTAATGATTCATTAAAAAAATGTTCTCTCAGCAGTAAATAATGAACCTGTGTGTGAACTGGCAAAACATTGCAATAAATGAATAGACCACTGTCATTTTCATGAAATCGATTTTTAATTTTAGGCTGCACTAAAGTTTTTAAAATTTTTAACTGTAGTTTATAAATATCATCGAGATACGTTTTATAGGTTCTACCATAGCTGCTGAGACCATATTGTATGTATGACTCTGTCAGTGCATTGTATAGCATTATCTTAACTTTATACGGAATGCGACTTTTGAGGATTGAGATGACCGCAAGGAGTTGTCTCAATTTATTACAAACGCGTTCAATGTGATGGCTCCAGTTAAAATTGTGATCAATTATCAGACCAAGGTATGTTTGTTTATTAACAATATCTATTAATGGACAACTGCAAGCCACACTAACAGCATGCAAGCAGCTATGGTCATGGGCCACTAGGTTTTGAACAGGAGAATGCTTTATATGCGGTGATTTAATGATTAATAATTTGGTTTTGCTAGCGTTAAGAACAAGGCCAGCATCGTGGCACCATTTAATTAGAGTATCTAGGTCCGATTGCAAAAGTTAACAGGCATATTGTGGATTTTTATCAGCGATTACTAGGCATGTGTCATCTGCAAACTGGTAGCATGAGCAGTTGGTAATGCAGTTGTTCATGTCATTTACGTAGGACAGGAAATGTAGAGGACCTAGGACCGAGCCTTGAGCCGTGCCTTCTGTTACCGACACGGGTTCACTGAAGGTGTTGTCGACTTTTACATTATTTAGGCTGTTCTATTATTTAGGTAATTATTGCACCAATTTAGTAAGGGACCTCGAATTCCGCAGTTATCTAACCTGTCTATCACTCGATTGTGCACCAAGGTATCAAAAGCACGTGAGAAGTCAATAAAAAGAGCAAGTACGTGTTTTTTCTCATTTAAGTGTTTATTGACTTCATCTGTGAATTTTGACAAAAGACCTGAGGTACCCTTACCTGCTTGAAAACCAAATTGATACTGGTTGAAAACTTCATGTTTTCTATAAAATGTATGTATTTGCTCACAAACATATTTTTCTACAATGTTATCATTCGAAGAAAGCAATGTAATTGGACGGTAATTAGAAAAATCGTTGCGTTTTCCTTTTTTATGAATAAGCCTAACGCATCCTACTTTTAGATCATCTGGGTACAGGCCAGTTTTAACACTGCATTTTATTAAATCAGCAATAGCGGTTGATATATTTTCTCCTATCATTTGAATATCAGAAACCTTAATATTGTCTTGTCCTGGAGCTTTACTTGAGTTTAATTTCTTTATAATTTTATGAACATTACTATTTGAAACTTTTTGAAATAAAATACTCGAGTTAATAGGTCTGCATGTGATATTGTGGTCGATTAATTTAACGTTACAGTTAGGTATGATACCTTTAACCGCTCTGTCAAAACTAATCGCAAAGTTGTTGCCAATATCTTTAGTTGAAAGTTTTTGCGCATGAAATGCTTTAAGTATGGCCGCATCTAATGACAGGGTCACTCTTCCTAGCATTTGATTAATTACATGATATATTTTTCTCGTATTTTTAAAACTATTATTTATTTGTTCTATTTATGTGTTGCGTTTATGTTCTAAAACTTTATGAATTTTATTGCGAGTTTGGTTGTATACTTGTTTTAATTTCACATCATTTGTACTATTTTTACAATCGCGGAATAATTTATCTCGTTTGTCACACAGCCGGGTAATGTTAATATCGATCCAGAGTAATTTAAATAGTATAGTACGTTTTATTGATGAAGAGCATTTTATATTATTAGTTGCAGATTTATTTGCGTTATGAAACGAGTTTCGAATAAATTTGAAAATTTCATTATGCGAGTTTATAGCTTTAGTCCTAATCCATTCTATCTTTTTTAACTCATCGTAAAGAACATCACAATTAATAATTAGCTTAGTGACTCCCTGTATACGGTCGGGCATCGCAGGTGCATCGTCAATGCAAGTTAGAATGACACCTCGATGGTCAGCCAGTACGATATCGAGCACGGCCGAAAACGGACGTAATGTGAGGAAACGCCCAAATATGTGGTCAATACAAGATTTAGTGATAAGATTTTGTTTAGGTACGATTTTTGTATAATCAGATATTCCACACATTAATCCGCGTTCGCTTAGTGCTTCCAGGTATGAATCTTTATATGACGATGAGCTTTTCAAATCCACGTTAGTATCACCAACTAGAAGGAAGTTTTGTTTTAGTTCAAACTTTGATATACAATTACCTAGCTCCTTGACAAATAAATTCTTATTCGTAGACGGTGGCCTATAAACTTCACACACAACCACGTCACGATTTGTATCAAATTTTATCGTGCCTGTAAGATTTTCAAACGTTCGTGTTTTGTGTTGAATTGCTGTGAATTTTATGTGATTTCGTACGTAAATAACAATACCACCTCCTTTTTTGTATGTGCGTAGTTGTGAGTACAAATTATAGCCGGGTAGATTAAATAATTGAATAATATTATCAGAGACACCAACCTCAGTTAGAACTATAACATCTAATGGAATTATACAACTTTGAATAGTTTGCTGTAATTTAGTAAAGTTTTTTATAAGCGATCTAATGTTAAAGTGTAAACAAGAAAAACTAAGACAACTTTAAGGTGGTAGATGATGAAAGAAATTATTAGTACTACCGCAATTGTAAATTTCTCTAATATTCAAATCCATAATAAATGAGTGAAATTAAATACAATGTAAAGATATCATCGACCTATCAAGATCGATGATGACAATAAAAAACGATTCCACCAAAAATTGGTTCTACCATTTTGTAAACTTTACTATGCCTAACTGCTGCCGTTTAGGAACTACAAGCAATTAAAGTTTTTGTAAGAAAAATCATAATATTGTTGAGAGGATACCGTTGTGGAAGAAGCAATCAACGAAGATATCGAAGTAGAAGAATCTATCAAATAAGATATCGAAGTTAACGAAGCAATCGAATAGGATATTAAATTTAAAAAAGCAATAAAAGAGGATATCGAAGTGGAAGAAGCAGTCAAAGACGATATCGAAGTGTAAATAGCAATAAAAGAGAATATCCAAGTGGAAGACGCAATCAAAGACGATATCGAATTGGAATAAGTATTCAAAGAGGATACCGAAGTAGCAAACACGATCAAAGAAGATAAGTGGAAGCAAAAACTAAAGAGGGTATCAAAATGAAAGAAGTAATCAAAGACGATATTTAAGTGGAAGAAGCATTCTAAGAGGATACCGAAGAGAGAGAAGAAATCAAAACGGATACCTATCAAGATCGATGATGACAATAAAAAACAATTCCACCAAAAATTGGTTCTACCATTTTGTAAACTTTACTATGCCTAACTGCTGCCGTTTAGGAGATACAAGCAATTAAAGTTTTTTTAAGAAAAATCATAATATTGTTGAGAGGATATCGTAGTGGAAGAAGCAATCAACGAAGATATCGAAGTGGAAGAATCTATCAAATAGGATATCGAAGTTAACGAAGCAATCGAATAGGATATTAAATTTAAAAAAGCAATAAAAGAGGATATCGAAGTGGAAGAAGCAGTCAAAGACGATATCGAAGTGGAAGTAGCAATAAAAGAGAATATCCAAGTGGAAGACGCAATCAAAGACGATATCGAATTGGAATAAGCATTCGAAGAGGATACCGAAGTAGAAAACACGATCATAGAAGATACCGAAGTGAAAGAAGAAATCAAAAAGGATACCTATCAAGATCGATGATGACCAAAAAACACCAAAAATTTGTACTACCATTTTGTAAACTTTACTATGTCTAACTGTTCCCGTTTAGGAGATACAAGCAATTAAAGTTTTAAAAAAAACACATTTTTGTTGACAGGATATCGTAGTGGAAGAAACAATCAACGAAGATATTGAAGAGGAAAAATCTATCACATAAGATATCGAAGTTAACGAATCAATCGAATAGGGTATTTAATTTAAAAAAGCAATAAAAGAGGATATCGAAGTGGAAGAAGTAAAATAAGCATTCAAAGATAAAAACAAAGTGAAAGAAGCAATCAAAGACGATATCGAGGTGGTAGAAGCAATCATAAACATGAAAATTTACTAATCAAGTTGCCTTATGGCTCTCCAAAATTTAAAAATAAAAAATTGGACATCCAAAATGATGATGATAATGATGGATGTCGCATAAACATGAAAGTTTACTAAGCAAGTTGCCTTATGCCTGTCCAAAAACAAAAAAAAAATTTGGACATCCAAATCGATGATGATGATGGATGTCACATTAACATTTAAATTTACTTAGCAAGTTGCATTATGCCCCACGTAAAACTAAAAAAAAAATTTGGGACATCCAAAATGATGATGGTGATGGATGTAGCATAAACATTGAAATTTACTTAGTTAGTTGCCTTATCCCCTATAAAAACTAAAAAAAAAAATGGGACATCAAAACTGATGATGATGATGATGGATGTCGCATAAACATGAAAATTAACTAAGCAAGTTGCCTTATGCCCATGCAAAAACTAAAAAAGAAAAAAAAAATTTGGATATCCAAAATGATGATGATGATGGATGTCGCATAAACATGATAATTTACTAACCAGAATGCCTTAAGATTATGACCCTACAAAAACTAAAAAAAAAAATGTACATTCAAAATGATTTTGATGATGGATGTCGCATAAACATTAAAATTTACCTAGCAAGTTGCCTTATGCATCTCCAAAATCTAAAAAAAAAATTGGACTACCAAAATGATGATGATGATGGATGTCGCATAAACATGAAAATTTACTAAGCAAGTTGCCTTAAACCCCTCCAAAACTAAAAAAAATGCACTTCCAAAATGATGATGGTGATGGATGTCGAATAAACTTGAAAAGGAGAACGGGCATAAGTGTATGGAAGCTGGTCTACCTTGCAATAAAAATGAGTCATATGTCAATATAAAGGTAATTCTATTTATTTTCATATGTAGAAAGTCGCATTTCTCTAAGTATTGTCCGATCTGAGTTCTACTAAAAATTGAATCTGATAATATTTAGTGCCAAACATTGAATATCGTGGTAATTAAAAAAACATTTTGTGTAATGTAATGATTTTATTTAAGTTAGGTAAGTAGTAATACAAATAAAAACAACATCTTCTTAAAAAATCAAAACAATATGTTATTAAACATTATCATCATCAGCATCATCGATGAGAATACTGTTAAGGAACAATGCAGGTTCATTGAACCCTTCATGACGGGCATAACCTACGTACCATATAATTGACAGTACATGGGCACAAGTACCTTATAGTACGTCGCCCTGTCAAGCAGGTACAATAATATTGTGTAATATTGTTATTAATATTATTGATTAATATATAACAAAAATATTTCCTGGCTCGGACATGTCGAGACTGTATACGTCCACGTAATAGCCAAGCCTCTTCGTTGATATCATATTGTGCCAAGTCTTCTAGAGCGTTATCTCTATACGTCTCGATTATATAAAGACCATTTTGTAAGTGCTCGCTACAATATGATCGAGCGAGCTTTAACTGGTAAGTTCCCAAGGCAAAATGTATGACTTGTTCTTCACTAAGCCTTGGGAAGTTTTCTATTTCATTTGCTTCGATTCGCATGAAGTCTGCTCTCCTATAATTCAATCTCTTTGCTTCCACATAATTGTGCAATGTGTTTGGTATGTGTATTTTAGCTCTTATTGAATTCAAAAAGGCTGCTGCGTATGAACTATCTTCGATGGGGGCGTGGAAGTGGTTTAGAATGGCTGCAGCTATTTTGAAGTCAACAAACATTTTTGGCAACGTTTTATTAAAATAGTTTTGACGCAAAAGTTTAAAATCTCGCTTAAATCTCCCATTTACTACTTCCACCACCCATCGGCACATGGTGACCAAACGAGACTGATTAGCTTGTTCTGTAGTGAGTTGATTTTCTCTTCTGTCTTTAGTTGGTGGCACATGATGTTCGTAGCCACAAGCTTCTATACCCTGCAAACTATCTCTAAATCCTCTGTCTAGGATAAACACATCATTACGTTCGAGTAACCAATGCAGCGGCTCATCTTCGTTATTCATTATTTCACTCATGATCTGGGCATCGGTTCTGGTAGCGGCAAATGGCCCTTTGACATCTAATATATAGCCGTCCGTGAATACCATTAAAAACGGCTTCAACAAGTTTTGATATTTGTGTAAGCTGTATGACAGCCGTTGAAACAAAAAGTTGGAGCTTTTGTTAATATATATATATGTACCGTCACATATAATTATGGCTTTGATGTTTTCATCGTTTCCAAATAAAGCCCTTGGAATTGTTAAGTTTCTTTGAAGGATATCATTTCTGGTAATGTGGTCCACACCTAGATGCAGCACAACGTAATCGTTGCTCAGACATTCTCGAACTATAGGCAAAAAACGTTCTAGTTTTCGACGAGACATATGAAATAACGTTGCCAGTCTCTCATCAGAGTCTCCAGTTCTAAGTTTTGTTAAATAGATGCCTAATGCAGTTCTAGGCTGGTTACAACGTTCACTTAGTGACGGAGTTTGTTCTAACATAGCTTCGAACTGATCGTAAGTGCGCCCAGTCCATAAGTGCATCTCTTCATTAGACAAGGTGCCTCTGTTTTCGAAGTCGATTCTGGGCTGGTTGTTAGCAGCCATTCTCATCAAGTCACAGAGCGATGTAAACTGAGCGTCATTAAAATCATGTGTCACATTACACATTTGCGGCAGGTTGCTCCATTCATTATTTTGTAAGTGTTCTGTACACACCCTAGCGCTATCAGGAATAAAAAGCTTGCTCTCACAAAATACATTAATTCTTATCGCGTTTGGTATATGATTACGGGTAATATTAGCACAGTTGTTGTAAATACAATGCACCGAAGTGTTCGGTGCCCTCGTGTATTCTTGAGAGTGCAATGTACCAGGCGCTCGCGCCGCTTGCTGTGCAGGTCTATGATCACGCTCAGTCCTCTGCCAACATCGGTGACACAAGCTTCGAGTACTGTCGAACACCACCTGAAAATAATAACAATTAATACTTAAAATAAATAAATCCTATGCCTAACTACTCAATATAATAAAAATAAAAGGTAACTAACCTCCAACACAGCATGTTGTTGTATAAACGCGGCGAATTCTGGTCGTTCCCTTTGCAGGTTATCAGCCAAGATATGCTGCTGGTACCGTCCGCGGTAAAGTCCTCGACGAAACATCACACAGTTTCGAAAAACTTCCATTATCGGTAGGCAGTTCAAAAGTCAATAAGTCGAGCCAAAGTTAACACATTAGGGAAAGAAACAGGGTCCAAAAGCAAGCTAGGGTCAGTAAAAACAGAGAAAGAAGTTCAAACACAGCACTATCGTAACAAGACGTGACGTAGCCACTCACTTGATGCGATGCGACTGATTATTGTAGCCGTCCGGCGCGGCGCGTATACAACCGTTCCCCTCCCCCGCGTACGCATCCCTCTCCCCACGGCCCTTACATCGCTCTTCTCCCTTCTCGCTCTTGCTACTGCATTGTATAGGAGCCTTTATGTATGGATATAGTAATCGTGAAACCGTTATTTTATGTTCTTTAAAACAAAAAATGCTGGTGTTTGCATGGCTGTAACTCAAAACGGACAGACTTTTGGGGAAAGTTCCAATAGTATATTTTGATGTACTATTGTATGCCAATTCGAAAATGTGCTGCTCATTTTTATTGGACTGTAGACCAGGATGCCCGTTCTCCTTTAGTTATCTCATGCCCCTCCACCAATAAATAAAATAACAGTAAAATTTTGTATGAAAGACGATTTTTTTTTATTAGATCTGGATATAAAAAAATGTCCTGAGCAACATTAGTTTTGGCGCGAATGCTCTAAGACTTGTACTTTCTGATATACGAGGTGGATGGGAGCGAATGGGGGACAAAAGGGGGACTTTAGGATTTATTCCCAACTCATCGGAACTCCCTCTTTACGATTCCACCAAAAAATTTTTACGCTACGAGGGGGCATCTGGGAGAACAAGGATGTCAATGAGTCAGTCAGTCAGTGAGTGGTAATCCAGTTGTATATAATATAATAGATAATACTTACTTACTTACTCCATTGGCGCAGGGAACCAAGTTGAGTTTTGGCCTCCGATATGAGAACTCTCCACTTTCCTCTGTCCATTGCCATATGCCATTGCCATTGTCATATTGCCCAGGTCGCGCAGGTCAGCCTCCATCCTGTCGTTCCAGCGATACTTGGGACGACCAACCGGTCGGCGGCCAGTCGGTCGGCCCAAGTATGCTCTCTTTACGCTTCGATCTTCACACATTCGCAGTAGATGGCCGAGCCAGCGGAGTCGGTGTGACTTGTATTCTCCTATGATGTTAAGCTCGGCCACAAGATCTTCTATTTCTCTACTCTTCATCGTCTTGCTCTTCTTCTACTGGGCCCAAGATTTTACGGAGAACTTTTCCCTCTGCTACTAAAAGCTGATTCTCCTCCTTTAGGGTTAGCGTCCAGACTTCAGAACCAAACATAAGGATGGGCCGTATTACAGTTTTATAAATTTGGATCTTGGTTATTCTGCTGAAAAGCCTGGATACCAGTACCTTATGTAGTGCAGCACTGCGCCGTAAGAAATTCTGTATGCGAATTTGAATTTTTTTTTCACGGGTGTTTGTGTCAGTGATAGTGCATCCTAGGTATTTGAATTTAGCCACTTCCTTGTACGTAGTATCTCCAACGAGTAGATCTTGGCGCGGGATGCGAGTGTTTTTAAATGGTTTCATATTAAGATACTCCGTCTTGTCATAGTTAATCCTGAGTCCAACTATTTCCGCTCCCTTTTCTAAAACCCTTGTGGCCCCTGCGACTTCTTCACGACTTTCCCAAAGCAGAGCTAAATCATCAGCGTACCCAATCACCTTATGCTTTCCATTTAGTGTCAGACCTCCAGTATCCAGTGCGAGCACTTTTTTGACTACGTATTCCAGAACCAAATTGAAAAGCATCGGCGACAGAGCATCGCCCTGTTTGAGACCGGTAATCACCTCAAAGTCTTCAGTAAGTTCACCTTCTACTCTCACTCGCATCTTACTCTCGCCGGTGGCCACGACTATCATATCGACGAGTTTTAGTGGAACTTGAAACTCCCTCAAAATAGTATACAAGGCACTCCGATTTATACTTTCGTATGCTTTCCTAAAATCGTCGAAAAGTGCGTGGATACTCTGAGCATACCCCCATCTCTTCTCCATTAGTTGTTTTAGGAGGAATATTTGGTCTACAGTACTACGGATTCGGCGGAACCCATACTGATAATCACTAAGAATTTGTTCCGCATATGGCTTTAGCCGTTTCAAAAGCACATATGATAAGACCTTGTACGCTGTGGGTAGTAGAGCCATTCCTCGGTAATTTGTGCATTTCTTTTTAGACCCCTTTTTGTGGACAGGGCAGATTACTCCGGTATTCCATTCAGTCGGCATCCTTTATATTCTCCATATGTTAACCAGAAGTTCATATAACATAAAATGAGTCACTCCTCCTCCGTATTTCCATAGTTTCGATGGAATGCCATAAATACGGGATGCTTTATGGTTTATAAGCCGCATAGTAGCCCGTTGAACTCCATCGATCACACTGCTCTGCTAATATCTTATATCGTCTTCTATTTTCAATGGCACTCTCACATTCCTGGTTCCACCATTTCTTTCGTCTTTCGTGCTTTACTTTCCCTAGTATTCTGATACCAAGATCTTTAATAAAATGTTTTAGCTTTTCCCACCCGGAGTCCATATGGTCATCTAATTCTAACTCTATAAATCTATTACTAAGCTCCAATTTAAATTTTTCCCTTACTTCTTTCTGTCTTAAGTTTACTACATCTATACGTTCCTCGGTGTTCTTAATAGTTATTTTAGTCATTTTAATTTTACATCTAATTTTTATACCTAGAAGGTAGTGGTCGCTGTCACAGTTGGCTCCTCGGAAAGTTCTCACATCTTCAACAGTACTTTTGTGCCGGTCATCAATCATTACGTGATCTATTTCATTAACAGTGCGTTTATCTGGAGAGCACCAGGTGCCTTTGTAGATGTCTTTGAGAGGAAACATAGTACTTTTAATAGCCAAAAATTTAGAGGACGCAAAGCTGATAAGTCTAACGCCAATACCATTGCTTTGGTCATGTTTGATATGTTTTCCGATAGTGGGTACGTATATCTCCTCCCGTCCAACTTTCGCATTTAGGTCTCCTAGGACGATCTTAATATCGTAGTTTGGTAGCTGATTGTATACTAATTCCAAATTGTCGTAGAACTCATCTTTGACATCGTCTTCTGCTAACTCCATCGGTGCGTACACATTGCCCAGTGAGATGTTTGCGAATTGGCCTCTGATACGGAGCACGCTCATTCTATCTGACACAGCATCAAAACGAATCACGCTGCCGATAAACCTTTTTGCCACTATGAATCCAGTGCGATAAGTGTGGTAACCCGTATCACTACCACTATAAAATAAAACTGCATTAGTATCGAAGTTGCACTCTCCCTTCCCCGGCCACCTAACCTCTTGAAGTGCTGCAATTGGGATGTTATACTTTCTCAGCTCGTTGTCGACTTGGTATAGAGCCCCAGGTCTAAATAGAGAGCGCACGTTCCATGAAGCTAATCTCAGGTCCGTTATGCCATGCCGTGGTTCATTGTTATTGGGATCAGATCATATTTTTCTCATATTCAGTTTCGTAACATTTGTTTTTTTCCGTGGAAAGGTCGTTAACCCGTCGCACAACCCCCAGTAACGCTGGAGGACCACGCCATTGTCGGTCAGCGAGTCCTTCGGGCTTAGCCGATAGTGTACTACCGACCACCCCCCCCCATCCGCCACCCGGGGCACGCTCCCCTACGCCGTGAGGGCCAATGCGAGGATAAATTAATAATAATAAAATAAATAAATATTTCTGGACATTTCACACAGCGCTATCTAGCCCCAAATTAAGCAAAGCGTGTACTGTGGGAACCAAATAACCGAGCAGATAAGAATACTATGGGATAAGATTTCTTTTAATACATCCACTCTAATATTAGAAATGCGAAAGTAACTCTGTTTGTTTGTAAGTTTCTTTGTTTTTTACCTTTGAACGACTAAACGGTTGAACGGATCGTAAGGAAATAGATTATATCCTCAAGAAGGACATAGACTATCCTTTGTCTCAAAAAATAATCTTAAAAGGGTGAAATAGGGGTTGAAAGTTTGTATAGGCAATCAATAATTTCTGAAGCTAGGGATCCAAAAATTCATGTAGAGGTTTTTGGTAACGAATAAAGAAATACGTGTGTTATTAAGTAATAGTGTTTTCATTGTTTCCTTTGTTTCTTTTGGCAGAATAAATAAAAAAATTTAATTTTATCTTTCTTTCATTATAAAAAGGATTAGCAAAGTAATGCGGCAGCACCTTCTCGGGGCATAGCTCGAAGAAGGGACAACCACTCAAGCGGAATAGTTCTTGAGTGGAGGCAACGCACGGGAACTGCGCTTCACTAGATAGAAAGATGCACTTGTATAAAAGTGGTACCTAAGGTGGAAGAAGACCGCAGATAGGTAGCTCTCAATATCTATAATCATGTTAATGGGAGGCCTTTAATTATCAGTATACGTTTTATGGTTGATATGATGATGATGTATTTGGGTTCCTCAAAAAAAAGTCCAAGTGCGAGTCAGACTCGCGCACGCAGGGGTCTGTACTATTATCTATAAAAAAGCCAAAAAAATCATGTCTGTTGTATGGGAATATTAATTTTATTTTATATTAAATATTTATTTTTAAATTGAATATATAACTAAATATTTTGTGAATATTTCAAGCGTCTACCTATTGCCATTATCAATATCGAGCAAAAACGACCAAAAAAAATCACGTTTGTTGTATGGGAGCCCCCCCTTAAATATTTATTTTATTCTGTTTTTAGTATTTGTTGTTATAGCGGCAAAAGAAATACACCCTCTGCAAAAATTTCAACTGTCTAACTATCACGGTTCATGAGATGCAGCCTGTTGATAGACGGACAGACAGACAGTGGAGTCTTAGTAATAGGGTCCCGGAACCCTAAAAAGGAACACTTAGGATCACTTCGTTATCTGTCTTTCTGTCAAGACCCTTTTCTCAAGAACTTGTGCAGGTATCAAGTTGAAATATATATCAAATACTAAGGTGTAGGTCCCTTGGGGCTGTAAAAATATCAAGCAAAGTCAAAGTCAAAATCTTTTGTTCATTAGAATCACAAGGATCACTTTGAAACATCAATTTTACTGACTGTTCCTTCGCGACCAAGCCAGGAAAGAAAGGCAAGAAACAAGGCTGGTTGTTTTTTTTGAATGATCCTTTTACAATACATAACAATACAGGAAATAAATTACGTCTAAATTGTAACATTTTGAACGAGTTGGAGCCATTTCAATCCCAAGCTTCTCTATCATCTAAATAATCCGATATTTTATAGTAGGCTTTTTTTATAAAGATTTTGTTGAGTTGCGTTTTTAAATTTGCTAATTGTCAATTTTTGTACATCACTTGGGAGTTTGTTATAAAAGCGAACACCTTGCCCTTTAAACGATTTACTAACTTTATGGAGTTTACAAGGGGCAACAGCAAGTTTATCTCTATTTCTAGTATTAAAATGATGATTATCGCTATTTTTCTTAAACAAATCTATATTTATGTGAATATACATCAGATTTTCATAGATGTATTGACAAGGGAATGTCATAATATTTATTTCTTTAAATTTATTGCGTAATGATTCTCTGGGGCCTATAATAATAACTGTACGAACAGCCCTCTTCTCCAGCACAAAAACGGTGTTTATATCTGATAAGTTAGCGCAATTAAAAAGAATCCGGTTATCTAGGACGTATATTGACAAAATAAACCTAAACCTATACTTTCAGTTGACCCAGAATCATGAAATTTGGTTGGTTAATCCTTAATATCACTTAATAAAATATTATTACGGATCCATCAGTGCGCGAGTCATGCTCACACTTGTCTGGATTTTTAATTAATGTGACCTCCATGGCACGGAAGTGCTTTGTAAAAAATGCCAGTGGAGGTGGTTGAGAAAATATGCGTTATTTAGTATATTGTTTTGTTTTCATATAAACAGGCATAAAGCCTAGTAGAACTACTTGGAGCTGAAGTGCTCGGAAAATATTATTAAGGAACACTCGGTGGGCAAGTCACCGGTCTGGTTTTTTTTACCTTTGGCTTCTTGCCTTCCAAATAAATGATTACCGCACGCACAAAAACAATGTTTTGACGAGATAAACCCACAAAAAGTATTTCACTGTACCGCAATTTCGTTAAGGTGCCGCAATCAATCCCCGCGACATTCTTTTGTGCTTACTTTGCAAGATTTATTTACATTGTCCTGGAAGTAATGGAAATAGTTTATTTTACTTCCATTGTATTTGATTATTATGTGCGCTGTTTGTAAATAATGCATACTTTCCATTCTTTAATGATTTGGAATGAATGATTAACAGGAAACTAATAAGAATAAGAATAAATTTATTTATCTTATAAAACAGTTGTATACCTACTTGATTATCATGATGTTTGTTGAATGTAATTTTCTGTTTTCTCTTACTTGTGCTTTCTCTTTGATGTTATACTTTTTGATTGTATTGTGTGAATGTGTGTGTGCTATGGTAGCAAATAAATGTCTGTCTATGTCTATACGTAATCTAAAAATATTGTAACAATCGTAAGTAAATGTACGAAACAATGAGGGTAGGTAATTAAGTATACTGTTGAAGAACTTTACCTTCCGTGCTAGTTTACAACTGTGTTACGGCAAGGTGAGACTTTTCGTCCCATGTACATACGACTCATTTTTGATTACAGTTTGACAGATCACAGTGGTATGGTACTGCAGGAGTACACAAATTGACGCAGTAGTTATGCGACAGAAAAGTAGACAAAATGTAAAAAAACTTATGAAAATATAACTGAAATAAACACTATGTATGGTAAACAACACCGACATATAATACAAAGTTTTAAAAGTTTAACAATTATACAGAAATTAATAACTAAGTAAGTTTATAATCTATCCGCTCACTAAAAACACGTTCTAATGTAAACGATATTTCTCATTTTTAGTAGGTGTATTTATTTACTCGAGGCATTGATTATTTAGCTCTATAAGAAAGAAAGAAAAAACATTTATTTGTGACGGTACAAAACACACACAGCACACGAGTAAGGCACACACAAATAAAAAAAACATACACACAAAAACAGCAATACCTAGCAAATGTGTCTCTCACAATTATATATAAATGAAATAATTATAAATAAAAAAGCCTTTATTGAATTATTTGTAAGTAACATAGTTTTTTCACTTTAATTGTTATATATTTAGGTATTTAAAACAACTTCTCGACGGGTATAGGCCTCTTCCAAAAGTTTCCATTTTGTTTTTTGGTTTTCTGTTTCCTTCACCCATGTCTTGCCAGCTATCTCTGCTATCTCGTCCTGCCATCTTTCTTGTGGTTTCCATTTTTTCCTCTTGCCACTTGGGGCCTTCCATACGGTTGCTGTTCGGGTCCATAATTACCTATATGTAAATGTCCGACGTCACAAAAAGGCGTCCAACTCAGCATTTGTTGTGCTTTTGGCACAACGCTGATCTTCCGTTGGAACCATTTAAAAATAAAGACTTAACAATGTTCGATGATATGTAATTTTTCTGCTACCACACATCATTGCTGTGTTTCAGTTTGAAGTGTAATAAGGCCTTTACACCTCGAGTTGATGAACACAGGGCAGTGGCATCGTAGGACATGCTCGTAAGGTGCGTGACTTACGAGGCAATGTATTGTTGGCGATAGGCGATGGTTGCCACTTAACATGAGGTAGACCATTCGCTTGTTCTTTATTCTTTACTCGCCGACCCGCCCGCGCCCGCGCCCGCGCCCGCGCCATAGGACGCATGCTTTCTTAATAAGAACATTACCCTCTTTCTGCGTAATCGGATAAAAGTTTCCTAAGTCTTAACCTATGTAAGGTATAAAAATGTAAGTCTCAAATGGGACTGGGCGGGTCATCACACGCGAATACACCCTGAAAGGTGGACTAAGATCTCCACCGACTGGCAACCTACAGGACGACGGCAACGAGGCAGACCACGAAAACATTGGCGCGACGATCTGGATGAGTTCCACTCTGACTAGCAGAAGCTTTCTGGAGAACGCAAGGAATGGAAGGAAATGGGGGAGACCTTTGACTAGCAGTGGGACTGTATATTTTAAAAAAAATAAAAAAAATGTCTTAACCCAGGTCACAATCTATCTATATACCAAATATCATCGAAATCGGTGAAGCCCTTTTGTCGTGAAAACGCAACAAACAGACAAATAAACAGAGGAACAGAGTTACTTTCTAATTTATAATATTATTTGAAAGGATCATGTCTCAAAATACAGAGTTAAGATATTAACACGTGCGAGTCGGACTTGCGCACGAAGGGTTCCGTACCATTATCTATAAAACGGCAAAAAATCATGTATGTTGTATGGGAGCCCCATCGTCATTAAGACCGAGAAATAAATTGGAAAAAAATCACGTTTGTCGTATGGAAGCCCCCCTTAAATATAAATTTTATTATTTATTTATAAAGTGAATAATATAACTCAATATTCTGTAAATATTTCAAGCGTCTGACTGTTGCCGTTATCAACATCGAGCAAAAATGAGAAAAAAAAATCACGTTTGTTATATAGGAGCCCCCCTTACATAATTGTTTTATTTATTTTGAAAGTGAATATATAACTAAATATTTTGTGAATATTCCAAGCCGTTATCAGCCGTTATCCGTTGCCGTTATCAGTTTTGCAAAAACGGGTAAAAAAAATCACTTTTATGGGAGCCCTCTAAATATTTATTTTATTCTGTTTTTCGTATTTGTTGTTGTAGCGGCAACAGAAGTACATCATCTGTGAAAGTTTCAACTCTCTAACTATCACGGTTCATGAGATACAGCCTGGTGACAGACGGACAGACAGACAGCGGAGTCTTAGTAATAGGGTCCCGTTTTACCCTTTGGGTACAGAACCCTAAAAAGTCTACAGAGCTACATATACCTAGTAAATAAATTTTTCAGATAAGAATAATAAAATGTATTTTGGCAAGCGTGCTTGATACATCACATTCCAATAAAACAACGAGCAATAAATCAAATTGATAACGATGTAGGTAGTACGATCATAAAATATCGATAGGGTTTTACGATTGTAAATGTCGTATTTTGTATTTAATTTACTAGATTTCGAAACTAACGAACATAAAACTAGTACATTATTGTTTTAATTTGAAGTAAGTATATAATATAATAGGGACAAGGTTTCTTAATTACGGAAAGAATTAATATATCATACATCTCATCATCTTCATTTATCTCACCCGACTTCTGCCACCACTCAGTCAAGGCTTTGCTCCATCGGCTATTATGACGCCTGGTCAGGATACATCTATTAAAAGAAATATTTTATTTTACTGGCCCGTACTGTCCCACTGCTGGGCAAAGGCCTCCCCCTCTTCCTTCCACTTGTCATGGTCTGGAGCCAGATCCCGCCAGTCTCTTTGGAAGATGTCCAAGTCATCGCTCCAACGCTTGTTAGGCCTTTACGGCGTCGTTTTCCGTCTTTAGGAGTCCATATGATTGTCTTCTTGGCCCACCTATCGGGTTGCATATGGGAGATATAACCCGCCCAGTCCCATTTCATCCTTGCAGCCTTGATGCCCACGTCAGCGATGCCGGTCTTCGAGCGCAGGCAGAAGTTTGGAATCCGGTCGGTCCGCTTTACACCAAAAATGCTGCGCTCCATCGCTCTTTGGCAAACTCCTAATTTGAACTTCTGAGACTCGGTCAGTGACTAAGACTGGGCACCGTACGTTAGGACATAATAATAATTTAATAATAGGAAATAAATTATTATCAAAAAAAAATTACAATACTACATTCATATGAAGACCGTTCCAAACGATCTATAGATAGCTCAAGCGCTCTAAGACAATGGCTGACTTGCTCTGCTGAATTGCTTTTGAAGAAGCTATAGGTATTTATGTGTTTAACTTATTTAGATCATCTATTTCATATATTGACATTGTAAAATTATTTAAGTTGAGTAATATGTTGAGTAGTATGAGTTGAAGACGTTTTTGGTGCCGCAACCTCTTGAATTAGTAGAATACATTATTAGGTACACACCTATTTATGTATATTCAGGATTTATTAAATAAGTGTATTAATATATATCTAACTATTTTTATTTTTAAAATCCTTCTTAGTATTTTTTTATTACCCTTGGAAGAAACTAGCTGCTCACGATACAGGGAATCCTAGTGTGAAGGCTAGTGTTCACCCAATCAATACTTACATACTTTTTATTTTTTTGAAATTATGTTCACTTCCGGGTACTACTTATTGTTTTAGAATCATAAACTTGTACGTGTGTGCGTGGATGGAGCTTCTCTCGACATAGGATAGTTTTATCCACGTACCTACATACATTATGTCCTACCACGTAGGTACCAGTTTATGTTAACTTTTTTTACTTATATTTTTGCTTATACTGGTCTGTGGTTCTGCCTACATTATGACCTATATTTAATTATGATCTATATGTTTTTTATAACTATGATGTAGGTGCTGTTATTGCCTTTATGTTTGTTTTTAGTTTTAAATTTCGACGGCCCGCGCGTCGGACGAGTTCGCTTTGTTTTTGTTCTGTCCGTATCGCTCTATTTTAGTATCTACCCACAATGAAATTTATAAAACCCAGTTCAGTGACATAATTTATATATAATTGTTGATTGTGTTATGTTTTTAGTATATGTTATTTATTGTGCAGTGTTCATGTTTCATATTTTTAGTAGATGTTATTGTGCAGTGTTATGTATTGCTAAGTCAGCTCATTGTATATTATTAATTGTGTATCTACTTATGTAAGTAGAACAGAATTGCATGTTTCTCAGTAAACAATTTATTATAATTTATGAGAAATAAATAATCTTAAACCATAAATTAAGTATGTAAGTTCTTATGGCGAAATAAATTTTATTCCTATTCTTCTTATTAAAAAAAATTGCAATGCTCATGCCAACGCATATAGAGCTGGTGCTTGAGCCGGGTTGACACTATACGAGTTTTCACAGACCGCAAAAAATCTGTCGTTTCTTGGATGAATTTTGGTTAGTGCCAACAGCGTATCCGATTTTTCTCGGACGCTGTATGCAATCCGTGCTTAATCGGACCGCGCTCAACTTTTCGAGTTGGCTCGTATCCGAGTTTCATACAAAGTCCTTAAAAATGTCGGATGGTAGCGTAAACAACAAATCACGACCTAAGAAAGCTGAGGCCTAGGAGCTGCCGTTTACTCTAACATTAACATTTCTGCGACAACTGCATTTGCCAGCATTGCATTGCATTGCATTGCATTGCATTGAAAGATCCGTATTTATTGTTTTTTTATCATGCTACGAGTACATATATAGACGAAAAAATTATTATCCTTTACGAGAAAATCTTATCACATAGTTTTATGTAATTGTGGTTGACACAGTTATAAGATTTTTCTCGTAAATGATAATATTTTTTTTCGGATTGAAACCACTCGTACGAGAAATCTCGGTGCTTGCGTAAACTCTTTTAAGTCAACCCGGCTTTATCTGAGTTAACACCCAGATAAACACCAGCACAATACTATTAAACTGGTTATTCGATAGATAACTAAGCTATGTATTCTCATTAATATACAATTTTATTCTTAGCGGCAAAAGATGACTACTTCAACCATAGAGTTTAAGCCACGCGAAAAGAGATATGCCATCATCACAAAGCAAAAACTAGAGATGAGACTATCAATAAAAAATTTCGCTATATCAATACGAATAAAATGGTCTTTGTTTGAGTATATAACAACAAATATAACAATCACTGCAAGTAAGCGATAATGTGACTTAAAATACAACCTAGAGACCCTGATTGTAGTCTTCAAGAAAAACAGACGACGGACAAATTGTTCCATACTTTAGCGGTACCTACGTCTTGTTCTCTGATTCGATTATTTCATTCGTAGAACTAAAACTAAGAGTTCAAATGTAGTAGGAGCAGATTTAATATTGCACATTTTACTTATTAGGATTCTGTACTTAAAGGGTAAAACGGCACCCTATTACTGAGGCTCCGCTGTCTATCTGTCTCTGTCCGTCTGTCACCAGACTGTAACTCATGCATGAACCGTGATAGTTAGACAGTTGAAATTTTCACAGATGATGTGGCTCCCATACAATAAACGTGATGTTTTTGCTCGTTTTAGTTCGATATTGATAACGGCAACAGGAAGACGCTTGAAATATTCACAGAATATTATGTTATTATATATTCACTTTTAAAATAAATAATTAAATTAAAATAAAATAAATATTTAAGGAGTGCTTCCATACAACAAACGTGACTTTTTTGCAGTTTTTATAGACGGAATCCTTCGTGCGCTAGTCCAAATCGCACTTGGCCGTTTTTTGTTGTTGTCGTAATTATAAAAAGTTTCACTTTGCTAAATCATAAGTTCCACGTGTGACCAGATTATAACTTTCAATACCTACTTTCAAGTTTCCGTGGTGTAGCGGTTATCACTAGACTAACACTAACACGCAGAAGGCCCCCGGTTCGATCCCGGGCGGAAACATAACTTTTTGCAAATTTATTATATACCTTCTGAATTTGTACAAGTAACAATTTAATTATTTTGTTTTTGTGTACATAAAGTAAGTTTGCTATTGTTACAAGACCAGCAGAGTTTTCCTTCTATTGTTATTATGCTTAAAACTAGCAAATTACCAATGTTTTACTATAGTTTGACCCACGGAAAAACTTAACTGTACGTAATACATTAAATTTATTTTGTGACATTATTGACGCAAATGCGTTTTTGCTTCCATACTGAGAGGCAATTCAAACAACGAATGATAACAAAATCGGGGGATATTTGGTGTTGCAGCTACATATCTATCATCTCCATCCAAAATTTAATTACACCACTGGATAGATAAAGGATCAAAAAATTGGTTACGCTAAATGAGGACTGTGACGCACCACGCGCGGTGGACGAGGAAGCGCCGCCATTTTGAGGTCACTTTGCTGCGTTTCAAAATTTCCATTTAGTATGATCCGCAGGACTTCTAAGTGTTCAAATATGATTATATCATACATAAAATAGCGTATTTTGTATAAAAAATATTACCTGCTACGTACACGTATTCAAGTACCTACTTACAACACATGACCGTGTCCATGACACAGCCACACCATATACAGGGTGTGGTGTAATGAGTGGATATTTTTTTTTAAATTTGGCATTCAAGTGACCATACATTTTTTTACACCACAGAAGGGTAAAGGTCAGGAAAACAAACGAAAGCAAGTAAAATTTTAGTGAAATCTTATTTTAAAAACATAACTATGCTTGTGTTATAAAAATAATAGTTTCCATACGATAGCACATCTATCCAAGAATACTATCCAAAAAACAGATAGGAAAAAAAATTTCATTTGCAGTCTTGGCGCCAAAAATAGTGACGAAGGGTGAAATATTTCTTATTTTTCGAAAATGTCGAATATCTCGAAAACCGAGGCACTTTTACTGAGCATAACAAATATTTTTCTGAACCGCCACAATGGCCCCTACCCGCAGGTACCCTATTATCCACTCATTACGCCACACCCTGTATACATATAGACCACATTGCTGATTCTACAATGTTCTCTACTTTAAGTACGCTATTACAGTACAGAACAATATAGCCGTAAAATAAGCGATCTATTTACCCATATTAATTAATAGTTACGAATATAAATAAACCCGACCTAATCGCAACTTGACCGTAATCTATTCCCAACTCTAAATATTGGAAGTAATCATCGGAGGATACATCACTGGAGTAGATTTACTAGAAAAATTCAACTGTTTCTCATACTGGCTTTAATAACATCGAGGGAAAATACTAAAAGGAAAAACCGGCAAGTACGAGTCAGACTCGCGCATGAAGGGTTCCGTAACATTATAAAGATAAAGATAATTTATTTCGGTAACAAACCTCACAACACTAGGGTAGGTACATCAGATTCAGTATTTATGTTATATGTATATTAAAACCTAGTTGCAAAAGATACATAGGCACCCAATCTATGACGACCTGTGATATGGCATACCTATGCCTCCCACCGGAGTTACACTTGTACTGAAGAAAATTATCTTGTTTGTAACAAACAAGAGTTTTGGTGCCTATGTTTCTTTTGCAACTAGGTTTTAATATTTAACTAAAATACTGAATCTGATGTACCTACCCTAGTGTTGTGAAATTTTTCACGGCATTATTTATAAAAACGGCAAAAAATATACGTTTGTTATATGGGAGCCCCCCTTAAATATTTGCTTTATTTTAATTTAATTATTTATTTTTCAATTGAATATATAACTAAATATTCTGTGAATATTTCAAGCATCTACCTGTTGCCGAAATCAATATCAAGCCAAATCGAGCAAAAAAATCACGTTTGTTGTATGGGAGCCCCCCT
Source organism: Philereme vetulata (assembly GCA_918857605.2). Classification (NCBI taxonomy): domain Eukaryota; kingdom Metazoa; phylum Arthropoda; class Insecta; order Lepidoptera; family Geometridae; genus Philereme; species Philereme vetulata. The sequence goes on from OU975476.1 coordinate 7,107,214, forward strand.
TATATATTTATTTTGTTCTGTTTTTAGTATTTTTTGTTATAGCAATAACAGAAATACATCATCTGTGAAAATTTTAACCGCTATCACGGTACATGAGAAACAGCCTGGAGACAGACAGACAGACAGATAGCGGAGCCTTAGTAATAGGGTGATGTTTTACCGTTTGGGTACGGAACCCTAATAAAAAGTTCACAGGCATAGCCAAGAGGATTAACACTATTTGTACTAAAAACCGAATATTTACCATGATTTGTGACTTTTTGTAGTAATATTAATAGTGAATTTATTCCTAGCAAGAGACTAAAAGAAAGGGTAGATCGTTTTAACTGCCAGTAACCATCAACTCAACTTCAGTTAATCGTGATCATGGCGCATACTCAAAAACTCACAAATCATGGTAAATATCCCGTTTATAGTACAAAAATAGTGTTCATAACCATAACATCTTCAAAAGTTATAAGAGGATTAACAATCTGTGGTGGCAGTGGGTGGGTCAGATAGTTTGAAACAAGCCGTTGGGGCAAAAAGGTTCTAGAGTTGTGATCACGGACTGGACATCGCAGCGTAGGACGGTCTCTACTAGATACGACTAGAAATACCTGATAAAGGGTGCTGGGAGGTGTTGGGTGTAGGCCGCACAAGATCGTTCACTCTGGAAATCTATAAGGGAGGCCTATATTCTGCAGTGGACGTCCTGTGGCTATATGATAATGATGATGAGGACGAATAAAATATAACTAGAAAGATTTAAAATAAAAACGGAATTGTATTACTATCAGGATGTTATGTGTTTTTGGCAACTGTTTTGTTTTATTGACGCATAACTACATTCGTTTATTTATTACAAAATTTTGTAGTAATAAAAAACGTTAAGTTGTTTGCGAGGCGTAATACGATCGAAATACTAGTCATAAGTAGTTGGATTGTATTACGCCTCGCTGGACAACATATTTATATATATAAAGTAACTTAAATTCGTTTTCACTAACCATGAACAAAGAGACGACTAAATGTGACCCAATCTTTTAGTATAAACTTTCGTTATCAATAAGACCGCCCATTATACTATTTCCTTTGTGTATTGTGTCTGTACTTTTTTTATATGGTGTACATAAAGTGTTTTTATTTATTCATTCATTTATAAGAGTTGACATTATTTTCTCTAGGCAACTCCTTAATATTTAGGCATCTGTTTTAGGCGTCACCTAGGGTTAGTCAAAACGGGCTTAATATTCAAATATGTTATCCAGTCTTATCACCTCCGTGATAAAAGAGTTCGATAGAGTAAGCAGTGCCCATTCGTCTCGGATATCCAAAGTTCATTGTACCGTCAAAAAATAAACAATTCCAATACAGGCCTACTGAATCTATGGACTATGGTATGGACCCGTAGTCCCTTCCGTTTCCGGTCGGATAACTTTTCCGTATTGTGACCAAATAGGTATTTTAAAATGTTTGTGTTACCGCTTGATTGCAAGGGATAAAAGTTGGAAATCAAGAAGTAGAAAATATTGTTCTATTCAAATATATTTCCCTAACTTTACACAACGTATTTTTGTAAGTCAGCTTATGAATCAGGTTATAAATAAAATAGTAAGAATGTGGGTAAATAGGCATTATTTAAAACTTAACAAATTATGTTAAGTATTAAATGGGTACATGGGTTTGTTAACCTGAAATGAAGTTCTGCATAAAAAGTTATTTTTATATATTTTTTATCTAGTTTTTTATGCTGTCCCACTGCTGGGCAAAGGCCTCTGCCTCATCTTTCCTCTTATCTCGATCCTGTACCAAATCCCTGTTGTAGCCAGTTCCTGTAAAAAGCATCCAAATGATCGCGGCAACGCTTCTTACGCCTTCTTTTTATATATATTTTCGTAAATTCATTTAGAGTTGTTTATTTTGTTGTATTAGCTTGTGCGGCTTTCATTTCACTACGGCCACGAGGCCTACTGTGTGATCGCCACTTGTTTTTGAATCGCCCCTATGCGAACGTTTAAGTTCACCATCACCACTAAGTCCTAAAGCTGCTAAAAACTGTAGAATATTCTTAGGGGTGATACCTGTTAGCACATCCGCGCTAAGAATGTGTTTCCCCAAATGAATGCTATATTTGCGCATTAGTGCATTAATTTAACCTTCATTATTTTCTTAATTTTGATTGGATTTTGTGACTCGTACGGAATTATTTTATTTTTATTTTTAACAAACATTATTCTTCTAATTAAACCAAAATGGCTTTGAATATACTTCAATATGCCATTTTAAAGAGACTTTTAGAATAAATCCAAACCAAGATAATAAAATTTGACAGCAAAAGAAGTTTCAAATTAAAAACACAGACAAAATTTACGAAACTGCTGACCCCTATTTTTATACATAGGAGGTAACCAAATTCAGGCTAAACAGTTAACTGTGCCTCCTAATCAAGGCAGTCCGTAAACAGGACATAAATAAGGCAGTTATCTGCATTCCTATGCAATTAACTAGCAGCCGGCGCTACCCGAAATGTCCCTGAAAAGGAAAATGTGACTAAAACAAAAGCAAGGTGCTACGAGAGTGGTGCTACGCGGTGCTATGAAAACATCATCATCATCTTTCGCGGTCACTGTACATAATTATTGATTAAAATGGGTATTTATCGCGTATCTACCTTTTTTATTTGTTGTCCCGACGTTTCGGCTGTGCCTATTTATAAATAACTAGTTGACCCGCCAAACTTCGTACCGCCTTTGACATGCATATAACGCGGGCTGTCACCCTGGTAGAATTGTCAATTGTTGTCCCCGGAAATCATTTTACAACCATACTTAACCATAGACAAAATTACGTTTAGCTGTCATTTGCGTTTTGTTATTCCATGTCAGATGCGTTTTTGTTATACCACGTTTTATAGTGACTTGTATTCTCTTTGACGTTTTATGTCACGTCACACGGGAACGCGGTTGAACGGGATAAAAAGTATTCTTTGTCCGTCTCCTGGTTCTAAGCTACCTTCCCATCAATTTTTAGCCAAATCGGTTCAGCCGTTCTTGAGTTATAAATAGTGTAACTAACACGACTTTCTTTTACAATACTATACTTTTTTTTTTTTTACTTTTTTTTATAATACTAATATAGATTAAATACCTAATAATAATGTAATTTTATTTGTTGTTGTTAGATTGTCGAAAATTCCGCTTAAAAAGTCCAAAATAGATAAAAACTGATATATAATAAAATAATTAATCTTTATTTCAAACAACAATAGAAAAATACAAGATGTTAATATTTAATTCTACGGCCCATATAAAATATACCGACAGACACACAGGACTAACGAACTTAGTATAATACTTAAAACTACGAGTATTTACTGACACGTAAATTCTGCGAAGTGTGACGAGCACTTGTGCTGTATCGTACACACCACAGAACACAAAAAACAATAGAAGTCGTAAGTAGGCGGGGCCCGCGTAACACCAAGTACGCGGAGTTCCGCGCACTACAAGCTTCGCTCACTTCAGTAATGTTTCAATTACTGTGGGGTAAACGTACTTCAAAAATATATAAAAATGCCATATTGTGCCGTTTTGGAGTGTATTATAGCCGAACTAAAAATTTTACAAAAGGAGGCATATCCTATCACCGGTAAGTATTATTTTATTGTTTTTTGTTAGTTTTGTTTAAAATGCAAAATCATCAAACAAAATAGACTGTGAATCATAATCCTTAAGCCGCGTTTCTCTTAAACCTCAACTTAAGCTACTCAATTAGGGATGTGACCCCAATATACTGATGAATGTGTTATCGATAGCTTTAATTAGTTACCCCCTATTAAAAGGTGTATAAGTTTTAGGGCGTTAATCCTTGTTGTTTTATTGATGATTTTCTGAATGTATTTTAGACCTATGGTGGGAAATAATATAATAACTTCTGTTTTCAGTTTCCCCAAGGCGCAAGACATAAAAAAATTTAAAATAACGTACAAATTATGAGTCATCCAGCATACAGAGTCGTGACCTGGCATCGTGTGACTTTTTTCTGTTCCCAAAAATTAAGAACCAATTATCCGATCAACGGTTTTCATCACCAGAAGAGGCTGTCGAAGAGTATGAATAACATGTATCTGACGTCACCACAGGAGGAGAGGCACAAATGTTTTCAAAATTTGTTCAATCTTATGAAAAAGTGCATTGACGCAAAGGGAGAATATTTTGAGAAACAATAAATTCATTTTTGACCATTATTAGTATTTTTTTATTGATTCCGGAAACTTTTAGTGTGCCCCTCAAAAAATAATTCAGTATACAGAGTGTTTTTTTTTACTGTAACACAAAATGTTTGTAGAAGGAATTTTGTTTGTCCTGTTGTATGAGAATACTTTTTATCAAATTTGACTATCTTCCGCTGTTCAAATTTTTTTCATCCAATACAATAAAATGATCCTTACAAAGGACTGCATCGATCGGCCAAAAAAAAATTACCAACTTGATTCATTTTAAGGCGCTACTCACACTTGACCAAAAAAATTTTAATGCGAAAATCTTTTTCTTCGAAAACGAGCTGATGTTTTAAAAGAAACTGCACCTGTATCTCCTCTGGTTATGAGTGCTGCCGTACTGTTACAGTTAAAAAAACACTGTATAATATTCCAGTAATATAATATTTTTTAAGTAAGTATTTATGAGTTGGATACCTGTGATTATGTAAAGAAAGAAAGAAAAGAAAAGCTTTTTATTTCGACCACCACAAATATAACCTGACGTACCTATTTCGTTAACCGTAGTAGGTAGGTGATAATCGATATCGATAGATTCGTCTTGTATGCTCATTGGTACATCACTAAGTGAGTAGCGCTGTTATTTGAGCATCCGAGTAACAGCCAATGCATTATCGATCATATACTTTGCTGTTAGAGACTATAACAATAATCGTTAGAGACATTGCCTTCTGTTGTTGAGTGGCTTTGTTTTGTGGGTAATCAAGTAACAGCCATTGCATAATCAGTCTTATTTCTAATTAATAGAGACTAAAATAAAAATATTTTCTAAAGCGCCATCTTTTGCCGAGTAGAAGAAGTAAACTTTAATTTTTTGTTACTTTTTATTTTATTGAATTTTAAACCATGTTCCATAGTAGCTAAGGTTTTATATCCGTTAAATTGGTTTTATGGTTTTAGGCCTCTTTGAACGTTCTCTTTCAACCAATTATAACTTTTGTTTCTAAGTGTGCTAGTTTTTACATGTGTGAGTTTAGCTACACTGGGTTTCTTAGTAAAGAGTCATCATGCTTGTTCTATTGTATTTTATGTTCTGTGGTACACACGGCTACACATCAAACTAAATTTTCCAGTATAAGCTGACCTCGCATTGTGTAGGCTCTTCGTAGAATGAGGGGTCAGCTTATAATGGAGACGCATAGCTTGATGTGTAGCCATGTGTACCTATAGTCGCCCGCGAATACGACTAATGGCGGGTTCCTATATCTGTCAGTAACCGACTACGCCTCTTATCTCCTTGAAAAAGTGTCAAACTAGTGTGAAACTTTTGACAGGTTTTCAAGGAGAAACGAGTCGTAGCTGGTTACCGACGGATATAGGAACCCGCCATAAACACCACACTTTTCGGCCAAACTCGGATTTATGACTGAAGGTATAACTTGTAGATACCTAGCCTTAATACCTAATCTTCAACATAGCTCCATTGTATAATGGGACTGAAGGAAACCCTTTGACCTACTGACCAGCTGTTAACGAGTGACAGATGACCAGCTGAGAAAATTACAGGTGGTCACGCCACACGCGAATACGCAATGAAATGTCAAAAGCGCATAAAAAATAACAAGCTGACAGGTGAAAAGGACTTCTGCGATTACTTTTCTACTTATATAGGGAGTTTGGTAATATATGCAAAAAATGAAAGGGGTGGTTTAGATGAGCATAATAAATAAATTTGTGAAATGTTTACCAAAGAAATGTGAAATTTATTTTAGCATATTAAAACAAACACTTTAATAAACTTATGTTGTGCTATTGCATAATGCTTGCCATCTAACCACAGACTGGTGACGTCTCGAGCTATCTCTTGTTGTCCCTTTCTAACCCGAAACCCGCAGCCATTTCCGAAAGAGATATCAAAAATACATGCCTGCCTACGGTAGTAGGTACTAGCCTACCATAGATCTACGTTTTGAGTTATAAATAGGTAAGACGTAGCTACTAGGTAAAAAAATATCCCTACAGGTGCCTCTACATTCGCTTGTTCTTTCTTGGTCCAATGTAGTACCTGCAAGCGATCGGTGTCACTGACTCGAATTATGATAGGTCGGAAGACAGGTATTTTGTGCCTAACCTAGGTAGGTACCTACCTACATTAATTTAATTCGTCGTGTCACTCACTGTTCTTTCTTTTTTTGTGAGCTAGGTAGGTACCTACGTCAGTGCAGTGATAAGGTTGAGATAGATAGGTATTAGAGCCCAGGTGGCGTTTCAAATGCCTACCTCTCACTCAGGCAGAGTGACCTACATTAATTTAATTCGTCGTGTCACTCACTAGTTCTTTCTCGATCACTGTGAGCTAGGTAGGTACCTACGTCAGTGCAGTGATTAGGTTGAGATAGATAGGTATTAGAGCCCAGGTGGTGTTTCACAAATGCCTACCTCTCACTCAGGCAGAGTGACCAAGACTAAATTAGATAGGGTAGACGTGATCTTTGCAATGACTAGCTAAACTACAGAGAAAAATTTAAAAGTAAAAAACAGCTGAAGTAGTATTTTAAAAGATTTATTCAATTCAAAATGAAGTACCTAATCAGTTTAGGTAAACTCGAGCTTTCCAACACACTTTTATTAGGCTGTCGACTGATAAATTAACGTGAAAAAGTAGTAGGTAGCTCTTACCTCGAGTCGAGAGGTAAGTAGGAGGTGCTTTCACTTAATCAACGATAATTTGGCGTGTTTAAAAGTTCATTAGCTACCGATGTACCTACAAAATATGTACAACACAGCTATCAGTTATTACGACATTTAGTTAGGTGCCTATTTACAGAATGTACAGTTACACAGACACGTACACTTGTTACCTACAGTTATTATCACAGATAGGTATAGCTACACTATTTTATTCACAAAAGTTGTTGCACGTACCTACTTGCCTTCTTGCTCTAGAGTCTAGGAAGAATAACACGGCCAAAGCAATGCACACGAACTCGTGCCAACACGTGACTCTGTCACTTCGCACCACATTAAAAGCGTTCACAATTCGCGTTCTAAGTCACTTTCTATTGTATGGCCATCGTTAGTCTATTGTATGGCCATAGTCCTTTACCCTACCCCACAAATAAAAGTCTAAAGGGGTTAAGTCCGGTGAGCGTGCGGGCTGTGCAACCGGCCCTCCGCGCCCAATCCACCGATTACCATAAGCACTGACCAGGTATTCGCGCACTCGCCGATCGTTTTGCGCAGGCGCGCCATCGTGCTGGTAAAACATCCCTTGTCGATCTTCCAAGGTCCGTGCTGCCGCAGACACAAACAAAACCGCATTCTGGTCTCGTAGTCAGGAGTCCAGAGCTCCTGCACTGGTGTAAAACTATACGGGTGCTGGCCTTCCTCCCTAAGACTTCACGCATAGGTAGCGCTATCACCGTACACGCGGGCCGCGTCACAAGTGCTCGCCAGCGGATCCTCTTCAAAAAATTCTAACATCTCCTCGAAGCGCGCTGAATAGCGAGGTGGCCTGCCCGCCTCAACACGGGGCTGGAATGCACTGCTCTCCCTGTGCCGTGGAACAGTTCGCATGCCCTGCCGAGTTCCGTGCCATATCTGATAAAAGTCCTGCGCTCTTGACAGGATCAATTTCCGTGTAACACATTGTCATGTTCAGGTACTCCTGATTGGAGTACCTGTAGTTAAGCATCGCAATTTTTCTAAATCCGTCCGCACAATTAGAAATGAAATCAACTACTGATTCAAAATAATAATTAATTGCGCGAACGCCGACACGTGCCAAAGTGCCCGCCTTCTTACACTAGGGCTGTGAAAACATTACCGGAAAAGTATCAATACCGGTTCTGACTTTCGGTGTTGGACGAAAGTCCGAAAGAAGATACACAGGTCGACCTAATAAAAGCTTGTTGAAAACATCGTAAATCAAAACCGAACTAGTTTTACAAAATACGCGTAGGTCAATCTGTCATACAATCTGTTAGTAGTAGTAGAGCTCTCTGTGAAAGAGTTTGTCCGGGAAAGTACTACCACCATACCTATTTCTGCTGCCAAATAGTAAACTCGCATTTTTGTGTTCCGGTTTGAAGGGTAAGGGTATCGGTGAAATTACAGGCACATGAGACTTAACCCTTTCGTCTCAGAACTGTGAAAACAATGTAGTGTAATTATCGATCGAGCGAAGCGATCAACTTGGGTAAATCGGCGTTGTATGTATGTATGTATGTTTGTCCGAGCATAACTTTCGATTATCGTGTTATTTTATACATAGGTAAGTAGTGATAGCGCAATTTTGGTGGGACTAAATGAGCTAAGAACGTTGGGGTTTGTCGAAATATTGGGGTTCTAAATGAAACTATTAGGTCAAGTGGGACGTCAAACGAAATATTCATTGGTACATTTAGACTCCGTTTTTATTTTTGGTAAAGTTTTTATAGTTTTTGAGTTATTAGCCATAATAAAAATTTTACTTTGACAAAATTCACAGGGTACACCATTGACCCCACAGTGCTGTAATTTGGTATGCGTGTAGCTTATGTGACACAAAAGGCAAAAGTCTGAAACCCAGAATAACTGCAATTTGTACCCCAAAAACGTATAACCAAATAACATGAACTCCTGAATGTTATCTGTAATTTTAGTGAAACGGTAGGTCAAGTTAGTTGGTTATTTATTTTGTGGCAATATTTTGATAGTCACGATGATCGGATCAACGCTTCGAAAGTTATACTCGGACAAACGAACATACAAACAAACAACGGCGATTTGCTTAAGTTGATTTAGAGATCTCGCTACACTCGATTAAAAAAAAAAGATTTTATGCAAATACAATCGATTCAAACATTTACGTTAATACCGGTAACTGGTATAGCGGGGTATTCTAAGCCGTACATCCCTTCGCGCGGCATATCAATAAGAACTCGAAAGAATAAGCTGTTAGTCAAAGGTGCCGCCTCGATCCTTTGAGCTCGCCGCCCCCAATAGGTACTTTGTTTTGTAAACAGGGCTATGACCCAATGATACCTACTCATTAAATCACAGCTGTTATTGCCTTTGTTTGTTTTTAGTTTTAAATTTAGTAGGTATGTAATTTGCATGTTCATTTTCGTGAATTAAACTTTATTCTTATTCTTCTCTTCTTCTTTGGCAGAAACCAGAATTGAAAAAAGACTCATCAATTTTGACAATGCACTAGATACCTATCGCTCAAAGAATTGGATAAAAAAGGACCTACTAATTGGACTACCTAATTGGAATAATTTCAATAAGTTTACCGTGGCTAAAGTGGGCAGTTTGCAGATAACCAATCCCGGGTCCACAATTTATAGGCGTTTCCGGGCGAATGTCCACCTAAGCGTAGATTTGCAGAGATTTGATAGAGAATACCATGGGAAAATAACTAATAGCATATCGATATTCCGACATCTCTCCGCTCAGCTTTAGTGGAAACGGTCAAGTGACATATTTTATTTTCTACAGTGCATTTGCATCAAACTTCTAAGCAGAGAGCGCTTAAAGAAAGGACATAAGTAGCCAATCAACGCTTTTGTGGATTAAGGCCTTTATTTTTGGATGTCGACTGCAAGCTTAGGCAGTAAGTTTTATATCGAAATAATCACCTAAACTTAGTCGATTTTCTTTAAAATTTGTATATATAACTAGTAGTTTTTATTTCCGAGAAGTCTTTTTTTATGTTTTGAGAAAACGTCTGTAGAATATCGTCGGTATATTACCAAACACCCTGTATACATAAACTAGAGGTTGTGTAGTGCGCGAGCTGCTTGCAACTTGCGTGTTTTTCTTTTTGCCGAAGAAGCAACCAACGAGGATATGAATGTGAAAAAGCTATCAAAGAGGATATTGATGGGAAAGAAGAAATCAAAGAGGATATCGAAGTGGAAGAATCGATAGCAAAGACGATATCCAAGTAAAAGAAGCAAATAAAGAGGTTATAATAATTCATAATTCATTTATTCATTTGCAAACTTGGGTATATATGTATAAAAACAGGTGACAAATACAATATATATATATATATATATATATATATATATATACAATATATATAATAATGTATAGGTTCCAGACATGTTTTACCATATTAGTTGGCACGCAAATGCAGTTAATATAATATAACTTAGTCTATTAGAAACATTTCTAGAATTGTTATTGAAAATAAAACGCAATCATTGTAGATATCCAAATGGAAAAAGCAATCAAAGAGTATTATCGAAGAGGAAGACGTGTTCAAAAAGGATGACGAAGTAAAAGAAGCATTCAAAGAGGAAAACAAAGTGAGAGAAGCATTTAAAAAAGATTTTAAGGGCGATGCTGACAATAAAATAAAGATTCCGCCAAAAATTTGTATTATTATTTTGTAAAAGTTTGCCATACATAATTTTTTCCGTTTAGAAGATACGAGCGATTAAAGTTTTTTTAGGAAAAAATCAAAATTTTGTTGAGAAGATATCAAAGTGGAAGAAGCGATCACATAGGATATCGAAGTGGAAGAAGCAATCAAAGAGAATAGCAAAGTGGAAGCGATCAAAGAGGTTACCGAAACGTTCAAAGAGAATGACAAAATGAAAGAAACAGAAGAAGAAGATGAAAAGGAAGAGGAAGAGGAAGAGGAAAAGGAAGAGGAAGAGGAAGAGGAAGAGGAAGAGGAAGAGGAAGAGGAAGAGGAAGAGGAAGAGGAAGAGGAAGAGGAGGTTAGGTTAGGTTAGGTTAGGTTTTTTTTTTTTTTTTTGTTTTTCTTCGAATCTATCGTTGCTATTTATTATGCAACGGTTTAAACTTTTATTTTCCTTTTGTACCTAATATTTCATACCATATTAACATTTATACAATATATACACACTATAAATTAGTTTAATGCGTATCCTGCTTTCTATTATCTAAGTTCCCTCATTATAAATTAATAAATTTATCAAATAAATGTATACTAAAGTTTATCAAATTTTAACTATTCCATACGCTTTTGGTTACGCAGATCAACATTTATAATTTCTTTACATATTTTTACTGCCAACGTAAATTGTGATTAAAATTGATTAAGATTAAAGATTAGAATGGAGTTATTGATTATTGTTTTATTTATTTCATATTTCAGTTAATTATACATTGACAAATTAATTTTTAAAATGCATTACACTCCTTAATGGATACTTAATACTTTGTAATTTTCCTGTTTACGTCTGCACTGCAAGCGAGAGTTAGCAAATAGTGCTTCCGTTTGCTTTCCCGGCCGATCTTACAACACGTTCCGCATATTTTAATAATTCTTTCCTATATTCATCGTCCCCAACAAACTCGATGTAAACCGTACATGATACATCCTTACGAAGCCTATCAGTAACTTGTTGGCGCCATGCGCCATACCTAGGACAGTTGTCAAGAAGGTGGGGAACAGTCTCCGGTGTGACTGAGTCACAGGTGCAGTTTGGTGATTTGGCCAACTTGAAACGGTGCAGATATTCTCGGAAGCCTCCATGTCCGGTAAACAATTGCGCAAATATGTTTGACATTTCGGTCTTCAGGATGATTCTGTGTCCATCCCGGACATTGGGGAAGAACAGTTTGGTTATTTTTCCTGTTTCGGCTTCCATGTAACGCTTGTTCCATAGATCAATAGTTTCCTGTCGGAGGGAGTACTTGACGTAGGACACAGGGACTTTATCATACGCAGGACTAGTCTTCTTGGTTAGTGCGGCCACCTTTGCTAGTTCATCGGCTCTTTCATTGCCAGCAAAACCTTCGTGGGCTTTGATCCAGTAGAAATGGACTTGCCTGTCTATTGCCTCCAGTTGGCGAAACTGCGCCTGTATCTCTGCCACAATAGGATGGGTACTTTCGGGGTCAGCGATTGACTCCAGAGAGGATCTTGAATCGCTTATTATATTAGCACTTTGTGTTTTGGATTTCGCTATCATTTCAAGCGCTCTGAGGATAGCTGCCAGTTCTGCTTGGTAAACCGAGCAGTAGGGAGCAAGGATGGAATTCGAGTGTCGCTTTTCTTCACCCTCCTCCCACCAGGTCACTGCTGCTCCAACTTTGCCTTGTATTTTGCTTCCGTCTGTAAAGAGTTTTGGATGCGAATTTACACTGTTGACCTCTTGCTCAGTCCTTAGCAGTTAATAGCGTATAGGGAGTGTCTTGGCTGGGTGAAGCAACTCAAAGGCCCCCACCCTTCGTTCTATTTCACGTCCCGGTAGCTCGGGGATGGGTCTTCCACGTCTGAACTCATACAACTTAGCAGCTTCCTTTACTCTGAGGTCCAGGGGCAGCAGTCCCGCCAAACAGAGGACTGATGTAAGCGAGGCTGTTCTGGGTGATCGGGACACGTAATGCCAAACTTGCGAGAGATCTGTTTAAAACGGGTTGTGACATATTTTTTATCTGTTATAGGTGCCCAAGCACTAGCTGCGTAAAGCATGATCGGCTCAACCAAAGCCGTGTATAGCATCTTTGTGATTCTTGGGTTCAGTCCCCAGTTTGCTCTAGTCGTTGTTGTTACCTTTTTATAAATATTTACCGCCTTTTTGCACACATTCTCCAGGTGTGTACTAAATATCAGCTTGGAGTCTATCGTCAGACCCAGTACTTTTAGCTCACTTCCAATTTTGAGGTGTGTTCATTTAGGGTGAAATGAGGAGTGTCGTACTTGAGTTTCTTAGTGACGATTATTGCTTGGGTTTTGTGTGCGGCGAATTTCATTTTACTGTTATGACCCCAGTCAGCAATACACTTTAGGGGTTAGGTTAGGTTAGGTTAGGTAAGGTCGCGCAGCCGTCTCAGCGCAACTCTCTGCGGGAGGAGGAGCAGATGGACACCGCAATCTAGATGGCGCTAGCATTTCTGCAGGCGAACGTCATGCACTCTGCCAGGGCTCAGGACCTGTTAGTTCAGAGCATGGCAGAGTGCATGATAAAGGTAGCTGTGGTCGCCGAGCCGTATGTGGTCCCTCCCCGGCATAACTGGGTGGGTGACTGCGATGGCTTGGTGGCTATCGTAGCACCGGCGGCCGCGGGCGCTCCGTCTATTGATCGGGTGTCCAAAGGTCGAGGGTGCGTGTTGGCTGTTGTGGGTGGTGTGGCGATTGTGGGGGTGTATTTTTCGCCTAATCGAGGCCTCGCCAACTTCGAGCAAATGCTTGTAGATGTCTGGATCTTGATGGGGCAGATACCCTCATACCCCGTGCTTGTTGCTGGAGATTTCAACGCGAAAGCAACTGCGTGGGGATCCCCAGCAACAGACACTAAGGGAGAGGCACTGGAAGAGTGGGCGGTGTCCATGGGACTCACCCTTCTTAATACGGGGTCGGTTGACACATGCGTGCGACAGCAGGGGGGGTCTATCGTGGACTTAACGTTTGCGTCCCCCTCCCTGGTAAATCGGGTCCAAGGATGGAGAGTGTTGGAGGATGTGGAGATGCTATCGGATCACCGCTACATCCGTTACGAGGTGACCACATCCTCCACCACTCCACGAGTAGGTTCTCGACTTCCTCTTGGAGGCCTCCCGCGTTGGGTGCTACGGCGCTTGGACCGGGATGTAGCACTAGAGGCGGCTCTGGTAGAGTCCTGGACTATGCCCGATCCTATTGAGGAGGAGGATGATGCGGCGGAGCGGCTACGGAGCGCCTTGACCCGCGTCTGCGATGCCGCTATGCCGAGGGCCAAACAATTCCCGCCTCGGCGGGAAGTGCACTGGTGGCGCCCGGAGCTGGGCGAGTTACGCAGAGCCTGCGTTGCCGCGCGCCGCATCTACACCCGGTATAGGAGGAGAAGGGTCCGTATTCAGAGCCAGGAGGACTCTATATACCAGGCTTACCGGACCACCTGCACAGCTCTGCAGGTAGCCATCGCTCAGGCCAAGGAGGCAGCATGAGAGGAGTGGTTAGAGGTACTCGACCGTGATCCATGGGGAAGGCCGTACCGCGTTGTACGGCAAAAACTGCGACCTTGGGCCCCCCCGCTAACTACGAGTCTGGAGCCTCAACTACTGGAGCAAGTGGTGAGCACTCTCTTCCCTAAACGGAATGAGTGGGTGCCATCACCTATAGACGCGAAAGTGACGCTGAGGCGGCACCTCCAATATCTGAGGTGGAGTTTGGGGTAGCTGTTATGAAGCTTCGGCTGAAGAACACTGCCCCAGGACCAGATGGCGTACCAGGCCGAGCCTTGGTGCTCGCGCATGGCGAAATGGGGGAGTGGGTGCGGGCCTTATTCAACGATGAAGTACCTAGGAATCGTCCTCGACGGCACTTGGAAGTTTGACGAGCACTTCCGGCGGTTGTGTCGTCAAACTTCCAAGTGCCGTCGAGGACGATTCCTAGGTACTTCATCGTCGACTCGACGGCAATGGAAGTTCCCCCCACCATTATTGAGGAACCGGGCGGTGGCGCATTCTGAGGCCCATGAAAAACTAGGGCCTCAGATTTACTGAGGGCCACCTCCAGTCCCAGAGCTCTGATCCTATGGACCATCTGGGCAACGCCCGCCGTAGCGAGGCGAGCCGCCTCCCGATGAGTCTTTCCGTGGGCCGACACGAGCGTGTCATCGGCGTTACACGTGACGTGTATTCCCGCCAGTGTTACACCTCGCAACGCCCAGTCATACCCGATGTTCCACAGGAGTGGTCCTGTGGAACACCGCACGACATCGCCTTCCTCCCCCAGCCGTCCTTTAGGTTAGGTTAGGTTAGGTTAGGTTAGGTTAAGTTAGGTTGGGGAACCCCCCACAGTGCTTGCTTCCACGTAGCGTTCCCCGGGCAACGACCTGGTCCTGTCACCGTAACGGAGTGGCAGGCCAGTGATCGGCGAAAGTGCACTATGCGTTGAAGACTTTTTTTTGCGGACTCTTCAACACTTGCGGCGGCTATGCCTAAGCTACCATCGCGGGACGCCTCCGGGCGGTTCTTAAAAGGCCCTTGTCAGGGCCAACCAAAAGGCCCTTCTCAGGGCCAACCAAAAGGCCCTTCTCAGGGCCAAACCAAAGGCCCTTCTCATGGCCAAACCAAAGGCCCTTCTCAGGGCCACGCCGGCGATGCCAGTATGGCGTCGGAGGTTTGCCGCCCATCACCGGGTAGCATGTTCCGCAGGCTGTCGGTCGACGTGTTGTCGGACTCCGACAACGAGTCGCTCGTTCCAGAGTCGGACGGAAGTTCGGCGATGGAAGCCGAAAGTCGCTTACAAAAGCGGAAGCGATCCTTCCTGAAGGACGGCGGCGAAGGCTCCTCGGACTCCACGAGGAGTGCTAAGCCAAAAAAGAAGGCGAAGGCCAAAAAGCCTTCCACTGTGGTGGACACCCACGACGTGGGTCTGGCGGACGCCCAACGTCAGTTGGACCTCGCACGAAGGGCTCAGTTCCAGGAAGACCTGGAAGAGAGGGTCGCCGCGAAGGAGATGCAGGCGCAGGCCGCCCGGGCTAAGTCCGGGTACGGTGCGTCTAGCGTCTTATACGCGGACCACTCGCTGGCCGAGCTGGAGCACATGGCGCAGGAGGACGAAGAGGAGATCAGGGTGGTCGCCTCTAAGTCCTCCAATCTAAAAGGGACATTCCAAAAGTCCCTTAAATGCAGGGCCGCCAGCATGGGTGGCAACGTCCGGGAGCTGGTGCAACGCACAGCCACCGACGAGACGCGGCAACTGCAGGCGAAGTTAGATCGCCTGCAGTCGGAGGTCAGCCAGCTGCATAAGAAGCTGGCTGAGGTCACGGCCCAGCCAACCCAAGCTGCGCCGAGACCTGCGGTGGAGGGCCCTTCCTCCTCTTCCAACCTTGAGGATGTCATCCGCAAGGTTGTGATGGAGGAAAGGGCATTTACGAGAGCCTGCCTCGCTGGCATCGAGGACAGGTTCTTGCCCGAAAAGCGCCTCCGACCGCCCCTCGCGGCGGACAAGAGGCCGTGCGAGCCTGGGCCATCCTCCCAAAGGGAGGACGCCCTTCTCCCTTCCACCACCCCGTCCACCCAGCCGTGGACGAAGGTGGTCAAAACGGGAAGGGCAAGTCCAAGAAGGCGAGAGCGGCCGCCGCCCCTGCCTCCCCAGCCAACATCTCCCCTCCCTGCCCGTCCCAGACGACCGGCAAGGGGAAGGGGAAAGGGAAGGGGCAAAAGTCGGCCCCTAAGCCCGCCACCGCTGCTCCGGCAGCTAAAAGGGCCCCTGCCGGTGGGAGAAAAACCCTAGTTTCTCCCAAAACCGCGGCCGTCGTGGTGACGCTCACCGCGGAGGCTGCGGAGCGTGGTGAGACGTACGAGTCCGTGCTGAAACGGGCTCGTACCAACGCCGATCCCACCAAGTTGGGAATCGGCGCCATCACGTGCCGCCAGACCCAAGCCGGGGCTCGTATTTTCGAGTTCCCGGGGGCCCAGGGCGGCACCAACGCTGACCTCTTCGCAACAAAGTTGCAAGAGGTCATCGCGGACGCGGCCAAGGTGGTAAGGCCCGTCAAGTCGGCGGCCCTCGAGGTGACCAATCTGGACGATTCGGTCACCAAAGAGGAGGTCGTGGCGGCGCTCGCAGCAATAGGGGGCTGCAACACCGCAGCGGTACAGGGTCGGGCTATCAGGCCCGGCCGCGGCGGCATGGGCACAATCCGCCTGGAGTGCCCGGTCACCGCAGCTAAGGCCGTCCTTGCCAAGGTACGGCTTGCCGTCGGGTTTGGGTCGTGTGTGGTCCGAGCACTTGGTGAGCAGCCTTTGCGCTGCTACAAGTGCTTCGGAATCGGCCACACACGGGCCCTCTGTCCGTCCAAGGTGGACAGGTCGGACGCCTGTTACCGCTGCGGTAAGTAGGGGCACATGTCCGCCTCCTGCACGGCCGCCAAGCCGCACTGCGCGGTGTGCGCCGCCAGTGGCCGCCCGGCGGACCACGTGATGAGGGGGAGGAACTGCAATCCTCCCCCAAAGAAGGGCAAAGCGCAGGCGCCGTCCCAGCCTGCCGCTACCACCGTCGTCCCTGAGGCTGGGACCTCGGTGGCCGACGAGGGGGGTGCGATGTCCAAATGATGGATAGGTCCGGACATCGCATCCTACAGGTGAATACTAACCACTGTAAAGCAGCCCAGGACCTGCTGATGCAGGCCCTGGCTGAGTGGTTAGTAGACGTTGCGGTGGTCGCCGAGCCGTACTCTGTCCCTGGCCGTTGGCTGGCCCTGGCCACCGAGCCGTCCCGATCACCCGATCGGGACGGCTCGGTGGCGTTGGTGTCGCGGTCTTCCACGGACTCCCCTCCCCTCTCGCTCTTAGAGAGGGGACCGGGATACGTGGCCGCCGCGTGGGGAGAAATAGCCCTGGTGGGGGTCTATTTCTCCCCTAACCGCCCTTTACAGGACTTCGAGGATTTTCTCGAAGTCCTGACCGCAGTAGTCGGTAGGGCGGCGGCGCGCCAGGTCGCCGTATTGGGCGACCTGAACGCCAAGTCGGCGGCCTGGGGCAACCGGGCCGCCTCTTGCAACGTCCGCGGGCGGGCCGTCGAATTTTGGGCGGCCTCGTCGGGCGTGTCCCTCCTAAATAGAGGGACGGCCCACACGTGTGTGCGGCAACGGGGAGGGACGGTGGTGGACGTGTCGTTCGCCACCCCCGCACTTGCCGCCCGCGTCGTAGGCTGGCGGGTGGAAACGGTGGAGACCTTGTCGGACCACCGATACGTGCGGTTCGACATCATCTCCACCCAGAGCCCTCGGGGGATGGCCCGCTCGGGCCAGTCCCCCTTTTCACGGTGGGCTCAAATCCACCTAGACCGAGGGGCGGCCAAGGAGGCGGCGTTCGTCCAGGACTGGCTCACGCCTCCTATCAATGTCCTAGACGTCGACGCCTCGGCGGTCCGACTGCGGGAGTCCCTGACCGAGGTGTGCAACTCCAGCATGCCTCGGTCTCGCCGCCCACCTCCCCGACGCGCCGTCTATTGGTGGTCGGAGGAGCTGGCGGGGCTCCGGGCCGCCTGCGTGGTGGCCAGGAGGGCCTACACGCGGAGTCGACGGCGGAACGTGCGGGACGCGTCGAACGAGGACCTTCTCTACGCCTCGTACGTAGAGGCAAAGAAGGTCCTCAAGGCGGCTATGTTCGCCGCCGACGACGCGGCGAGGGCCGAAATGCTAGAGGGTCTCGACAGAGACCCGTACGGGAGACCGTATAAGGCGGCGCGGAATAAACTGCGCCCCTTCGGTCCCCCGCTAGCAGAGACCCTCGAGCCGGCGTTGCTGGATGGGGTGGTTCGGTCCTTGTTTCCAACAGGGACCAACTTCACCCCTCCAGTGATGGACCCCCCGCGGGAGGCGGCTCCGCCGGCGGAGGAGGTCCCTCCGGTCACGGGGGCGGAGTTTGGCGCGGCGACGCTTCGCCTCCGCGCCAAGAAAACCGCCCCCGGGCCGGACGGCGTCCCCGCAAGGGTGGTGGCCATTGCGGCCACCCAAATGGCGGACAGGTTTCGGGACCTCTTCAGCGCGTGTTTCACGGCTGGGAGGTTCCCGAAAGCCTGGAAGGAGGGGCAACTGTACCTCCTCCGTAAGGAGAGACGACCGGCAGACTCCCCCTCGGCATACCGACCCATCGTTCTGCTCGATGAGGTCGGTAAACTGTTCGAGGGGATCGTCGCCGGTCGGCTGAATGGCCTCCTGCGGGGGGTTGGGCCGAACCTGTCGGACGCCCAATTCGGTTTCCGAGTTGGGCGTTCGACAGTGGACGCGCTGGCCCGGCTGAAGGGCCAGGTGAGGGAGGCCGTGGAGTCTGGGGACGGAGTGTTGGCTGTGTCATTTGACATAGCCAACGCGTTCAATTCCGTCCCCCACTCCACGATCTTGGAGGCACTCCGGTACCACGGAGTGCCTTCATACTTGCGGGCCCTCTTGGCCAGCTACTTGGAGGACCGAGCGGTCCTCCTCGTAGACAAGGCTGGCCAAGTCCGGAGGTACGGCGCGGAGTCTGGTGTTCCACAGGGGTCGGTCCTAGGACCACTCCTGTGGAACATCGGCTTCGACTGGCTCCTGCGGGGATCCCTCCTCCCGGGCACGAGTGTCATCTGCTACGCGGATGACACTCTCCTCACTGCCCGGGGGAGGGATTTTAGGGAGGCGGCCAGTTTGGCCTCGGCTGGCGGATCCTTGGTCGCGGGAAGGATCCGCCGCCTCGGGTTGGGGGTTGCGCTGCACAAGACCGAGGCCGTGTTCTTCCACGGGCCTCGGCAGCGCATCCCTCTTGACGCCCACATCGTCGTGGAGGGCGTCAGGATCGGGGTGAGGACCCAGATGAAATATCTGGGCCTCACCCTGGACAGCAGGTGGCGCTTCGGCCCGCACTTCAGCGGGTTGTCAGCGCGCCTGCTGAAGGCGGCGAACGCCCTCTCGTGGCTCCTCCCAAACCTGGGAGGGCCGAAGGCGAGATGCCGGCATTTGTATGCCGGCATCTTGAAGAGCATGGCCCTTTACGGGGCCCCCATCTGGGCGGACTCCCTCCACAGGAGGGAGAATGCGACCGCCATCCGCAGGCCCCAAAGGGCCATTGCACTGCGGGTGGCGAGAGCCTACCGCTCGGTGGACTTTGCGGTAGCGTGCGCTCTGGCCGGCACCCCGCCTTGGGAACTCGAGGCGTGGGTGCTCGTCAGAGTGTACGAGTGGACGGCGGGGCGCAGGGCGCTCGGGGAGTGCCCTGCCCCAGAAGAGCGGGAGGCCGTCCGCAGAGAGGCGAGGGACGCAACCGTCCAACATTGGACAGAGGCCCTCGCCACCGCAGCCTTTGGCCGCAGAACGTTGGACGCGCTCGGGCCAGTCCTGCAGGACTGGCTCGGGCGGTCCCACGGTTTCCTTTCTTTCCGTCTGGTGCAGGTGCTATCCGGGCATGGCGTCTTCGGATCGTGCCTGCATCGGATCGGAAGAGAGGAGACCCCGGCCTGCCACGATTGTGGCGCGGCGGTGGACACGGCGCAGCACACCCTGGAGGTGTGTGCGTCGTGGTCTGGGCCGCGCCGCCAATTGATGGCGGTGGTCGGGCAGGACCTCTCGCTGCCCAGCGTGGTTTTAGCCATGCTGGGAAGCGAGGAGTCCTGGGCTGCGGTGGCCTCCTTTTGCGAGGAAGTAATTTCGCAAAAGGAGGCGACGGAGCGGGCGCGGGAGGAAGACCCTCTCGCAGCGCCACTCCGCAGGCGACGAACGGGTCGGAGAAGGCGATTGCACGACAATCGTCTTCCCCCTCCTGGTGGAGGATAGCGGGAGACAGGCGCGGGGGCGTCTTCTCCCGCATTGCACGTATCCTCCACTTCCGCCGGGTGGGAATGACCACGAATTTTTTTTTTTTTTTTTTTTTTAACTATGCTCCACAGACTGCAGTCCGTGCTCTTTTTTTATTTAATTCTTTATTTAGTAACTCATTATTTTATTACAAACTTAAAATTAAGAGACTTACTCAGTAAGGAAACTTGATATTGACTTAATTCTAGTTGATACATAATGTTCTTGTTATTTATATAAATACAATGAATACCATTATCGTTATACTAGTTTAAATTATACATATCGTTTTGTTTTTGGAGACAATTTTGGTTATTTTATGTTATAAGATCTATAATTAAAACATTGATTTTGTTTAATTGTTGTTATATAGTGATATATGTAGTTAGAGTATACATGGTTATAGTTGTTAGAGTTACTTCTTAGGTGGATTTTATTATACATTGTTAGCTTTATTATAATTAGGCTTGGGTATACATCTGTTACATATTGTTATGGTTAATATTTTTTTTTTATTGTCTCATAGATGTGTATAATATTGTTTTTTTTTTTTTTTTTTTTTATTGTTTGTTTTTTTTTTATTTTTTTTTTTTATTTTTTTTTTTATTTTTTACGAAGTTACTATAAAATTATTTTCCTATTGGTTACAGAATTTATTAAGATACGATTTGTTACATGAAGTTTATGAGGATAGTGGTTAACCCTGTTCGTCCATCCGTCCCAACTCGCGAGCGAGTTTCTCAACGACCGCTGCGTTTCGGTGTTTGATGGCCATTTTTAGGTTGTATTCCACTATTTTTTTGGTTGACGCTGCCATTGCTCTTTTGATAAAGTACCCTATCGCGTCGTTTTGGTCATCCGTGTGGTAGGTACAGCTGGTGGTATGCCGTGACACTGCTACCACCGCATGGGGTACGCTCTGATGTAAATCTATTGTTTTTGATGTGGTTTTAACAATGATTACCGTTTCGAACGTTAACCCCTGCGCTTCGTGGATGGTCAGTGTACGCGATCCTGTGCCCTTACCGTATCCCTGGTCGATGAGACATTGCTTCTCGCTTTGGGTATGGACCAGGAATAGAGTGTTTTGGAGCGTATGGGGTATTTGAGCACCGGTGTAATTTTGTATGTTAAGAGAACGCGCACTTAGTGTTGAAGAGTATATACCGGAGTATACCTCTCTTAGTGCATAGGCAACATCCATGGGGTTCCGGTGTGTACATAGCAACTCCTGGCTGATGTTTGTTACCAGGTTTGGGCGGCAGTACCTCATTTCGAAGAGATTTTCTCTATCGATGAAAGGCAACTGGTTGACATCTCCGATGAGGACCATTTCTTTGGCACCGCACAGCTTGGCTGCCATGACTATGGCTCCGAAGTGGTTCATGAGAGCCTCGTCAACCATGAGACGGTTGCATTTGTCCGACTCTCTGAAGCCATTAACCAAGACAGAAGCCATAGTGCGGACCCTGGTCTTGACAAGATCACCAACACGGAGCGCTAGTTTCTCCCTTAGGTCACTAGCAGCATTAGATGTTGTGGTGATGATGACGTCCTTGTCAGCATCGAAGTGCCCTACCACCCAGGTTGTCTTACCACACCCCGGAACTCCGTTGACCCACTCAATTGTTGGCAGCACCCAGTCCCTCCAGACAGATCCTGTGACTTGAGTTCCCGACATGGATTTCGCCATGTCAAGAATCTTGTCGTCCAGTAGAATCCTGGTGCACTTTGCAACAACAACCAAGGGGTCTCCTTTTGGGGTGTTGAATTTAGGTACTCCGGTCTCAGTCTCTTTGCTGCTGAGTGCCACGAAGCCACTTGTTGCGTTGTATGCTGCCATATAGCTTCCTGACATTTTGCCCTTGATGACCTGGGAGTTGTCGTTGTTGTATATGGCTGCCTCTGCCTCCTCGAGCTTTTCCTTTAGTAGGTTTTGATTACCCTGCTCAAAATTTGCCAAGATGGTTTTGCAAACCTTGAGATTGACCTCAGAGGTTGCTCGTGTAATGGCCAAAAACTCAAGGAAGGCGTTGTACGCGTGGTCTCGTGGAACCTTTGCATCTATTAGACGAGGCGGAGTTACCTGCCCCATGTCAGCTCTTGTCCTGTTTTTATTTGTTGGAGCCTTTGCTGTTGCTGTTGTAGTTTTGACTGTTGTTGATGATGGATTTCCTGACAGCCCTTGCAGCATTGAGCTGAAGGTGTTTAGAAATCCCTTGAGGTGGCCTCCGACTTTGGATCTTTTCTTACGTTCCATCATGCCACTCTGGTGGACTGCGTCTTTCTCGGCGACTGCTTTTTGTTGGACGCGTTCGGATCCACTGATCGAGGTAGGTATTGGGTGTCCCCAGCTGTCGGTTGTAGTTTTTGAGTCGTGCGCTCTTAGATAGTTTAGGTTTTCACCTCTATCTTCGTACACAACCACCTCATGTTGTTCAGAGGCTTTTATACAACCTAGCCGGTCTGCGACTTCTCCCTGCTCATACCCGACCATCATTGCATCCACACTTATTACACGTGGAACTTCCACCACTCTTCCCGTTTCCCCCAACATGGTGAGCATCGAACATGCCTGTGTGAAGGGGGAATTTCCTTCCAATGTGAGTAGAGCGATCGTCTTATTTCGCGATCGCACCAGTCGACATCGGTGGCCCGCCACTTCTGTTTCAGGTAGTGCACTGTACATTTTGTGCTTCATGGTCGTTTTTGAAGTGCTCCCATTTATGAGTGACGCCAAGCCCGGTGAAATGGCGACGCGATTTCTAGCCCCGATTCGGCAGAAACCTATTCCGAGCCGTTCGTTGTTGCTATCCATGAAGAGTGCCACTCCTCGGATTCTTATCCCTGGCACTCCTTTCTCTCCACATGCAAGCAGTGAATGGATAGCGACGCTCTTCGTAGTAGATTTCTGCTGTGAGCCGGTGCCATTGGTGGTAGTTGGGGCTTGGCTAACAGGTGTTGGTTGTGATTCAAGGGGCGGAAGGTTAGTGTGTCTCTTGGCAGCAGTTCGGAAGATCTTCTCGGCGAAGGACAGAAAGTGTGGTCTGCTGGCCGGGTCTGCAAGTATGCTATGCAGTTCCGGTTCAACCAGTTTTCTGTCAATCCGAGTTTCTAGATCGGTCCGAGCCGCTAGGAAACGTGGGCAGTCGAGTATGATGTGAAGTATACTTTCACTGATTTCCGAGACGCACTCGCAACCCGGGCTGTTTTTCAGCTTAAATCTGTGAAGATACTCGGCTATCCCTCCGTGGCCTGTCAAGATCTGCACTTGTGTATGTGTAAGTTTTGTGGTGCGAGTTAGCCGATACGCTTTTTGGACGTCTGGAAGGAACCTCCTTGTTAGTGCGCCTGTTTTGGAGGTTTCGTATCGATCCTGCCATTTGCGGATCGACTCTTCACGAATTTTCCTCCTAATGTAGGACAGTGGGATCCTTCCATAGTCCTGTGTGGCGTCACCGAGTGCCGCTGCTTTTGCCAGCTCGTCAGCTCTCTCATTTCCTGTGGTGCCAACGTGCGCTCTCAGCCAGAACATCCGGACCTTCCGTCCATCCTCCAAGATCCTCCCGATGTTTTCCTTTATGCTTCTCGCCAGGGGATGGCTCAGACTTGGGTTTCGGAGCAGGTCGAGTGAAGATCTTGAGTCACTCAGTATGTTGACTATCGGTTCCCTGCTCGAATTTACCATCTGAAGTGCCCTGTGTAGTGCATACAGTTCCGACTGGAAGACTGTGCAAGCGGGGTGAAGCTTAAAGGTGGCGAAGTTTGATTCCTTTCCCTCCTCCCACCATGTCAGGGCAGCACCTACTTGGTCGTTGATTTTGCTGCCGTCTGTGTATATTTGGGGTCCGCTGACATGCTGGATGGAGT
The DNA here is from genome assembly GCA_918857605.2 of Philereme vetulata. NCBI lineage: Eukaryota > Metazoa > Arthropoda > Insecta > Lepidoptera > Geometridae > Philereme > Philereme vetulata. The sequence continues at coordinate 7,131,508 of OU975476.1, forward strand.
CTTCGAAGAGTTCATACTCCGTGGACATTAGGGTAGATGGATGGGGTTGGTCCAGGTATCCCACTCGGAGTTCAAGCTCCGTTCCAGGTGGGAGGTAGTCCTGGGAGAGACCTTTTTTGGCTTTGTACAGGTTTGCCGCCTCATGGATCCTGAGGTCCAGTGGAAGCAAACCCGACAGCGCGAGTGCTGAAGTGAGAGAGACAGTCCGGTAGGACCTGCACACCTTTTGGGCAAAACCTCTCTGGAGGGCATTGAGCTGCTTTTTGTTCATTTCCAGCTCTGCCGCTCGAGACCATGCGCTTGACGCGTATGTCATTATAGGTTCTACCACTGCGATGTATATGGTTCTCGTGATCTCGCTGTTTAGTCCCCACGTTACTTTAGCTGCGCTAGTTTTGTGCCGGCCATGTATAGTTGTGGGGTCTCATATTTCAACTTCTTGGTGAGGAGCATCGCGTTGGTCTTTTGCGGTGCGAAGTTGAGTTTGTGGGCGTTTCCCCATTTTGCAACTTTGTCCAGCGTTGAGTTGACGGACTGCTCCAGATTGCTCACCGACTGTCCTGTGAACACGAGTACCACGTCATCCGCAAAGGCCTGACAGTATGTTCCTTCGATCTCTAGCGTTTGCAGCAACGAGTCTAGGATAACGTTCCAAAAGATTGGTCCTCCTATGGATCCTTGGACGCAACCTTTTGTTGTTTCCTTCTCGTATGCTGCCCTCGCATAGTTGACCGTGATTCTCCGGTCGGTTAGATATGAACACACCATCTTGTACAGGTTTCCCGGACACCTTTTTTTGACAAGCTGGATTTTCAGTGCTGGCCACCAGGCGTTGTCGAAGGCACCCTCTATGTCCAATGAGATGAGGAGCACGATGTTTTTAGTGTTTACTCCTTTTTTTACGTGCTCTAATAGGTCATAGAGGTCGTCCTCGGTTCCTCTTTGTGGCATGAAGCCGTATTGGTTTTTGTGTAGTGTTGGGAGAATGTGCCATTGGAGTCGACCAATCATTAACTTCTCAATGGTTTTTCCGAGAACGGATAGAAGGCCAATGGGTCGGTATGACTTTGGGTGGGTGTAGTCTGCCTTCCCTGGCTTTCGGATTATGACCACGTGTGCCGCTTTCCAGTGTGTGGGGAAGTGTTTTAGCGATAAGCATTGGTTTGCTATCGCCATGAACACCTCCTTATTACATCTTATGGCTGCAGCACAGATGTCAGCGGTTAGCCCATCTGGTCCGGGTGCTTTTTTGGGGTTTTGTGTTTGCAATACTTTTTCCAATTCCGCTGACGTGAAGGGTGGGTCATCTTCCGAAAGGCCCTCTAATACGTTCTCCGCCATTTGATGTCGAAGTTTAGCGTGATGTGATTGGTCGGTACTCTCTGAGTCGTCTGGATAGAAGGTTTTGGCTAGGAGTTCTGCCGACTGTTTTGGGGTTAGGGTGTTACCTTCAGGGCTTCTCAGAAGCATGTCCTCCTGCTTTCCTGACGTTTTCCTGATTACCCTGTAGATTTTATCCCACATACTCTCCTTTTCCTGAGTCGTGCAGAACTCCTTCCAGCTCTCCGTTTGGGCTTTTTCTGCTCTCTCTGAGTACGACATTTTGGCTTTCTGGTACTCTTCTATTACCATTTTTTTCCTATGGGGAGCTGCATTCCTGATTCTCCTCTTTTTCCTGAGGACCTCTTTTTTAAGATCGCCAAGCTCTTTCGACCACCACGGGGGCTTGGGATCGCCTGCCCTATTTCCTGCAATAGGGATGGTTTGTTTGCAGGTCTCGTGAATGGCCTCTGTGTAGGCTGTGATCTTATTTTCAAGGTCCTCTGGGGTTTTTGACTCCACTACTGAGACGCGCGTGATGTCTCGTTCTGCTAAGATCGTTTTTAGCAGAACTGAGAATTCGGTCCACTTTGCCTTCTTGGTGTTATACTTGCGCGTCGTGATCGGCCTGAGAGTTTCTAGGGCCTTTCCTAGGCGCAAGTTGAAGGTGATAGCATTATGGTCCGAAGTGACGAGACTTTTGTCTACTCTCCAATTTTCGATTTTTCCGAGCAGAGACATGCTGCAAGCAGAAACGTCTACTATACTTGTGCACGCTCTGTCGTTTCTGAAAGTCTCGAAAGTTGGAGTGTCTCTGGTGTTTAGGATTTGGAGTCCCTTTTCATTCAGGAATGCATTGTAGGCTTCCCCTCTGTCGTCCTCAGATGCGCTGCCCCACCAGTGACTCCAGGCATTAACATCTCCCGCGACTATGAGGTTGTGTGTGTTCAATTTGTCGCAGGCTCTTTTGATTCTATCAAGATAAGGCACGATGTCCTGGTCCCCCTCTAGATAGACGGATACCACTCCCAGTTTAAGGCCTCCTCCGATAAGAAGGACCGCCGCTTCAGTCTCGGTCACCAATTGAGGGTCATGTATTACCTCCAGCCGGTCACCGAATACTATGATGGCTGCCTTCACCGGTTTTTGCCTGTTTAAGGTGCATTGGATTACCCGAGTCCCCGGATGTTGTTTGAGGACACCGTTTTTTCCAACGTAGGGTTCCTGGACCAGGGCGATTGTGATGCCCCTGTCCACTGCCACCTGGAGTAGTTCCGCCGTAGCCAGTTTCGAGCGTTGCAGGTTGGCTTGGATGAACCTCAAACCTGCTCCACCCGTTTTATGAGGGACCGAGCGTTGGTACTGTGAGGGGCCCTTAGCAGTAAGAAACTCGGGACCGCGCTATAGCATCCCATTTTTGTTTCTCTGGGCACTCTTTGCTAAAAGCATTGTGCGCCAGGTCTATGCTCGTTCCGTGCGCGGTCGAGCAATTCTTACATTTTGGGGGGTTCCCCTCTAGTCTCCCCTTGCATTTTTCCCAGGAGTGAGACTTGCCGCAGTGACTGCATAGCTCGTCTCTCTCCCGGCAGACCACCTTTGTGTGGCCGAAGCCAAGGCATTTAGTGCATTGCACTAGGGGGGAGTGGTCAAACACAGGCCTGCGCTGCATGCCTATGTAGACCTTCCCTGCCTCTGTAAGGTTTCTGTGAATAGAAGGGGAGACTTCCAGGACCGTGTGGCACTCTAGGGTGTTGCGTGCCTTTTTCCTGTACCTCATCTTGATAGTACTCTCCTGAAGGTTGATGTCCTTCAGGAGGTGTTTGTTCTGTATTAGTATGTTTTCTATAATATCTTTGTCGCTGTGGTAGGATAGGACATCCTTCACGATGACCAGTGGGTTGACTGCCCTCGCAACCTCCGCCTTCAGGCCCTTATCTAGCCTCACCCTGCTCTGCACGAGATTTAGATCTTCTTTGGAGCTACAGCTCAGAATAACTTTACTGTTCCTAGCTTTCCTGACTTTGTCGATCTTTGCTCCCGTGTTCTTTGTGTCCAGAGCTTCCCTGATACGATCAATTACGTTTTCCCCGGTGTTTTGGGGATTGTTTGATGTGATGATTAGGGTATGGTTTGGCTTTAAGGGCGGTGGTGGTTTAGCGGCGACCTTTGCGTAGGTCAGCCTTCCCTTCGAGCTGCCTCCGTCCTCCGCTTTGGCGAGTTCCGTTTCGAGGTTGAGGGATGGTGGTGGTGCCCTCATCTTTTCTTCCCGAAGCGTTCGAAGCTCAGATGTCACGGCTTCCATTCTCTCCGTTAGAGGTTGTAAATATTCCTCTAAGTTGAGGAGAATGGGTTGTGGTGGTTCGCATGGTGGTGCCCGTTCAGCTTGCATCGTTTGAAGGATGCCCCTTATCTCCTCCACCTCGTGCCTCAAGCCTGGTTCAGACTGTGCCACAGGGGGGTTCGAGTCCCGTTTTTCAATTGCCTTTTTGTTAGATTCCAGGATCTGTTCCGTTTTTTCCTGATCTTTTGTGAGACCTCTTCGGAGCTCATCAAGTTGATTTTGGAGAGTGTCCATTCCCGCCTTAAGGCTCAAATGGTCTCTACTCAGGGGTTCCGTGTCGTGTTCCCTTTCTTCTTTGATGATGGCTTCTGCGAGGGTCTTCATCCGCTTTTCGAGATCCTGGATGGCATCCGCTGTTTCCTTTATGAGCCGATGGGGCTCCTGGGTCTCGTACCCCTGCCAGCTGCGTATCGCTTGCGCCTCCTTAAGCGACGCACTAATGTCCGCCCTGGCCTTCGACAACTCGGACGTTAAGTTTGTGGTGATTTCACCTATTTTTTTGTTGTGGGCTCTCTCCACCCGCACGAGCTCCGTTGCGTGCCTAGTTCTCTCCCTCTCCAGACTGGTGATATGTCTGGACCTAGAGTCCGATAACGAAAGGACTATTTCGTATAGAGTCTGCAGGCTTTCCAGTGCGATGACTTTGCACTCCCTCTTCATGTTGCCTGCAGACTCCAAAGCGTCCTTCCCTTTCAGCAGCGTCTCATTGGCCAGCTTTGTGGCCATATCCATCTCGACACCCATACGCCTGCCCGATTGGTCGACAAGCATGCTCTGTCTTGTCTTGGGCGCTGACATAGGGGTGCCGAGCTCGAGACACGACGCCACTGAGTCGTCGTCAGACTCTATGGGTTTTGGTGGAGATATCCCGCACTGTTCCCATTCAATTATTTTTTCCGTTATGGAGTCCGCCACTGATCTGCTCTCCTGTGTAGCGGAGGATGTTGCCAGGTTCTCTGTTGGCTCCAGTGGTGTTTTTGTTGGTGACGCCCTCTTCTTCCTCGCAGGTACCTTTGGGCTTGTTTCCACTGGCTGTGCTCCTACTGATGATGCTTTTTTCGCCGCGGGTACTGATGGCCGCGTCAACCGCTCAGATTTGAGAGACCGAGCAGCCACCGTTTCTTTTTTTAATACCTTCTCGCGCAGCGACCGTTGTTTTAGAAGGGCTACTTGAGGAGCCAAGTCTGATGTTGGGGCGGATCCAGTTACGGGTTTTATTGACATATTGTGGTTTTTAAATACTAATTATTATTTCTAAGTTAAATACTAATTAAATACTAATTATATATTAGTTGTAAAAATTAGAGGTATAAGGTGTATAGCCTCGCGTGACTGTAATTTTACCGGCAATCGCACCCTTCTAACCGAAACACAGCAACGCTGTTTGGCGGAAGAAATAGGTGTGATGGTAGTACTTCCCCGGGCGAGCCCTTTTCAGGTAGCTCTACTACCCTTGTTACTAGTCGATTTTCCTATGATCGTACAGGAATATTAGTGATGTCGTTACTATACACCTATTACTTTTGAACTATTAATGTTAATTGTTTCCTTACTGAGTAACGCCTCTCTCCGCGCCAGGACCTCCAGAGGGGGTTCTGCGTGATGGGTGTTTTCTTGACGTCTTTGAGAAGGATGGTACTGTGTTGGATTTGTTTTCTTCTTGTGTGATGTGGTAAAGGATCTTCTCCCGATTTCGATGATACCAAACACCAGAGGTCTATCTCTTCTCGTTGCTGAGATAGGCTCCGGGGAAGGTGGTAACCTCAAGGGGGGAGGGGGATTTTGGGGATTCCCTCAGGGCCAGATTGTAGGGCTTTTAATGCCGATTGTGGGGATACCAAACAGTGTGGGTCTATCTGCTCTGGTTCCCGAGATATGACGAGAGGGGGTAAATGAGGGGGGGAAAAAATGTGGGGGGGGGGGGGGGTTTCGGGAGAATGTGTTTAAGGGGGTTGGATTTTTTTTAAGGTAGAAGGGTTGGGGGGGGGGAAGGTTTAGAGGGGGTTGGGGTAGGGGATTTAACGAGAGGGGGTAAATGAGGAAAATTGGGGAGGGGTGGGGAGGAGGGGAAGAAGGTTTCGTAAGAAAAAGTTTGGGGGGGAGGGGGGGTTGAAAGGGGTTGGGGGGGTTGGGTTGGGGGTGGGGGCGAGTAGAGGGGCTCTTATACCCGGTCAAGCGTGACTCGGGGATAAGGTAAATTTGAGGGGGGGGGGGGGGGGGAGGGGAAATTGTGTAAGGGGGTTGGGGTGGGTGAATTTGGAATATGCCTGGTCTTCCCGTTATGAGGAGTCCAAACACGGATGTTCTAGGATTAGGGGTTCAAGAGTTACCTCGAGGTTTACCTGATGGTCCGACGAAGGTGTTCCGCTGTTGATGTTTTCACTAGGGCGTAGTCCTAGGCCGGCTTCAGAGTCTTCAACTCGGTTGTCGGACGTTACGCCTCGTGTTGCTTCGTCGAAAGTAGGTTACACGTGTGTCGAACCACGCGGTTTGTGAGGTTATTTCTTGATAATTGGGTACCTTATATCTCCGTTGATTGTGAAGGGATTTTCAAAATTTAAATTCTGTTAAACAGACCTTTAAAAGTTCTTGCTGGTGGTTGTTCGTTTGTTACAGATTTCACTTTTCTTCTTGTTGATATAATGCTCCAAAGTCCAGGCTTTCCTGCTCCTGAACCCCTTTGTGTAGGATGTTAAAAACAATAATCCTTATGAGACAGACACTTCTTTCTCTTACCGTAACACTTTTATGCGCGTAGCTCAAAATTTTCCAATTATTTGGAATTTTTTCCACGGAGCTGTTGATGCGACTTGCGATATTAGGCTGTTACTGGTTAGGTTAGGTTAGGTTAGATTAGGTTGGGCGGGTCTGGGTTTATCCATCAGTAGTTGCTATGCCTAGCTTGCGGCTTTCGTCGCTTGTATTGGATAAATCCAGGCCTTCCTTACTCAGCTCAGGGAATTGAGCGAGTAGGGAGGCGAATGGTCTTGGGGGAGAGCGCATCAGTCGTGAAGATCCCCAAGGCAAGTCTGGTGGGGTCGGCCTTCTCGCGGTTGCTGCCCGTTTTAGGTCTATTTCCATCAGAAATAGACGTAACTGAAACCACCAGGCACCGGCACTTTGTCGGAGGGGTAGGGTGGGTGGACTTGGGATTCTGTGTTGTGGGGTTTGGACTGAGTTAGGACATTCCAATTTCTTATCCGTTGGATAGGGTTTGGAATGTTGGGGGGAATATAGATAGGTAGAAGGATATCTTCTCCGCACGTCCCTCTGATTAGCAGAGGGCGTAGTGGATGAGGATGGGACGGGCAAGCCGTCTATTGAGGGATCCAAGGATTCGTCCGAGGATTGTGGCTGGCATTGCTGGTGTGGTGTCGTTCAGCTTGGTTTCCCGTGGGTCGGCTGTATGGGTCAGTCTCCTCGCGGGGTCTCGGGTTGGCCGGCACTCTGCTGGCGGTGTTGCCGCGGTGAGAGGAGTTCAGCCTTAAGGCTAACTGGAGAGGAGGAGTCGGGCCTTGGCGTGCACTCACCCTGCCGCCGGGCAGGCAGTGGGAGTTTCTTCCCTGCCACCGGCTCAAAATCGTAATCCCGCAACATGGCCGCAGTCATGTTTTGTGGTCTGAGCGGGACCGATAGGCCTTGGCTTGGTCGCCCGGGCTACGAGGAAGACAACCTCTATAAAAAATTACCCGATGGCAAGCGGCGGCGCGGCGTGAGGTCTGGAAGGCTGGACGGAGTTTCAGTCGCTACTGCGTCCCCCGCCAGGGAATTGTCGCTCCCCTGAGCGGGTTACGCTAGACTTCCCCGGTTACAGTGGGCACTGTCCGGGGCGACCCACCCTTCCCACTTACTCGTGGGATCAGTAATGGCAAAACATATTAATAGCTCTTTTAGGTTAAGTGATGTAGATGATAAGGAGAAGAAGGATTGCGCGTCTGTGCAAAGTGATGCCGAGAAGGCAAGTGGTGAGACACCAGTTGATCGATCTGGGAAAAAAGGTATTTCTCAGGATCATATGGAAGTCGTTAGCCTGGGGTCGGAGGCAGACTCCAAAGTAAGTGAATGTGGCTCAGTTGAGCCCATTGCTTCCAAGCTGTGGAAGAAAAGAGTGGTACGCGGTAAGCGTCGGCATGATGAGGGAACGGAGTCAGATTCTGAGTCCAGTGAGGTAGTGGTGCCGTTAACATCCAGAATGCCAACCGCTAAGAGAGGGAAAGGCCGCCTGCCAACGACGGGCAAGTACGTAGGGCTTGCAAAAGCCCAGTCAGAGCTTAAAGCTCTCAGGCGTGAGGAGGAACGACGAAAGGCTGAGGAAGAGATAACCGCTCAGGCGGCTAGCTGCAGAGCGAAGCGCATCGTAGCCCCATCTGTCTGCGAGGAAGGAGATGCCAAGCTTGCCACAGATTTGAATCGTCAAGTGCTAGATAGCGTTGATGTCATAATCAATGTGGCCAATAAATCCGGCAATCTCAAGGGCACCTTTCAACGGGCCTTAAAGGACGCAGCAGCCTCAATAAAGGTGGCTGCAGAAGCGCTTCGCGAGCGATCTGTCTCAGAAGAGACCGCGAAGCTCCAAGACGACAACGCGCGCTTGCGGGCTGAGATGGCGGTACTCCGCAAAGAATTAGATGAGGTGAAATCCAAAGTAGCTCAGGCTCCTGTGAGAACGGAAAATCTGCCTGTAGCGGAAATGAGACACAATGCGCCCAGTATCGCGCAGTCTCTGTCTCAAAAAGACAGTAGCCAGCAAGAAGAACTGGCGCGTATGATCATGCTTCAAGTAGGCACCATGATCAACGCTAGATTTGAAGGATTGGAGGAGAGATTGCTTCCCGAAAAACGGATACGCCCTCCTTTAGCCGCTGATAAGCGCGAAAATGCTCGGGCGGTGGCAGTGGCAACTACCGAAAAGACCAAGGAGGCTCAGAAAGCAGTCGAATCGGAAAAGAGGAGTAAGAAAAACAAAAATAAAATGAAGAATAGTGAGCGAGCTATCATCCCAGTGCGCTCTCAGAGCATGCTTCGTGATACGCCACCAGTGCCTGGACCCGAGAGCCAAACCTGGGCGGTTGTGACAAAAAGAGGCCAAAAGTCGAAAACAGAAGCCCCCAAATCGGGGCATTCTACTCTCTCGGCAAAAGTAGTCGGTACCAAGTCTCCGAGTCACCCAGCTCCAGTGAAGCTGCGCCCTCCCCGGACGGCAGCCGTTGTTATAACTCTGCAGCCAGGAGCTAAGGAGAAGGGTGTGACGTATGGAAAAGTGATGGAGGAGGCCAAGGCTAAGGTGGATCTCACCAGCTGCGGCATTGACAGCGTACGATTCCGAAAAGCCGCCACCGGTGCACGCATTCTAGAGATTGCCGCCGGGCAATCCAGCAGCGAAAAGGCAGACTCTCTTGCTCAAAATTTGAAAGAGGCCTTAAGTGAGGAATGGGCTAGGATAAACAGACCCACTAAATGCGCAAATTTCCGACTCTTAGGGTTGGATGATTCGGTTAGCAAGGAAGATGTTATCGCTGCTATTGCTCAGCGCGGGAACTGCTCGAAGGATTTGATAAAGGTGGGCGAGATCAAACGCTCTTATCAGGGCACAGGGGTGGTATTGGTGAGCTGTCCGGTAACCGCTGCCAAAAAGATAGGAGAGGAAGGCCGTCTGCTGGTTGGCTGGGTCTCAGCTCGAGTCGAATTGTTGCAGCCGAGGCCAACGAGGTGTTTCAGGTGCCTTCAAAATGGACACGTCCGTGCCCAGTGTACGGCTGAGATTGATAGAAGCGAGGAATGCTACAGATGTGGGAAAGTCGGCCATAAGTCGTCCGCTTGTGCAGCTCCACCTAAATGCTCGCTGTGTGCGGCGGCAAATAAGCCGTCGGCACATAAACTCGGAAGTAAGGTATGCTCGCCTCCTAAGTCTAGGAGGAACAGGGCTAACAGGGCTGGGAACATCTCAGATCCGTTGCCGGCAGCTCAAAGCCGTCCTCCATCACAGGCAGGAGGTGAGGTGGATCGTATGGACACCATATAGGATGGCCTTACGCTTCCTACAGGTGAACCTCAACCACTCCGCCAGAGCTCAGGATCTTATGGTCCAGAGCATGGCGGAGTGGTTGATTGACATAGCAGCGGTATCCGAGCCGTACTTTGTCCCACCCAGAGATAACTGGGTTGGAGATAATGATGGGCTCGTAGCAATCATCACTAAGGGGACAACCTTTGGCAGGGTAATGAAGGGAAGCGGGTTTGTTGCGGCACTTGTAAAAGGGATAATGGTGGTGGCGGTCTACTTCTCGCCAAATAAGAGTCTTGCTGAGTTCGAGAGCTTTCTCGTGGAAGTTGGGGCTCTGGTAAGGCGAAGCAACCCGCACGCAGTACTTGTCCTGGGGGACTTAAATGCCAAATCGATGGCTTGGGGGTCCTCTGTAACTGATGTGCGCGGAGAAACGCTGGAAGAATGGGCTTTGACCTCTGGCCTTAATATCCTCAATAGAGGATCAGTGCCCACATGTGTGCGACCACAGGGGTCGTCCATCGTGGACATAACATTCGCAGATGCAAGTCTGGTAAGCCGCATTCGTGACTGGGAGGTCCTCGCAAACGTGGAGACGTTATCAGACCACCGGTACGTCAGGTTTGAGGTCACCACTCTGAACCCGAACAGGCCGGCTGGAGCTATATCACATGGAGATAGGCCCCGATGGGCCCTTAAACGCCTGGATCAGGAAGCACTCGAGGAAGCTGCGCTGGTACAGGCCTGGATACCAGTACCGAGCGATCAGGTAGAGGTTGAGGTCCAACAAGAGGCAGAGTGGTTTCGCGAGGCGATGACGTATGTATGTGATGCGGCCATGCCTAGGGTTGGGCCCCATCCAGCTAAGCGCCAGGTGTACTGGTGGTCGGCAGAGTTGGCTGAACTGCGCGGAGCATGTGTCATAGCAAGACGCCAGTATACTAACTACCGGCGAAGACGACGCCGGGAAGAGGCGCGGGTAGTGCAACTGTATGCACGGTACAAGGAGGCCAAATCGGCTTTGAAGCTAGCCATCATTCAGGCCAAAATCCAAGCGCGAGAGGAATTGCTGGAGAACTTAAACCGGGATCCCTGGGGGCAACCCTACAAGTTGGTGAGGGGTAAACTCCGCCCGTGGGCCCCACCGTTGACGCAAAGCCTGGAACCGCAGCTCTTGGGGCTAGTGGTATCGGTTTTGTTTCCCAACGGCGAGGAACACTGTCCGCCGGCCATGGCTCCGCCCAGGGAAGTCAGCGGTGATGACTCTGAAGCGCCGGAGGTGGACTTGGTTGAGCTGAGGATGGCAGTTCTAAAATTGAGAGCAAAGAACGCAGCTCCAGGCCCGGATGGAGTTCCTGGCCGAGCATGGGTTTTGGCCATGGGCGCTTTGGGCACTCGGCTCCGCGGCCTTTTTGATGCCTGCCTGCGGCAGGGATGCTTTCCAGCACAATGGAAGACGGGCCGCTTAGTGCTATTAAAGAAAGACGGACGCCCTGCGGACTCTCCATCAGCTTACCGCCCCATCGTTCTTCTAGATGAAGTGGGCAAGCTGTTTGAGAGGATAATTGCCAGTCGCCTAACTGGTCATTTGAACTGCGTTGGCCCGAATCTGAACGAAAATCAGTTCGGTTTCCGTAGGGGGCGCTCAACGGTCGGAGCAATACTACAAATTAAGACGGTGGCGGAGGAGGCAGTCTCCGAGGGTAAGGTGCTATTGGCAGTGTCTCTTGACATAGCCAATGCTTTCAACACCCTGCCTTGGAGCTGCATAATGGAGGCACTAAATTACCATCAGGTGCCCCTATACCTCTGCAGAATAATTGGAGATTACCTAAACGAACGAGTAGTTACGTTTCAGGGTCAAGAAGGATGGAGGCAACATAGAATGTCGTGCGGTGTCCCACAGGGCTCGGTTCTTGGGCCGCTCCTATGGAACATCGGATACGATTGGGTGCTGCGAGGGGCTGTCTTGCACGGGTCCAGTGTGTTCTGTTATGCAGATGACACACTGATCACTGCAAGTGCCAGCTCACACAGGGAAGCAGCTATCCTTGCCACAGCGAGTGTAGCTCAGGTTGTACGCCGTATAAGGCTTCTTGGACTAGAGGTGGCCCTGGAAAAATCTAAAGCAGTATGCTTCCACGGTGCTCGGGACAAGCCCCCAGCGGATCTACATATCGTGGTGGGAGGAGTCCACATCGGCGTCGAGTCTACGATGAAATACTTAGGACTCGTACTCGATAGCCGATGGGACTTCAACAAGCATTTTGAAAGGCTTGCGCCTAAATTAACGAAGACGGTGGCGGCTCTTGGAGGACTACTTCCCAACATTAGGGGTGCAAGGGTGGGATGTCGGAGACTGTACATGGGAGTCGTGCGCTCCATGGCCATGTACGGCGCTCCAGTGTGGGCCGATACTCTTAACAGCCGGAATATCACTATTCTGCGGGCACCCCAGAAAGTGATGGCGATAAGAGTGATTCGGGGATACCGCACAATATCCTACGAAGCGGCGTGCGTCCTGGCAGGCACACTTCCGTGGGACCTGGACGCTAGGGGTCTCGCAGAGGTGCACTTCTGGCGGGAGCATGAAATAGCACAGGGAGAAAGACCGGGCCTAAGAGAGGTGCAAGTCAAACGCGCCGAAATAAATGTGGCATTGACGGAGGCTCAGGAGGTTAGCACAACCAAGCGCTGGCATAAGAGCCATCGAAGCAATTCGACCAGTTTTACACGAATGGCTTACCAGGAAACATGGGGCAATGTCATTCAGATTGACGCAGGTGCTTTCGGGACACGGCTGTTTCTCGAAGTACCTGTGTCGTATTGGAAGGGAACCGAACCCTGCTTGTCACCATTGTGGCAACGACATGGACACGGCACAACACACGGTGGAGGAATGCCCGGCATGGATTACCCCGAGGCAAGTGCTCATGAGTATAGTAGGAGGGGACTTGTCACTTCCAACCCTAGTCAAAGCTATGGTCGGGAGTGATGATAATTGGCAAGCCGTTAAAGCCTTCTGTCATGAGGTTCTAATGCAGAAGGAAGCTGCGGAAAGAGAAAGGGAAATAACAACAGATAACCCGATCCGCAGCAGGAGAGCTGGGCGTAGAAGGAGGATGTTCCTCCAAGATATACGACCCCCATAAAGTAGGCTTGGGCGGTGACACTAGGGGGTGCCACCGCCCATCGAATAAGCCTCGAGATGGTGCGCGTGGAGGTTCCGCGCGCCTCTCAATAAAGAGACAAGACGAGAAGCGTAGCAAAAGACGTGGCTGAAGCAAAAGCCAACGCCATTGAGTCGGGTCCATGAACGAATGCGAAAGCGAACTCACGGTCCCGACAATTAAGGCGTTTCGATGGAACCCCGTGAGGTTTTAGCCAGTAGGAGTCTGGCATAACCTTCCGCCCCCCCTAGGGCGAAAGGTATCCATGAAGGATTTCCTCACGTAAAAAAAAAAAAAAAAGGTTAGGTTAGGTTAGGTTAGGTTTTTTTTTTTTTTTTTTTTTTTTTTTTTTTTCCTGTCCGGGCGCAGAGGCCCGGCCCGCGAGCTATCCTACATGATGCCTCGGACGTGGTGGTCGGAGTCTTTATTTCTGAATAATTGTACACAGGGTGATTCTTTATTTTCTTAGTCTAACATGGCGGTTGGATCTTTATTTCTTATTATCTATACATTGTTTTATTACTATTTTATGCATTTTATTGTCTTATCTCTATTGTCTATACAAGTCTATATAATTATCATAATTAATTTATAATTACATTGTCTTTATTTATAATATATTTGGCACTTTTCATATCTTATATGTGAAGGTTTACAATTTTTAATTCTATTTATTCTTACTTACTACTCTTTTAACTACTTTAGTACAATAATCTATAAAGATATTTCTTTGGTATTTATCTTCAATTATTTTACTAATGCTATCTATGTTAACTTTATGATCCATCTCACATTCAACTTGAAATCTCATTTTCCCATAGATAGGGCATTCCGTAATGACGTGCAACGCGCTCTCTTCGACTTCAGGGTCGCAGTCGCACGACGGGCTGTCCTTGCACCTGAATCTATACAAGTACGAGGAGAACCCGCCGTGCCCTGTCATAAATTGAACGATAATTTTATCAATTATTATATTTTTGATTATCGGATACGCGCTAATTGCATTCGGGAAGAAGATTTTAGTAGTGGATGCCGTTTCACCGTCTGCGTATCTCTGGTTCCATTCTCCAAGCGACAGCAGGCGTATTTGTCGCCTGGCGAAGGATATTGGACACCTGCAGTAGTCTGGCTTTGTCTTTTTGTATAACGCCGCGTCCTTTGCCAGACCGTCAGCTCTCTCGTTTCCCTCCAGCCCCGCGTGTGCCTTAATCCAGAATAATTGTATATTCTGGCCCATTTGGTTGATTTTCCTAATGTTGGCTCTCGTGTCTACCGCAAGGGGATGGAGGGAACGACAGTCTGTCACCGTTTCAAGGGCGGATCTCGAGTCACAAAAAATGCTACAACTGAGGTTCGCGGATTTTAGAGCATATTCAGTTGCTTTATAGAGGGCCAGTAACTCCGCCTGGTACACAGAGCAGCACTGGTCCAGCTTTAGCTTTCGGGAACTTGTCTCCGCCGCATTAGTCCATACAGAAAATGCGGCGCCGACCTTTCCCTCCAGCTTGCTGCCGTCGGTGAAAATGTTCAGGCCATCGTTGTTGTAATGCTGTACCAGTGCTGCCTCATCCACCACGCAGGTGAATTCTGACCCTATCTGCTCCGCGGGATGTGGTGCGTCGCTGAAAGCAACCCGTCTTTCCATATCCCGGTCTCCTATTACTTGCTGGGTGTAACCTTTCCTTATCTCATAAAGCAAGGCTGCTTCCCTGACTCTGATGTCCATAGGAAGCAGCCCAGCGAGTAATAGTGCCGAGTTTAGGGAGACCGTTCTGTATGCCTTTACGATTTTCTGTGCGAACCCCCGTTGGACAGCATCTAACTGTTTACGGATTCCAAGCTTATTGGTAGCAGGCGCCCACGCACTCGCCGCGTACAAGATCGTTGGCTCAACTACCGCCGTATAGATGATTTTTACAATATCGGTTTGAAGGCCCCAACTTGTTTTCGCTGCTCTCGACAGCTGTTTGTAAAAGTTTAGGGCTTTCCGGCAGACGTTTGCTACGTGCGGATTAAAAGTTAGTTTGTCGTCGATGGTAAGACCCAGAACTTTCATCTCTTTGGACATGCCAATGTCGACCCCGCCCATGCTCAGGCGTGGAGTGTCATACTTGAGCTTCCGCGTTATGGTCATGACCATGGTTTTGTGCGGAGCGAATTTCAACTTGTTTTTGACACCCCACGTCCGAACATACTCGAGAGCGGCATTGGCCTGTCCTTCTACTTCCAGCGCCGTCTCACCATCGAAAACCAACACCACGTCGTCTGCAAACGCCTGCGCATAGGAGCCCTTTCTGTCGAGATCTTTTAGGAGTGGATCTAAGATCAGGTTCCACAAGATGGGGCCCCCAATGGAGCCTTGCACGCAACCCTTACTAGTTTTCCTGTGGCATTCCTCGCCGGCATACCTAACTTGGACCGCCCTGTTCGTTAGATAACTATCCATTACCCGCCTCAAGTTTAGCGGACACTTTTCCTCCGCCAGACGGACCCTGATAACTGGCCACCAGGCGCTATCGAAGGCTCCCTCTATATCCAAGGACACCAGTAAACCAATTTCTTTTTGTCCAATTTTGTTCGGATGATTTGGATAAGGTTATAGAGGGAGTCCTCGGTGCTCTTCTGGGGCATGAACCCGTACTGGTGGGTACTCATCCGCGGTATTAGGTGGAATTTGAGGCGGGCAACCAGCATCTTCTCGTAGATCTTGCCCAAAACGGGCAGGAGTCCGATTGGCCTATAGGATTTCGGGTCGTTATACTTTTCTTTGCCGGGTTTTCTCAGCACCACGACAACCACTTGCTTCCACAGATTGGGAAAGTAATGAAGAGCAAGGCACTTGTTCAGCAGGCCCAGGAAGAGATTTGGGCAGTTTTTTATCGCCTGTCTGCAAATATCGAGGGTAAATCCATCGGCTCCAGGTGCTTTTTTCGGGTTAAAGGACTTTGTTGCGACTTCTAGCTCCGTCTTTGTGAACGGAGGGTCGCATGAGTCATCATGCTCTCCTCCGTTTATTTTTTCCGCTAGGTCCCTGGTTAGGTGGTGCTCGGCGTTATCTTCTTCTATTAAGTCCTCCGGATAAAACTTTTCTGCTAAAAGTTTTACGGAGTCCTTCGCGTCCAACACCGTTCCCTCCCTTTCCAGTAGCAAGTCCTCTTCCCTTTTCTTTGTCCTTCCTATTACCCGATATATGCCGTCCCAGACCCCCTCCCTGTCCTGTTTCCCACAGAACTCCTTCCAGCTCTCGACCTCAGCCCTCCGAGCCTCCAACTCATATTCTTCTTTCTTTTTCAGGTACTCTTCGACTACCATCTTTCTCCGGATCGGCGCAGCGCAGCGGATTCTACGCTTCCTGGTTGTGACTTCGCGTTTCATCTGTGCAAGTTTATCAGACCACCACGGCATTGAAAATTTTTCTATGTTTTTCTTTTCAGGAATTGAATATTTACACGCTTCTGTGATGACTTTTGAATAATTTACTATTACTAATTCTAATTTTCCTACTGTATTAATATCATTTAATTCATCTAAAGTTAATTTATGGTCTGCTTTTAATTGGGTCAGTTTCTCATGAAACGATCCCCAATTTGCTTTTAAAGTATTGTATTTTCGTGTGCTTCTAATAATATTTGTACCTTTTGATTTTTTCAACCGAATATTAAAAATAATGCAGTTGTGGTCCGCGCTTGTTAGATTCTCCACGACTGTCCAGTCCTCCACCAGGTCTAGCACATTCTCCGTGCAGGCAGTTACGTCAACATGACTTTTATACCGTTGGCCGCCTCTGATGGTGTCGAAGGTCGGAGTTACACCCGTGTTGAGGATTTGAAGGCCGAGGTCGTCCAGCGTTCCCATCATATCCTCTCCTCGGTTGTCCACCACATTACTGCCCCACCAACTGCTCTTCGCGTTTGCGTCGCCACCTATTATAAGCTTTTTCACTCCAGCGGTTTGCCTTACCAACGTTATATGGTCCAGGTAGGGGCCTATGGGGAAGTCTGGTTCGAAGTAGTAAGACACCAGCGTGATCTCCCATGCACTGGTTCGGATCCCCACCACTACGATGTTATTAGTGGTGAGTTGCGGGTACTGTATTATGTCAAGGTCATGGTTGATTAGGTTGATTAGGTTAGGTTAGGTTAGGTTCGCCGCGCCAGGTCGCCGTATTGGGCGACCTGAACGCCAAGTCGGCGGCCTGGGGCAACCGGGCCGCCTCTTGCAACGTCCGCGGGCGGGCCGTCGAATTTTGGGCGGCCTCGTCGGGCGTGTCCCTCCTAAATAGAGGAACGGCCCACACGTGTGTGCGGCAACGGGGAGGGACGGTGGTGGACGTGTCGTTCGCCACCCCCGCACTTGCCGCCCGCGTCGTCGGCTGGCGGGTGGAAACGGTGGAGACCTTGTCGGACCACCGATACGTGCGGTTCGACATCGTCTCCACCCAGAGCCCCCGGGGGATGGCCCGCTCGGGCCAGTCCCCCTTTCCACGGTGGGCTCAGATCCACCTGGACCGAGGGGCGGCCAAGGAGGCGGCGTTCGTCCAGGACTGGCTCACGCCTCCTATCAATGTCCTGGACGTCGACGCCTCGGCGGTCCGACTGCGGGAGTCCCTGACCGAGGTGTGCAACTCCAGCATGCCTCGGTCTCGCCGCCCACCTCCCCGACGCGCCGTCTATTGGTGGTCGGAGGAGCTGGCGGGGCTCCGGGCCGCCTGCGTGGTGGCCAGGAGGGCCTACACGCGGAGTCGACGGCGGAACGTGCGGGACGCGTCGAACGAGGACCTTCTCTACGCCTCGTACGTAGAAGCAAAGAAGGTCCTCAAGGCGGCTATGTTCACCGCCGACGACGCGGCGAGGGCTGAAATGCTAGAG
This sequence comes from Philereme vetulata, assembly GCA_918857605.2. Classification (NCBI taxonomy): domain Eukaryota; kingdom Metazoa; phylum Arthropoda; class Insecta; order Lepidoptera; family Geometridae; genus Philereme; species Philereme vetulata. Next base: position 7,149,211 of record OU975476.1, read on the forward strand.
GGTCTCGACAGAGACCCGTACGGGAGACCGTATAAGGCGGCGCGGAATAAACTGCGCCCCTTCGGTCCCCCGCTAGCAGAGACCCTCGAGCCGGCGTTGCTGGATGGGGTGGTTCGGTCCTTGTTTCCAACAGGGACCAACTTCACCCCTCCAGTGATGGACCCCCCGCGGGAGGCGGCTCCGCCGGCGGAGGAGGTCCCTCCGGTCACGGGGGCGGAGTTTGGCGCGGCGACGCTTCGCCTCCGCGCCAAGAAAACCGCCCCCGGGCCGGACGGCGTCCCCGCAAGGGTGGTGGCCATTGCGGCCACCCAAATGGCGGACAGGTTTCGGGACCTCTTCAGCGCGTGTTTCACGGCTGGGAGGTTCCCGAAAGCCTGGAAGGAGGGGCAACTGTGCCTCCTCCGTAAGGAGAGACGACCGGCAGACTCCCCCTCGGCATACCGACCCATCGTTCTGCTCGATGAGGTCGGTAAACTGTTCGAGGGGATCGTCGCCGGTCGGCTGAATGGCCTCCTGCGGGGGGTTGGGCCGAACCTGTCGGACGCCCAATTCGGTTTCCGTGTTGGGCGTTCGACAGTGGACGCGCTGGCCCGGCTGAAGGGCCAGGTGAGGGAGGCCGTGGAGTCTGGGGACGGAGTGTTGGCTGTGTCATTTGACATAGCCAACGCGTTCAATTCCGTCCCCCACTCCACGATCTTGGAGGCACTCCGGTACCACGGAGTGCCTTCATACTTGCGGGCCCTCTTGGCCAGCTACTTGGAGGACCGAGCGGTCCTCCTCGTAGACAAGGCTGGCCAAGTCCGGAGGTACGGCGCGGAGTCTGGTGTTCCACAGGGGTCGGTCCTAGGACCACTCCTGTGGAACATCGGCTTCGACTGGCTCCTGCGGGGATCCCTCCTCCCGGGCACGAGTGTCATCTGCTACGCGGATGACACTCTCCTCACTGCCCGGGGGAGGGATTTTAGGGAGGCGGCCAGTTTGGTCTCGGCTGGCGGATCCTTGGTCGCGGGAAGGATCCGCCGCCTCGGGTTGGGGGTTGCGCTGCACAAGACCGAGGCCGTGTTCTTCCACGGGCCTCGGCAGCGCATCCCTCTTGACGCCCACATCGTCGTGGAGGGCGTCAGGATCGGGGTGAGGACCCAGATGAAATATCTGGGCCTCACCCTGGACAGCAGGTGGCGCTTCGGCCCGCACTTCAGCGGGTTGTCAGCGCGCCTGCTGAAGGCGGCGAACGCCCTCTCGTGGCTCCTCCCAAACCTGGGAGGGCCGAAGGCGAGATGCCGGCATTTGTATGCCGGCATCTTGAAGAGCATGGCCCTTTACGGGGCCCCCATCTGGGCGGACTCCCTCCACAGGAGGGAGAATGCGACCGCCATCCGCAGGCCCCAAAGGGCCATTGCACTGCGGGTGGCGAGAGCCTACCGCTCGGTGGGCTTTGCGGTAGCGTGCGCTCTGGCCGGCACCCCGCCTTGGGAACTCGAGGCGTGGGTGCTCGCCAGAGTGTACGAGTGGACGGCGGGGCGCAGGGCGCTCGGGGAGTGCCCTGCCCCAGAAGAGCGGGAGGCCGTCCGCAGAGAGGCGAGGGACGCAACCGTCCAACATTGGACGGAGGCCCTCGCCACCGCAGCCTTTGGCCGCAGAACGTTGGACGCGCTCGGGCCAGTCCTGTAGGACTGGCTCGGGCGGTCCCACGGTTTCCTTTCTTTCCGTCTGGTGCAGGTGCTATCCGGGCATGGCGTCTTCGGATCGTGCCTGCATCGGATCGGAAGAGAGGAGACCCCGGCCTGCCACGATTGTGGCGCGGCGGTGGACACGGCGCAGCACACCCTGGAGGTGTGTGCGTCGTGGTCTGGGCCGCGCCGCCAATTGATGGCGGTGGTCGGGCAGGACCTCTCGCTGCCCAGCGTGGTTTTAGCCATGCTGGGAAGCGAGGAGTCCTGGGCTGCGGTGGCCTCCTTTTGCGAGGAAGTAATTTCGCAAAAGGAGGCGACGGAGCGGGCGCGGGAGGAAGACCCTCTCGCAGCGCCACTCCGCAGGCGACGAACGGGTCGGAGAAGGCGATTGCACGACAATCGTCTTCCCCCTCCTGGTGGAGGATAGCGGGAGACAGGCGCGGGGGCGTCTTCTCCCGCATTGCACGTATCCTCCACTTCCGCCGGGTGGGAATGACCGCGAGCACTCGCGGCTATTCTCGGGCCCCTCTCCCAGGGTGGGGAGGGGGGTGAAGGGCTCGCCGTAAAGGCGGGCGGTCGTCGGCGGGGGGCTGGATGGAAAGGCTGTGCCGGATTCCCAGTTCCCCTCCATATAGGCGATGCGGGAGTGCCGCTGGGTCGTTTAGTGGGTATACCGGTGGGGAGCACCGGGAGTCCCACATAACCCTTCCGTCCCCCGACGGGAGGGTATGCATAAAGCATTTTTCCCAGCGTCAAAAAAAAAAAAAAAAAAAAAAAAAAAAAAAAGTTAGGTTAGGTTAGGTTTTTTTTTTTTTTTTTTTTTTTTTTTTTTCCTGTCCGGACGCAGAGGTCCGGCCCGCGAGCTATCCTACTCTGCCCTCCGATTTCATTTTCGGAGTCCTTATTTACTTTCATTCTTTTCTTATCTTTTATAATATCTTTCATACCTCATACTGATTCTTTCTATTGTTCATCTTTCTTTCATGCTGCTTATTGGTGGGATGCCAATATTGACCTATTCTCTTATATCTATTTGTTTGTTTATTCATTTTTAATGTATCAAGGGTGGAATGGGTGGGGTTCACATCTTTCTTTAACATTTAATTTTATAACAACAATTTCTTAATATCTATACACAGTTCTTATTTCTTAACTATTAACTTATTTTCATTATTTCTTATTTTTAACTTATTTACACGATTACAGCAACTTATATGAAGACTTAATTTTAATATTTTTTGGTTACAATACAATGTGGCTTAATTAACTTACTTCTTTGTTATTACATATAATGGCCAAAATTTACACAGGTTAGGGTTTTCAGTTTCGGAAAAACAGGGAGGTTTATACAGAAATTTAAAAGTTTACTTCATATGTTTACTATTTGTATTTTATACTTATTACATGTTTTAATCTTATCCTAATTTCCTACTGCACTATGTACTTATATTTACTTATTCTAATTACTTTATATGCTGTTTTAATATATATATATATTAATATATATATACAACATATCTTATTTAACTATTTATTTCTACTTATTACTTGTGTTGCTACCTGAATGCAGTAGTTGATGAAAACATCTCTCATTACATTATCTGTCATAAACAGCTTAACATTTTCTGCACATATTTTACCATCCAACAACAACTCAGCCTCATATCTCTTTAATCCAAAAACAGGGCACTTAAAGAGAACATGTTGCACTGTCTGATTTACATCTGGCTCGCAGATGCACGATGGGTTCTCCCTACACTTGAACCGATTCAAGTATTCCGAGAACCCACCGTGCCCCGTCATCACCTGCGTAACAATGTTAGTGGGCTGCATTTTTCTAACTATTTTATAGGCTTTTGCCGCGTCAGGGAGGAAAATTTTCGTGACAGACGCTGTCTGTCCCAGCTTATACCTCCGGTTCCATTTATCAATCGACTCCGATCGGATATGTCTCTTGATAAATGAAACCGGACATTCCTCGTAATCGGGCTTCCTTTTTGACTTTAAAGCCGCCTCCTTTGCCAGGCAGTCCGCACGTTCGTTGCCTTCAAGACCGGCATGGGCTTTGATCCAGAATAGGGATATCTCCTTCTTCTGGAGTCTGCCCGTCCTAAGGTTGTTGCGGGCCTCCATGGCTAAGGGATGGGCGGCGTATCGGTTTGTGACGGTTTCTAACGCTGACCTAGAATCACTGTATATACCAAAGGTACTCTCGGAACTTTTTAGTATCTCTGTCGTGGCTCTGCATATGGCCAGCAGTTCCGCCTGATACACCGTGCAGTACGAGGCCAGCTTCAACTTGAGGGTTTTGGTCTCGGCTACATTGTTCCAGAGAGACAATGCAGCTCCAACTTTGCCCTCAATTTTGCTTCCATCTGTGTATATCCTTACCGCTTGGTTGTTGTGGGTTTCCACATCCTGTTGGTGCATCAGGCTCACAAACTCCAGGCACATATTTTTTGCCGGATGGGGAAATCTCTCGTATGGAGCCATTGTTTCTATCTCCCTATCTCCGATCACTGGCTGAGGTACCCCCCTCTTGGCCTGATACAGGGCGGCTGCCTCTTGTATTCTTAGATCAAGTGGGAGTATCCCAGCCAGTACCAGTGCTGAGTTAAGGGAGACAGTGCGGTATGCTTTGCATAACTTCTGGGCGAAACCTCTCTGGACTGCGTTAAGGTGTTTCTGCAGGCCCAGTTTTTCGGTTGCCGGCGCCCATATGCTGGATGCATACATGATTATAGGCTCCACAACGGCTCCATAGATTGTCCGGATTACCTCCGGGTGCAAACCCCAACTGATCCTTGCGGCTCTCGACAACTGTTTATAAATGTTCAGTGCCTTCCTACAAACGTAAGTTGCGTGACTCTTGAAGGTCAGTTTGTGGTCGAGGATAAGCCCAAGGATCTTAATCTCTGTTGACATGCCAATGTCGATTCCACCCATGTTCAGCAGTGGTGCGTCGTATTTCAGTTTCCTAGTTATGACCATTGCATTGGTCTTATGAGGCGCGAATGTTAACTTGTTTTTGACGCCCCACTCCTGAACATACGCAAGAGCGGCATTGGCCTGTCTTTCTACTTCTAGTGCAGTGTCACCGTCAAAAACCAACACTACATCATCAGCAAACGCTTGGTTGTAGTTGCCACGACCCTGCAAACCACTCAACAGTGGGTCTAATAGGAGGTTCCACAGGATTGGACCGCCTATTGATCCTTGTACACATCCCTTGCTAGTGCCCTTAACATATTCTTGGCCAGCATATCTAACTCTTACCTTTCTGTCCCGAAGGTAGCTGTCCAGTATCCTTCTGATATTTATAGGACACTGTTCTTCTGCCAGTCTTGCTCGTATTGCGGGCCACCATGCATTGTCGAAGGCTCCCTCTATGTCTAGCGATACTACAATAATAAGTTTCTTCTGTTGTAGTTTTCCTTGTATGTGTTGCATGAGATCATAGAGGGAGTCCTCAGTGCTTTTCCGGGGCATAAAGCCGTACTGGCGAGTATTTATTCTGGGTACCAAGTGCCATTTTACTCGTCCTATAATCAGTTTTTCCAGGATCTTTCCCATAACTGGTAAGAGCCCTATCGGTCTATACGACTTTGGGCTGGTGTAATTGTCTTTTCCCGGCTTTCTTAAGACCACTACTGTGGCCTCCTTCCAGATAGTGGGGAAGTGCTGGAGTGCCAAGCATTTGTTTGCCAGGGCAAGATATAATTCTGGATCCTGTGAGATAGCGTGGTCGCAAATGTCGGCTGTTAGGCCATCGATACCCGGGGCTTTTTTAGGGTTGAATGTTTTCACCACGGATTTCAGCTCTTCCATTGTAAACGCTGGATCATACTGTTCATCATGGTCACAGTCGTTTGCGTGATCTGCTGTTGCTCTAACCCGTCGGTGATCTTCATTGTCCTGACTTTCCGAATCCTCGGGGTAAAACGTCTCTGCCAACAATTCTGCCGACTCCTTCGGGGTCAGGGTTTTCCCATCCTTTTTTAGGGGTAGATCCTCGTGTCTTGTGGTTGTCCTTCTTATGACTCTCATTATTCCCTCCCACAGGCCTTCTTTGTCCTGTTTTCCACAAAACTCCTTCCAACTTTCAGTCTGGGCTTTCTTGGCTTCGTTTTCGTATGCTTCTTTTGCTTGCAGGTACTCATCGACGACCTTCTTTTTCCGGATCGGCGCTGCGCATCGGATTCGGCGTCTCCTGGTGGTAGCTTCCTTCTTTAGTTTGGCGAGTTTTTCCGACCACCATGGTAAGGTAAGTATGTTGTTTGTTTTCTTTCTAGGTATACTATTATTGCTAGCTTCTATTATTGTTGTCGTGTATGTTCCTATTATTTGTTCTAATTGTATTTTATTCTCTAATTTTCCTATTTCGCTTCTACTTATTTTATTTTCTTGTAACAAACTGGCCAGTTTCGTATGAAACTGGTCCCAGTTTGCTTTTTTGCTGTTAAAAATTCTTGTTGTTCGTTTTGTCTCCATACCTTTTGCTTTTATTAATCTTATTTTAAATGTGATCGCATTATGGTCGGAACTCGTTAATCCTTCATCCACTCTCCAATCTTCCACCAGGTTCAACATTTCCGTCGAACAGGCCGTGATGTCTATGCAGCTGGAGTAGACTTTCTCCCCTCTTATGGTGTAGAATGTCGGGGTATTCCCTTCGTTGAGTACCTGCAAGCCCATCTCTTCTATGGTTCCGCTCACATCTTCCCCTCTTTGGTTTACAGTCGAGCTTCCCCACCAGATGTTTTTTGCGTTTGCATCGCCGCCCATTATGAGATATCCCGTGCTCATATGCTCCTTAATGCTTTTTAGCTGCTCCAGGTAAGGCTCTATAGTTTGTGGATCTGGTTCAAAATAGAAAGAGATCAGTGTAATCTCCCAGGCTGTGGTCTTTATTTTTACTACTACAATGTTATTAGTGGTAAAGTCCGGGTATTGTATGACCTCTATGTCATTGTCAAATACCGCGATTGCCGCTTTGACGACTCCACCATCTTGGTTTGTGCTCTGGAAGATCCTGACTCCTCTATAGTCCTTCATTCTGCCTATCGCTCCAATGTAGGGCTCCTGGAGCAGCGCGAAGGCCATCTTCTTTTTGTTGGCCTCAAGCATAATCTCTTGGGTTGCCAGTTCCTTTCTCTGCAAGTTTGCTTGGGCTACGCAGTATGGCCTTGCTCTAGCTGGAGGGGATTCTGCACCTGGGACGCCCTTAGCAATAGGCTACGGTTGCCCGCGCCAGTGACTCCCATTTCCTCCGAATCGGACATTCTTGACTAAAAGAATTATGGTCGGTCCGGTCCAGCTTTGCGTGCATGCAGTTGCAGCACGATGGGGCCGCACCTGCGAGCCAGTCTGCACACTGTGCCCTCATGTGCGGTCCGCTGCAGTGGCTACACTTTTCTGCAGTTTCCTTACAAAAGCGCCTACCGTGTCCATATCCCAGGCACAGTGAGCACTGGACAAGTGGTGACTGGTCCGCCACTTTCACTCTTTGGAGATCAATTTGTACCGATCCCAAGTCAACCAGCCTTTGCCACATCTTGGGCGATACCCTCAGTACAATGTGGTTCGTGTGTGGGCTTCTAGTACGCTTCCTGTATAAGATCTCCAGTTTCAGTTGGTTTCCGTCTAAGTCTTTCATGACATTTTTATTTTGGTTCCTTAGTGCACCAAGGATGTCCTCGTCCTTGTTGTAGGAGAAAACATCTCTTAGGATCACCAGAGGGTCCTTGTTTTTCACCTCCTGGACATTAAGGTGGTCCTCTGCACCTTTCAACCTTTGCTTGATTAAGTCCCTTTCCTTCTCTGTTCTGCAGCCCACAATCACTTTCCTATCTTTGGCCTTCCGGATCTTTTCTACTGCAATACCACCTTCTTTTGCGTTTATCGTTTTTCTTATTATGTCCAAAACGTCTTCTCCTGTTTCTGTTTCGACTTTGGACGAGACTATTACGGAGTGTAGAGCGGTCTGTTCCAGGGGCAGCCTCCTGGATGCCGCTGCCACACTCGCGTATGTCTGTTTTTCTTGAGCTTCAGTGTGTTGTTCGATGGTTTCCTTTAACCTGTCCATTTTTTTATTATTTTCCAGTATGAGTCTAGTGTGGTCCTCTATAATTCGGATCCAATCACTTTCTTTTCTTGGCTTCTCCTTTTCTGGTGCTATTTCTTCCTCTGGTTCTATACGCGGTTTTGTCGCTTGTCCCTTAACACTGTCCACCTCTTTAACCAGCTGAAAGAGCCTGTCTATTGCTAGAGTAACTTCTGTTTTTATCTCAGTTTTTAAATTCCTAGCGTTCCCTAAGCTAGTTTTTGCTCTTACAACACAGGCCTTCGCCTCCGCCAGCCGGTCAGTGTATTTCTGTTTCTCCTTCGGTGGGCTTTTTGTTTTTTCCGCGGAGATACGTTGGGACCCGGTTTTTGTCTCTTGTGAGAGCGTAGGCTTTTGTATCGGTTTTGTGGGCTCCGGGGCCTTGGGTTGTATTTCCGCTTTCACGGCTTCCCACTCCCCTATACTACGCCTCACCTTTGATATTTGAGTTGGTTCTGATGCCAACGCCTCTGATCGAGATGGTCCTGCCATCTCGGTCCCAATTGGAGAGTTTTGAGAATTTTGTGGCTTCATGTCGCTGGTCTTTTTTACTGGGGTGCGGAAGCCAAACATTCCGGATGTCAACACAAACTCTGACACACAGAGGGTGCGTCAATTTATTAATTAAGGGGGGTCTAGATATTAGCTAAAGGTTTGTAAAAGTTTTATATATATTAAAATATCTATGTACTAAAATTTTTTACTAATTCTGTCTATTTTGTTTCAGAAATATCGTCATTTGTCGTGGCAACTTCAACGAGAAAGCGCTGTCTTACAGGTACGTAATTTAAGTAATATAAAGGTGTGCTCTATGTAGAGTACCGAACTCTACATAGGTATGTCGGTGTCAGCGTGCGCGCTATGCGTTGGTACACGGAAAAACAAAAAACAAATTAATAATCAAATAAATAAAATAAAGTAAACGAAAAAATTTTAAGGACTCTACCTAGAGTCCCACTCTATGTCCGCTTTGGTAGTCCTGTATAAAATTACCCTAACAAAGAAAATCCCGTTAAAATCGGGCAACGGATTCAAGAGATATCAAGCTTTGAAGTTTTCCAAGATGGCGAAAAAAGATGGCGCCTATCACGAAAAACACCCGTATCTTGACCAATTTTAAAGCTAGAGCTTCGGGATTTTGACAGTTGTGCTTGGCTCGTCCCCGGTTAGCCTCTAACAAGATAGGTAGAGCCAAAAATTTTTGGCTCTACCTAGAGCTCCCACTAATGTCAAATCAGAGAGGGGGCAGTAACGGTACCAACAATGGAAATCCCGTCCCAATCGGACCACTCTAGCGAGAGTTATGCCCGTTCAAAACAATCCAAGATGGCGTCGCAATTGGCCGCTCCAGAACTAACTCCGGCAATATTTATCCGAAGTGGGCCGTGTTTGGGCTTGTTTTGAAGGGCACAACATACGCAATGGCTTGGGATGGGCCACGTGTAGATAAGTCCTCCCCCTGATTTTATAATTGCAAAAAACACAGTTATTTAGCCTAAAACTAGCCTAACCAACTGAATATCTGCCTAAACTTTTCAAAATTTTGCACAAACCTCTAAATAATTATTATAAATTTTTCCTTATTTAAATTTTAATTTTAACTTTAAATTTAGGGGTACCTCGTGTACCCCTGGAAATTTCAAAATTTTTTTTTCTGAAATCTAGCTGATCGACCTAGGTCGAAATTTTTACACAATGTTGAGGGGCTTAAAATCTACATAAAACTAATTTAAAACATATATGTTACACATCTTTTGAATGAGATAAAAATTTATAAAATTTACAAAAAATTTAAAACTATTATATCTATGTCAAAATTTGACCTAGATTAAAACAAAAAGTGCCTCCCTGATCTCTGCGATGTAATCCAGATGGTCCCGACGTCAGATTTTTTCTGGCTGCCCTGGATCGCCGACCTCGTGGCCACGTGGTTTTTGGTTTTCTGCCTTTATCTCCGCGCTCCTGCGCCGGAAAAATCGGGAAAGGCAGAAAAACGGTAGTGCTCCTGTAGGACTTTCAGAAGGCACTACAAAAAGTATATGTCACCACTGCAGAAACCGAGAAAAATCCACTTTCAACTTTGAAAATTTTCAAAATTTCACTTATTCCGTTATAACTTCGCGGCGATTGCACTTAGCGACAAGGCGTTTTCACTGCCCTGTGCGCCTTGTGATTTTACAAATTTTGATATATCGCACGGCACTGTAAGTCACTTTTTGAAATTTTTGGGAATTTTTTATCGTGGAGGTTTGCTTAGAAGTGGGCGCTCCGGAGTGCGGTTGGAGCCAGACTGGTTAGGTTAGGTTAGGTTAGGTTAGGTTAGGTTAGGTTAGGTTAGGTTAGGTTAGGTTAGGTTAGGTTTTTTTTTTTTTTTTTTTTTTTTTTCCTGTCCGGACGCAGAGGTCCGGCCCGCGAGCTATCCTGCCTATTGGCCTCTGATTAAACTTATTCAGAGCCTTTGGTATTTCTGGGGTATTAAAACAACAGGTTTTATTTATTTAGTAAAGTACACGAAAAAAATTTTATACATGATTTTTGATTGTAGACAACGGTTCAACTAGCTTCTATTCTTAATTTTAGTTTTTAATTTAATATTATTATACATTATTTTACTGTTTTCTTTTCTTAATCTAGTCTACATATAGCTTTGTACATATATTCTATTACATCCTTCATGCTAGGAGTGACACACAGAAAGTTTTCAATGACGGATAAATATTTTACAAGTTGTAGTTTTTTAAAGTTATTAAATCTGGTCTAACAGTACTTATCTTTCTTTTATATCTTTGTTTTCCTAGATAATATATTCATATTAAGTACTATGTTTATAATTTGGTAGAGTATTCGCTTAAATTTCCTACTGATCTTCTTTTCTCTTTACTTAGGTTCTTTATATCTTATTTTATTTTATGATTATATCTAGTTTTTGTGAACAATTTCTAGTTATCAAGCAATTTAAGTATTTTTCTATTATACATTTTCTTAGATTACTATATTATATTATATACTACTATTTTAATAGAGTTTTTTCAAAAATTTTCATTGATCTTGTTTTTCTCTTGTCTTAAGTTCTTATTAACTTACTATATTTTACTAGGTGTAACAATTATTATATAGGGAGTTTGGTAATATATGCAAAAAAATTAAAGGGGTTGTTTAGATGACCATAATAAATAAATTTGTGAAATGTTTACCAAGGAAATGTGAAATTTATTTTAGCATGTTAAAAGAAACACTTTAATAAACTTATGTTGTGCTATTGCATAATGCTTGCCATCTAACCACAGACTGGTGATGTCTCGAGATATCTCTTGTTGTCCCTTTCTAACCCGAAACCCGCAGCCATTTCCGAAAGAGATATCAAAAATACATGCCTGCCTACGGTAGTAGGTACTAGCCTACCATAGATCTACGTTTTGAGTTATAAATAGGTAAGACGTAGCTACTAGGTAAAAAAATATCCCTACAGGTGCCTCTACATTCGCTTGTTCTTTCTTGGTCCAGAGTAGTACCTACAAGCGATCGGTGTCACTGACTCGAATTATGATAGGTCGGAAGACAGGTATTTTTGGCCTAACCTAGGTAGGTACCTACCTACATTAATTTAATTCGTCGTGTCACTCACTAGTTCTTTCTTGGTCACTGTGAGCTAGGTAGGTACCTACGTCAGTGCAGTGATTAGGTTGAGATAGATAGGTATTAGAGCCCAGGTGGCGTTTCACAAATGCCTACCGCTCACTCAAGCAGAGTGACCAAGACTAAATTAGATAGGGTAGACGTGATCTTTGCAATGACTAGCTAAACTACAGAGACAAATTTAAAAATAAAAAACAGCTGAAGTAGTATTTTAAAAGATTTATTCAATTCAAAATGAAGTACCTAATCAATTTAGGTAAACTCGAGCTTTCCAACACACTTTTATTAGGCTGTCGACAGATAAATTAACGTGAAAAAGTAGTAGGTAGCTCTTACCTCAAATCGAGAGGTAAGTAGGAGGTGCCTTCACTTTATCAACGATAATTTGGCGTGTTTAAAAGTTCATTAGCTACCTATGTACCTACAAAATATGTACAACACAGCTATCAGTTATTTACGACATTTAGTTGGTACCTATCTACAGAATGTACAGTTACACAGTAACTTACACTAGTTATCTACAGTTATTATCACAGATAGGTATAGCTACACTATTTTATTCACAAACGTTGTTGCACGTACCTTCTTGATCTAGAGTCTAGGAAGAATAGCACGGCCAAAGCAATGCACATGAACTCGTGCCAACCCGTGACTCTGTCACTTCGCACCACATTAATAGCGTTCACAATTCGCGTTCTAAGTCACTTTCTATTGTATGGCCATCGTTAGTCTATTGTATGGCCATAGTCCTTTACCCTACCCCACAAATAAAAGTCTTAAGGGGGTTAAGTCCGGTGAGCGTGCGGGCTGTGCAACTGGCCCTCCGCGCCCAATCCATCGATTACCATAAGCACTGCCCAGGTATTCGCGCACTCGCCGATCGTAGTCCTTGTCGATCTTCCAAGGTCCGTGCTGCAGCAGACACAAACAAAACCGCATTCTGGTCTCGTAGTCAGGAGTCCAGAGCTCCTGCACTGGTGTAAAACTATACGGGTGCTGGCCCTCCTCCCTAAGACTTCACCCATAGGTAGCGCTATCACCGTACACGCGGGCACAAGTGCTCGCCAGCGGATCCTCTTCAAAAAATTCCATGCGCGCTGAATAGCGAGGTGGCCTGCCCGCCTGAACATGGGGCTGGAATTCACTGCTCTCCCTGTGCCGCGGAACAGTCCGCGTGCCCTGCCGGGTTCCGTGCCATATCTGATAAAAGTCCTGCGCTCTTGACAGGACCACTTTCCGTGGAGTACCTGTAGTTAAGTATCGCAATTTTTCTAAATCCGTCCGCACAATCAGAAATGAAATCAACTACTGATTCAAAATAATAATTAATTGCACGAACGCCGACACGTGCCAAAGTGCCCGCCTTCTTACACTAGGGCTGGGAAAACATTACCGGAAAGGTATCAATACCGGTTCTGACTTTCGGTGTTGGACGAAAGTCGATTAGCTAGTTAGGATACACAGGTCGACCTAATAAAAGCTTGTTGAAAACATCGTAAATCAAAACCAAACTAGTTTTACAAAATACGCGTAGGTCAATCTGTCATACAATCTGTTAGTAGTAGTAGAGCTCTCTGTGAAAGAGTTTGTCCGGGAAAGTACTACCACCATACCTATTTCTGCTGCCAAATAGTAAACTCGCATTTTTGTGTTCCGGTTTGAAGGGTAAGGGTATCGGTGAAATTACAGGCACATGAGACTTAACCCTTTCGACTCAGAACTGTGGAAACAATGTAGTGTAATTATTGATCGAGCCAAGCGAGATCTCTAAATCAACTTGGGCAAATCGGCGTTGTATGTATGTATGTATGTTTGTCCGAGGATAACTTTCGAAGCGTTTATCCGATTATCGTGTAATTTTATACATAGGCGCAATTTTGATGGCACTAAATGAGCTAAAAACGTTGGGGTTTGTCGAGATATTGGGGTTCTAAATGAAACTATTAGGTCAAGTGGGAAGTCAAATGAAATATTAATTGGTACATTTAGACTCCGTTTTTATTTTTGGTAAAGTTTTTATAGTTTTTGAGTTATTAGCCATAATAAAAATTGAACTTTGACAAAATTCACAGGGTACACCATTGACCCTACAGTGCTGTAATTTGGTATGCGTGTAGCTTAAGTGACAAAAAAGGCAAAAGTTTGAAACCCAGAATAACTGCAATTTGTACCCCAAAAAAGAATAACCACACAACATGAACTCCCGTTACCTGTAATTTTAGTGAAACTGTAGGTCAAGTTAGTTGGTTATTTATTTTGTGGCAATATTTTGATAGTCACGATGATCGGATCAACGCTTCGAAAGTTATACTCGGACAAACGAACATACAAACAAACAACGGCGATTTGCCTAAGTTGATTTAGAGATCTCGCTACACTCGATTAAAAAAAAAGATTTTATTCAAATACAATCGATTCAAACATTTACGTTAATACCGGTAACCGGTGTAGCGAGGTATTGTAAGCCGTACATCCCTTCGCGCGGCATATCAAAAAGAACTCGAAAGAATAAGCGGTTAGTCAAAGGTGCCGCTTCGATTCTTTGAGCTCGCCGCCCCCAATAGGTACTTTGTTTTGTAAACAGGGCTATGACCCAATGATACCTACTCATTAAATCACAGCTGTTATTGCCTTTGTTTGATGTAATTTGCATGTTCTTTTTTGTGAATTAAACTTTATTCTTCTTCGGCAGAAACCAGAATTGAAAAAAGACTCATCAATTTTGACAATGCACTAGATACCTATCTCTCAAAGAATTGGATAAAGTAGGACCTACCTAATTGGAATAATTTCAATAAGTTTACCGTGGCTAAAGTGGGCAGTTTGCAGATAACCAATCCCGGGTCCACAATTTCTAGGCGTTTCCAGGCCAATGTCCACCTAAGCGCAGATTTGTAGAGATGAGAATACTATGGGAAAATAACTAATAGCATATCGATATTCCGACATCTCTCCGCTCAGCTTTAGTGGAAACGGTCAAGCGGCATGTCTTATTTTCTACAGTGCATTCGCATCGTAGCAGAGAGCGCTCAAAGAAAGGATATAAGTAGCAAATCTACGCTTATGTGGATTAAGGCCTTTATGTCTTTGGATGTCGACTGCAAGCTTAGGCAGTAAGTTTTATATCGAATTAATCACCTAAACTTAGTCGATTTTCTTTAAAATTTGTATATATAACTAGTAGTTTTTTTTTCCGTGATGTCTTTTTTTATGTTATGAGAAAACGTCCCTTGAATATCGTCAGTATATTACCAAACACCCTGTATTAATACTTTATCTAGGCATTAAACAGTATATCTCTCAGTATATCTTTTTTATTTCAAAACAATGTTGCATATGCTGCTTTTATATATACTTAATTATATATAATCAACATAACTTATCTATCTTAAATGCTATTTATTTTCTTAAGTTATTATATTGGTATACTAAAATTAATGTATGCCCAAACATTTCCTACTTATCTTGTTTTCTGATTTGCTTTAATTATAACTTACTAGGTTTACATTAATTTTTATCAACTATTTTTGTTTAAATGATGTTTCCATATATACTTATTATATATTACAAAACATACTTATTATCTATTTGTATTTCTACCTTTTTATTATCTAACCGTTTAATAGTAAGCTATCGATGCTCTAGCAAGAGCATCCCACTTCCTTCTGATGCTACAACAATCGCTGAAGGCGTTATGCTCCGTGTTTTCTAGTTTAGCCTTGATGCAGTTACTACAAGCCGGGGCAGCTCCGGCAAGCCAGTCTGCACATTGCTGTTTCAGGTGGGCGCCTCCGCAATGACTACATGTCTCATGTGAGTCCCTGCAGAAGCGTCGACCATGGCCGTAGCCGAGGCACTGGGAGCATTGGACCAGCGGCGACTGGTCCATCACCTTAACTCTCTGTATGTCCATATACACCATTTCAAGTTCCATCATTCTTTGATAAATTTTTGGCGAGACCCTCATCACTATATGGGACTTTTCCGGATGGCGCGTCCGTTTTCTATAGGCAATCCGGATCCTATCATCTGTCTCGTCTAGGCCAAGAGTTATGGACTTGTTTTGGTTCCTTAGCGCCAGGATAACGTCTTCGTCCGTGTCCGTGTATTCGGTCATCCAGACGCTCTTTAGGATTACTAATGGATCCTTGTTTTTGATGTCCTCTACCTTTGGTTCCTTAGTCTTACTCAGCCTTTCCTTTACTCTTTTACGCTCTTCTTCATCCCTGCATCCCAGTATTATCTTCCTATCTTTAGCTTTTCTGACTTTCTCTACCTTTATTCCTCCATCTGTGGCTTTCATGACATTTATCATCGTGTACAGGACGTCTTCTCCGGTCGCTGTCTCATTTGTCGCCGTTACTACTAGTGAGTGCAGTGCGGTCTGCTCCGGTTGAGGCTTCTTTGGGGGCGCCGCTACTGCACTTGCGTAGGTTTTCTTTTCTAACGCTTCCTTGAGTATTTCCATCTTTTCGTTATTCTCTTTTATTAACTTAGTATGCTCTGCTAGGGTTTTCATCAGGGCGTCATTATACTTCTGCACGTTTTCTTGAGCAATCTCTTGTGCATCTTCTTTTATTTTTGCTTGTGTACGGCCACCCTTCGCCTTCAAGGAAGCTATTTCAGCTTCTGCCTCCTTGAAGAGCTGGTAGACTCGCTCTACACTTTGCGAGACTCCGATTTTAATATCTGTCCTGAGGTTTCGGGCGTCCCCCAGTAGGGTTTTAGCCCTTATGAGACTCGCCTTTGCCTCTGATGCCCTATCTGGAAGCTTTCTTCCTGGCTGGGATGCGTTGTCGGTCCTGCTGGAGGGTCCTGCCCTCACAGTTACCCCCTCTTCACTCATTTGGCAGATGTCTTCTGCCTCGCTCGCGGGTCTTTCCGCATTTTTAGTCGGGGTTCGGATTCCAAACATTTTGGTTTACGCGGAACAGGTCGTCAATTTATATTTGTTAAATTTTTATAATAATTTGCTTAATATAACGTTTATACTAAAAAAGTCTTATTATCTAAGTAAATTTATAAAATATGTAAGAGCTCTACCAGTGATATGTCTCTACAGACAGGCTTGTAATCTTTCTACTAGTAGGTATCCCAATAAAATACAACAGTGTATGTAAAGTACACAGAAAAATAAGAAAAATATATAAAAAAAAAAAAAAAAAAAAAAAAAAAAAAAAAAAAAAAAAATTTTTTTTACTCTACATAGAGTCCGTCTCTATACGTAGGATAGTAGTCCTATTTCAGGTCAGTTAATATAAAAAAGTCCCGTCAAAATCGGACGGCGGGTTCACGAGATATAGGCTTTTTAAATTTTTCAAGATGGCGGACAAGATGGCCGCTGAAAATAGTAATAGCTATAACTCCGTCAAAATAACTCCCAGAGATTCGGGGTTTTGGCAGAAGTATTTGCCTCGTGCCCGTACAGTCTTCAACCTCAAAAGTAGAGTCAAAAATTTCTGACTCTACCTAGAGCCCCAAATGAAATTAAATGAGAAAGGGGGCAGTTGCAGTACCAGCAGTGGAAACCCCGTCCCAATCGGACCACTCTAGCGAGAGCTATGCCCGTTCAAAACAACCCAAGATGGCGTCAAATATGGCCGTTCCCAGACTAACTTCGGCAGTTTCTGTCCGAACCAAGCCGTGTTTGGGCTTGTTTTGAAGGGCACAACTCACGCAATGGCTTAAGATGGGCCACGTGCTGATAAGACCTCCCCCTGATTTAATAAATTTAAAAAACACTAAATTTTTCACTAGAAATGGTTTATCTACTCGGATAATTGCCAAAAAATTTTGAAATTTCGCAGAGCCCTCTTATATATTTTTTAAATTTTTATCTCTAAACTAAATTTTATTCTAACTTTAAAATTAGGGGTACCTCGTGTACACTCAAAAACTTTAAAAATTTCTTTCGCAAAAACTAGTTGATTAACCTACGTCGAATTTTTTATATGTTATAAAGGGCCCTTAGATCTATACAAAACAAATTTTAAAAAGATGTGTTACCGATCGTTTGATCGTGGTAAAAATATTTAAAAATTTCAAAAATTTAAAAACGCTATAACTAATTCAAAACTTAGTTTATACTAAATCTAAAAGTGCCTCCCAGATGCTTGCGACAGTGTCCTGATGGTCCCGAAGTCAGATTCTTCCTAGCTGCCCTGGATCGCCGACCTCGTGACCACGTGGCTTTTGTTTTTTTGCCTTTATCTCCGCGCTCCTGCGCGGGAAAAATCGGGAAAGGCAAAAAAACAATAGTGCTTCTGTAGGCCTTCAAGAAGGCACTATAAAAAATATATGTCACCGCTGCAGAAACGGAGAAAAAGTCACTTTTAACTTTGAAAATTTTCAAGGTTAGGTTAGGTTAGGTTAGGTTAGGTTAGGTTAGGTTAGGTTAGGTTAGGTTAGGTTAGGTTAGGTTAGGTTAGGTTAGGTTAGGTTGACGAGTTTTGGAGGTCTGACCCGATGTATTAACTGCCTTAGCGATCAGCCTATGAGAGCTACAGCGAAGTTCAATACATCGTAAGTTGCGGATTCACGAGGCGCACACATCTGTGAAAACGGTGTGTCGCTGAGTGTTTTGCGGACTGAGCTATCGCCAAAAAAAGCGGAAAATTAAAACTTGGGATTTTTCGATTGAAAAACGGTTTGTTTACCTTTTTCAATCGAAAAAAAGTCGGCTTTGCGGCTATCGTCCAACGCTCTGTTTAGGGTTGGGACATAGCGCCAATAGTCTATTTTCGTGTAGGCTAGGTCCGGTTGCTTTTCTCCTTAGGGTTTGGAAGTAATCGGATTTTTAGTAATTTTGTGAAAAAATATACAAAAATTTTTACGCAAAAAAATCGGCAGAGTTGGAGGTCGATAAACAGGGTCGGGGTTTAACCCTACGGTCACAGTAGGGGTGCCAGGGGATAGAAGACTTCATCCCCTATTAGTTGGTATTTTTGACACCCGGCTACGTTAACGGGAAGTCAGCCAAAAAAAATTTTTCAAAAAGTGTCCTGAGGGACCGGATTGCTATTCGGTTTTTTAGGCGCTTTTTGAAATTTGTATGGGACTTCTCCAATCCGACTCCCCCTTGACCGTTTTTATTAGCCAAACTCTGTTTGGCGTGATAACTTCGGCTGGGGTGGTCAGATTCGGTCCAAATTTGGCAGGGACGTTGGCGGGGCCAGAATGGCCACGTCTGAAGAGGCGGGAGGTTTCCTCCGCAAGCGGGATGAAAGATTTTTAAGCTCTTCCTCCGAATCCGAGGAAGAAGGCCTCACAGAGGCTATCGAGATTACTTCCCAGCCCCAGAAAAGGGGGCATGTGGACCAGGTGGATGACCCAAAGCCCGATAATGGGCCTAAGGTTGGATCAGCCCGGAGGGGCAAGCCCAAGGGGGCCTACGCGGGGATGGCGTTGGCAAGAGCTAAGCTCCGAAGTTCGGAGACTTACCTCAGCTCCGACACTGACGTCGCCGCCGGCCCCTCCTCGTATAGGAAGGACTTCCCGGAGCTCCGCCCCAAGGGGGCAATGAGGAATGGGGGAACATCCTCCCCCCCAAGAATGATTTCGCCGTCTGAGGCTTTCGTCTCCTTTGACCCGGTGGAGGCCACCAAACAGGCGGCTTTAGATATTATGGAGGGGGCCCGCAAGTCGGGCAACTTGAAGGGTGAGGTGTGGGGCACCATGAACCGGGCCTGCCGCACCATATTAAAGGCTATGGAGGACGTCAACGCCTCCAGGTCAGAGAGCGAGGAGATCCGCATCTTGAAGGCGGACAACAAGAGGATGCGGGAGCAACTCGCTCTCTGCACGGCGGAGCTCAAGGCCCTGAGAACCGCCGTCTCAGAGCGCCAGGCCCCGGCCCCACAGCAGGTGCGAGAGACCCCGGCCCCTAGGGCCCCCCCGCCGCCACAATCCGCCGCTGCGGAATTGGCGGAGATGCTGGAGTCTATGAAGCGCGACTTGACGGTCTCCCTCGGTAACATGCTGAATGCAAGGATCGAGGAGATTGCCAGTCGCCTTCCCCCCGCGCCAATAATCCGCCCCCCGCTAGCGGCGGATAAAAAGAAGAAGGCCCCTACGGCCCCCATAAGAGAAATTGCCTCCGAGCCTGAGAGCAGGGCCAGGCTCGGGGATGGCAGGCCGAAAAGGGCCGCAAAAAAAGCGGCCCCGGCGGCCCAGGAGACCACCGCCCCGGCGGCCAAGACTGCCCCAGCAGCCAAGCCTGCCCCAGCAGCCAAGCCTGCCCCGGCGAGCAAGCCTGCCCCAGCAGCGGAGACTGCACCTGGGCCCTCGGGCGAGACATGGGCCCAGGTAGCAAAGAAGAAGAGGAAGGGAAAAGGGAAAGCTACGGCCATTACCCCACCCCCCCCGCCGCCCAAGAAGAAAGCGGCACCAAAGCCGAAGGCACTTGAAGTCCCCAAGACGGCAGCGGTGGTAATTACCATGCGCAAGGACGCTGCCACCGACACCACGCTGCAGGCTGTCATGTCCAAGGCCATTAACGGCATAAGGTTGGAGGAGATAGGCCTGCAGCATGTCAGGGTCAGGAACTCGGTGACGGGGGGCCGAGTCATCGAGGTCCCTGGTACAGATAGCGGAAGGGCGGCGGACAGCCTCGCAGCAAAGCTGCAGGTCCTCGTGGGCGACGTTGCCCATGTAAGCCGCCCTGAAAAGATGGCCGCTATCGAGGTCGCCGGCCTAGACGAGTCGGCGACAAGGGAGACCCTGGCGGCTGCCGTCGCCAAGGCGGGGGAATGCGCCGAGGCGCACATTAAGGTGGGGGGTATTCGCCCTTCATACTATAATGGTAGTGGGGTGGCCCTCGTGCAATGCCCGGTGGGAATTGCAAAAGCCCTCCTCAAGCGTGGTCAGATTCTGGTAGGCTGGTCGTCTGCCAGGATTAACTCCGTCGGACCAGCACCCATGCGGTGCTACAAATGCATGGGTGTCGGCCACGCGCGCGAGTTGTGCCCCTCAAAGGTGGACCGGGGCCAGATGTGTTACCGGTGCGGCGCAGAGGGGCACAAAGCAGCCGAATGCTGGGAGGAAAAAGTACGGTGCGCAGTATGCCACCATGCAGGCCTCCCAGCCGACCACGTAATGAGGGGACCGAAATGCTCCCCACCGGAGACAAAGGGAAGAGAGGCGAGGCCGAGACCCACTCGCCCCACCCGACCCCCTCCAGCCGAAACAGCCGCCAGCCGGCACCAAGAGGACAACCGTATGGACGTCTAAATGCCAGCACACCAGCATCTAGACGTCCTGCAGATAAACGCCAACCACTCCGCCAGAGCTCAGGATCTGCTCATGCAGGCCATGGCGGAGTGGGCAATTGGCGTTACGGTTGTAGCGGAGCCCTACTTCATCCCCCCCCAACCTAATTGGGTAGGGGATACCGACGGAGTAGTGGCGATCGTGGTGCCGGCGATGGGGGACCTCCCCCCCTTATCAAGGATCGAGGGTGGCCCAGGATTCGTGGCGGCCAGATGGGGGAACGACACGGTGCTAGTGGCCGTGTACTTCTCCCCCAATAGGCCGCTTCGGGAGTTCGAGACGTTCCTGGGGATCTTAGAGGGGGTGGTCCGGAGGGCTGCCCCGAGGCAGGTTATGGTCCTGGGGGACCTCAACGCCAAAAGTTCGGCATGGGGTTCCCCCATTACGGACCATAGGGGTACGGCTCTTGGGGATTGGGTGACGGCAACGGGACTCATGGTCCTAAACCAGGGCACCGCAAATACCTGCGTGCGGCGGCAGGGGGGGTCAATCGTGGACGTCACGTTCGCGACCCCTGCCATAGCTGCACGCGTCAAGGATTGGCGTGTCCTGGTGGATGTGGAGACCCTCTCAGATCACCTGTACATCAGGATGAGGGTCTCCACAGCGGGGGTTCCACCGTCGCCCATCACGGGCAGTGCCAGGAGGGGGCGAAAGTTCCCCAAGTGGTCCCTGGTCCATTTGGACAGGGACAAGGCGAACGAGGCGGCCATGGTGGAGGCGTGGTGTGCTGCCCCACCCGTCACCCTCGGAGTTGAGGAAAGGGCGGCACAGTTCCGCGTCACACTACAGACGGTGTGCGACGCGGCCATGCCTCGGGTCGGTCGCCTGTTCGCACGTAAGAGTGTATACTGGTGGTCCGCAGAAATTGCGGCCCTGCGGTCCACCAGTAACAGTGCCCGCCGCGCCTACCAACACTGTAGGCGCAGGCGGCACACTGCAGAAGAGGAAGAAGGGCTCCACAGGGCCCTCAAAGAGGCTAAGGGGGCCCTCCAGGTGGCGATTGCCAAGGCCAAGGACGAAGCTCACGAGTCGTTCTTGGCCACCCTGGACAGGGACCCATGGGGGCGGCCGTACAAGGTGGTGCGTAACAAAATGCGCACCGCTCCCCCCATGGACTCCCTGGAGCCCGAACTCCTCCAGAGGGTAGTCGAGGGGCTGTTTCCGCCAGCCCCCTTGATCTCTCCCCCGTCGATGGTCAACCCCACAATGGAACTGGAGGCCGAGCTCGTCGTTCAACCAATAGGTGACGACGAGTTCGAGCGAGTGACAGACCGACTCCGGGGCTGCAAAAAAGCCCCAGGCCCGGACGGCGTTCCCGGTCGCGTCCTCGCAGTCGCCCTGGAACACCTTAGGGACCGACTCAGGCACGTCATGGATGACTGCCTGAGAGAGGGAAGGTTCCCGAGGGTGTGGAAGGAGGGGCGACTATGCCTCCTCCGTAAAGAGGGTCGGCCACAGGATTGCCCGTCTGCCTATCGCCCCATAGTGCTGCTGGATGAGGCCGGAAAAGCGTTTGAACGCATCCTGGCCTCCCGGATCCTGCAGCACCTGGAGACCGCCGGCCCGAACGTCTCTGATAGACAATTCGGGTTCCGGGAAGGGCGGTCCACGCTCGACGCGCTGAAGTCACTGAAGGACTTTTGTGACTACGCGTCGAGCAGGGGGGAGGGTGTCATCGCGGTGTCACTAGACATCGCAAACGCATTTGGCACCCTCCCCTATGGGGTGATCAGTGAGGCACTTCGATACCATGAAGTGCCTCACTACCTGAGGCGGATTGTTGAGCACTACCTAACCGAGAGGGTAGTGCTCTGGGAAAAGAAGGACGGGCAACGGGGGGAGAGAGAGATGGCCTGCGGCGTACCCCAGGGTTCCGTGCTCGGTCCACTTCTATGGAACCTGGGGTACGACTGGGCAATCCGGGGGGAGCTGCTTCCGCGCACACTCGTCGTCTGCTACGCGGACGACACAATGGTGGCTGTGCGCGGGAGCGACAAGCGCGAGACCTCCCGGAGGGCGGAAGTGGCGGCCGAGCTGGCGATTGAACGGATCGCCAGGCTCGGCCTAAAGGTGAGCCTCCCGAAGACTGAGGCTATAGTTTTCGGGGGGCGCGGGTGGAATCTGCCCGCGAGTGCGGCGCTCACCCTGGAGGGTGGAGCGGTCCAAATAAAGCCCCACATTAAATATCTGGGGCTAATATTGGACCGCAAGTGGGATTTCGGGGAGCATTTCTCAAGACTAGCTCCCCGAATCGTGGGCGCCGCATCGGCGCTGGGCAGACTTCTGCCCAATGTAGGAGGGCCGGGTTCCTTGTGCCGGCGGCTATATGCCGGCGTGACAAGGAGCATGGCCCTCTATGGGGCCCCAATATGGGCGGACAAGCTGTCCGCCCGAAATAGGGCCCTGCTGCGGAGGCCACAACGGGTCGTGGCCCTCAGGATGGTGAGGGCCTATATGACGGTGGCCCATGCAGCGGCCTGCCTCCTCGCGTGCACCCCCCCGTGGGAGCTAGACGCAGAGGTGCACGCAGAGACCTACCAACGTAGGTCCAGGGTCCGGACAACAGGTGAACGCCCGGACCCCGAGGAGGTGGCAGCCTCCCGTCGCGCGACGGAGCGCCGACTGCGGGACCGATGGAAGGCCCAACTGGAGGTCGCCCCTTATGGTCTCCGTACCATAGAGGCGATCCTCCCAACGGCCGACCTTTGGCTGAAGAGGGCAGTCGGCGCGACGTCGTACCGGCTCGTGCAGATACTGACCGGGCATGGGTGCTTCGGTCACTACCTGCACAAAATAGGAAGAGAGCCGGCCCCGCTGTGCCATGAGTGCGGAAGTCCCGACGACACCGCTCAGCACACCCTTGAGGTGTGCAGTCGTTGGGACGCGGAGCGTGGCCTCATGGCACGCACCATTCAGCGGGTGGACCTCTCGCTCCAAAGCATTGTTGAGGCAATGCTGAGCAACGAGAGGTCCTGGGAGGCGGTGGTCTCCTTCTGCGAAACAGTCATTTCGCAAAAGGAGACCGCGGAGCGGGAGCGCGAGGAAGATCCTCTCGCGCATCCTCTCCGGCGCAGACGGCTTGGGTTGAGAAGGCGGCGTTTTGCTGCCAGACTCAACCCATAGTGGCTGCAGGTGGAGGATGGGAGTCCTCTGCCTGCGGTGATTAGCCACTTAGCGGTCTGGGAGAGGGCCAAGCGTGCTCGCCCTTCTCCCCTTCGGCGCGGGTAGCCCCGGCAACGGCTGGGGTGCCACCGGTGGACATCGTGGACTATGCCTTCGCGGGTTCCACGGTGTCCAACAAAACCGGCGAGAGGGCACGTCCGGGTGGTTTTTAGTGGGTAGCACTCCCTACCCCTCCTCACTCTGAGGAGGGAGAGGCGATGTGTAGTCCCACATAACCCTCCGACACTCCCATGTTCGGAGGGTATGCGTAACGCATTTTCCACCTGGTCAACAAAAAAAAAAAAAAAAAAAAAAAAGGTTAGGTTAGGTTAGGTTAGGTTAGGTTAGGTTAGGTTAGGTTAGGTTAGGTTAGGTTAGGTTAGGTTAGGTTAGGTTAGGTTAGGTTAGGTTAGGTTAGGTTAGGTTAGGTTAGGTTAGGTTAGGTTAGGTTTTTTTTTTTTTTTTTTTTAAACTATGCTCCACAGACTGCAGTCCGTGCTCTTTTTTAATTTAATTCTTTATTTAGTAACTCATTATTTTATTACAAACTTAAAATTAAGAGACTTACTCAGTAAGGAAACTTGATATTGACTTAATTCTAGTTGATACATAATGTTCTTGTTATTTATATAAATACAATGAATACCATTATCGTTATGCTAGTTTAAATTATACATATCATTTTGTTTTTGGAGACAATTTTGGTTATTTTATGTTATAAGATCTATAATTAAAACATTCATTTTGTTTAATTGTTGTTATATAGTGATATATGAAGTTAGAGTATACATGGTTATAGTTGTTAGAGTTACTTCTTAGGTGGATTTTATTATACATTGTTAGCTTTATTATAATTAGGCTTGGGTATACATCTGTTACATATTGTTATGGTTAATTTTTTTTTTTTTTTTTTTTTTTTTTTTTTTTTTTTTTTTTTTTTGTTTTATAGATGTGTATAATATTGTTATTCTTTTTTTTTTTTTTTTTTTTTTATTGTTGTTTTTTCTTTTTTACAAAGTTACTATAAAATTATTTTCCTATTGGTTACAGAGTTTAGTAAGATACGATTTGTTACATGAAGTTTATGAGGATAGTGGTTAACCCTGTTCGTCCATCCGTCCCAACTCGCGAGCGAGTTTCTCAACGACCGCTGCGTTTCGGTGTTTGATGGCCATTTTTAGGTTGTATTCCACTATTTTTTTGGTTGACGCTGCCATTGCTCTTTTGATAAAGTACCCTATCGCGTCGTTTTGGTCATCCGTGTGGTAGGTACAGCTGGTGGTATGCCGTGACACTGCTACCACCGCATGGGGTACGCTCTGATGTAAATCTATTGTTTTTGATGTGGTTTTAACAATGATTACCGTTTCGAACGTTAACCCCTGCGCTTCGTGGATGGTCAGTGTACGCGATCCTGTGCCCTTACCGTATCCCTGGTCGATGAGACATTGCTTCTCGCTTTGGGTATGGACCAGGAATAGAGTGTTTTGGAGCGTATGGGGTATTTGAGCACCGGTGTAATTTTGTATGTTAAGAGAACGCGCACTTAGTGTTGAAGAGTATATACCGGAGTATACCTCTCTTAGTGCATAGGCAACATCCATGGGGTTCCGGTGTGTACATAGCAACTCCTGGCTGATGTTTGTTACCAGGTTTGGGCGGCAGTACCTCATTTCGAAGAGATTTTCTCTATCGATGAAAGGCAACTGGTTGACATCTCCGATGAGGACCATTTCTTTGGCACCGCACAGCTTGGCTGCCATGACTATGGCTCCGAAGTGGTTCATGAGAGCCTCGTCAACCATGAGACGGTTGCATTTGTCCGACTCTCTGAAGCCATTAACCAAGACAGAAGCCATAGTGCGGACCCTGGTCTTGACAAGATCACCAACACGGAGCGCTAGTTTCTCCCTTAGGTCACTAGCAGCATTAGATGTTGTGGTGATGATGACGTCCTTGTCAGCATCGAAGTGCCCTACCACCCAGGTTGTCTTACCACACCCCGGAACTCCGTTGACCCACTCAATTGTTGGCGGCACCCAGTCCCTCCAGACAGATCCTGTGACTTGAGTTCCCGACATGGATTTCGCCATGTCGAGAATCTTGTCGTCCAGTAGAATCCTGGTGCACTTTGCAACAACAACCAAGGGGTCTCCTTTTGGGGTGTTGAATTTAGGTACTCCGGTCTCAGTCTCTTCGCTGCTGAGTGCCACGAAGCCACTTGTTGCGTTGTATGCTGCCATATAGCTTCCTGACATTTTGCCCTTGATGACCTGGGAGTTGTCGTTGTTGTATATGGCTGCCTCTGCCTCCTCGAGCTTTTCCTTTAGTAGGTTTTGATTACCCTGCTCAAAATTTGCCAAGATGGTTTTGCAAACCTTGAGATTGACCTCAGAGGTTGCTCGTGTAATGGCCAAAAACTCAAGGAAGGCGTTGTACGCGTGGTCTCGTGGAACCTTTGCATCTATTAGACGAGGCGGAGTTACCTGCCCCATGTCAGCTCTTGTCCTGTTTTTATTTGTTGGAGCCTTTGCTGTTGCTGTTGTAGTTTTGACTGTTGTTGATGATGGATTTCCTGACAGCCCTTGCAGCATTGAGCTGAAGGTGTTTAGAAATCCCTTGAGGTGGCCTCCGACTTTGGATCTTTTCTTACGTTCCATCATGCCACTCTGGTGGGCTGCGTCTTTCTCGGCGACTGCTTTTTGTTGGACGCGTTCGGATCCACTGATCGAGGTAGGTATTGGGTGACCCCAGCTGTCGGTTGTAGTTTTTGAGTCGTGCGCTCTTAGATAGTTTAGGTTTTCACCTCTATCTTCGTACACAACCACCTCATGTTGTTCAGAGGCTTTTATACAACCTAGCTGGTCTGCGACTTCTCCCTGCTCATACCCGACCATCATTGCATCCACACTTATTACACGTGGAACTTCCACCACTCTTCCCGTTTCCCCCAACATGGTGAGCATCGAGCATGCCTGTGTGAAGGGGGAATTTCCTTCCAATGTGAGTAGAGCGATCGTCTTATTTCGCGATCGCACCAGTCGACATCGGTGGCCCGCCACTTCTGTTTCAGGTAGTGCACTGTACATTTTGTGCTTCATGGTCGTTTTTGAAGTGCTCCCATTTATGAGTGACGCCAAGCCCGGTGAAATGGCGACGCGATTTCTAGCCCCGATTCGGCAGAAACCTATTCCGAGCCGTTCGTTGTTGCTATCCATGAAGAGTGCCACTCCTCGGATTCTTATCCCTGGCACTCCTTTCTCTCCACATGCAAGCAGTGAATGGATAGCGACGCTCTTCGTAGTAGGTTTCTGCTGTGAGCCGGTGCCATTGGTGGTAGTTGGGGCTTGGCTAACAGGTGTTGGTTGTGATTCAAGGGGCGGAAGGTTAGTGTGTCTCTTAGCAGCAGTTCGGAAGATCTTCTCGGCGAAGGACAGAAAGTGTAGTCTGCTGGCCGGGTCTGCAAGTATGCTATGCAGTTCCGGTTCAACCAGTTTTCTGTCAATCCGAGTTTCTAGATCGGTCCGAGCCGCTAGGAAACGTGGGCAGTCGAGTATGATGTGAAGTATACTTTCACTGATTTCCGAGTCGCACTCGCAACCCGGGCTGTTTTTCAGCTTAAATCTGTGAAGATACTCGGCTATCCCTCCGTGGCCTGTCAAGATCTGCACTTGTGTATGTGTAAGTTTTGTGGTGCGAGTTAGCCGATACGCTTTTTGGACGTCTGGAAGGAACCTCCTTGTTAGTGCGCCTGTTTTGGAGGTTTCGTATCGATCCTGCCATTTGCGGATCGACTCTTCACGAATTTTCCTCCTAATGTAGGACAGTGGGATCCTTCCATAGTCCTGTGTGGCGTCACCGAGTGCCGCTGCTTTTGCCAGCTCGTCAGCTCTCTCATTTCCTGTGGTGCCAACGTGCGCTCTCAGCCAGAACATCCGGACTTTCCGTCCATCCTCCAAGATCCTCCCGATGTTTTCCTTTATGCTTCTCGCCAGGGGATAGCTCAGACTTGGGTTTCGGAGCAGGTCGAGTGAAGATCTTGAGTCACTCAGTATGTTGACTATCGGTTCCCTGCTCGAATTTACCATCTGAAGTGCCCTGTGTAGTGCATACAGTTCCGACTGGAAGACTGTGCAAGCGGGGTGAAGCTTAAAGGTGGCGAAGTTTGATTCCTTTCCCTCCTCCCACCATGTCAGGGCAGCACCTACTTGGTCGTTGATTTTGCTGCCGTCTGTGTATATTTGGGGTCCGCTGACATGCTGGATGGAGTCTTCGAGGAGTTCATACTCCGTGGACATTAGGGTAGATGGATGGGGTTGGTCCAGGTATCCCACTCGGAGTTCAAGCTCCGTTCCAGGTGGGAGGTAGTCCTGGGAGAGACCTTTTTTGGCTTTGTACAGGTTTGCCGCCTCATGGATCCTGAGGTCCAGTGGAAGCAAACCCGACAGCGCGAGTGCTGAAGTGAGAGAGACAGTCCGGTAGGACCTGCACACCTTTTGGGCAAAACCTCTCTGGAGGGCATTGAGCTGCTTTTTGTTCATTTCCAGCTCTGCCGCTCGAGACCATGCGCTTGACGCGTATGTCATTATAGGTTCTACCACTGCGATGTATATGGTTCTCGTGATCTCGCTGTTTAGTCCCCACGTTACTTTAGCTGCGCACGCGAGTTGTTTGTAGATGTCTACTACTTTCTTGCATTGCGCAGACACGTGGGGCTTGAAGACTAGATTCTTGTCGATTATGAGGCCCAGGAGCTTTATCTCCTCAACGAGGTCAAGTTTTGTGCCGGCCATGTATAGTTGTGGGGTCTCAAATTTCAACTTCTTGGTGAGGAGCATCGCGTTGGTCTTTTGCGGTGCGAAGTTGAGTTTGTTGGCGTTTCCCCATTTTGCAACTTTGTCCAGCGTTGAGTTGACTGACTGCTCCAGATTGCTCACCGACTGTCCTGTGAACACGAGTACCACGTCATCCGCAAAGGCCTGACAGTATGTTCCTTCGATCTCTAGCATTTGCAGCAACGAGTCTAGGATAACGTTCCAAAAGATTGGTCCTCCTATGGATCCTTGGACGCAACCTTTTGTTGTTTCCTTCTCGTATGCTGCCCTTGCATAGTTGACCGTGATTCTCCGGTCGGTTAGATATGAACACACCATCTTGTACAGGTTTCCCGGACACCTTTTTTTGACAAGCTGGATTTTCAGTGCTGGCCACCAGGCGTTGTCGAAGGCACCCTCTATGTCCAATGAGATGAGGAGCACGATGTTTTTAGTGTTTACTCCTTTTTTTACGTGCTCTAATAGGTCATAGAGGGCGTCCTCGGTTCCTCTTTGTGGCATGAAGCCGTATTGGTTTTTGTGTAGTGTTGGGAGAATGTGCCATTGGAGTCGACCAATCATTAACTTCTCAATGGTTTTTCCGAGAACGGATAGAAGGCCAATGGGTCGGTATGACTTTGGGTGGGTGTAGTCTGCCTTCCCTGGCTTTCGGATTATGACCACGTGTGCCGCTTTCCAGTGTGTGGGGAAGTGTTTTAGCGATAAGCATTTGTTTGCTATCGCCATGAACACCTCCTTATTACATCTTATGGCTGCATCACAGATGTCAGCGGTTAGCCCATCTGGTCCGGGTGCTTTTTTGGGGTTTTGTGTTTGCAATACTTTTTCCAATTCCGCTGACGTGAAGGGTGGGTCATCTTCCGAAAGGCCCTCTAATACGTTCTCCGCCATTTGATATCGAAGTTTAGCGTGATGTGATTGGTCGGTACTCTCTGAGTCGTCTGGATAGAAGGTTTTGGCTAGGAGTTCTGCCGACTGTTTTGGGGTTAGGGTGTTACCTTCAGGGCTTCTCAGAAGCATGTCCTCCTGCTTTCCTGACGTTTTCCTGATTACCCTGTAGATTTTATCCCACATACTCTCCTTTTCCTGAGTCGTGCAGAACTCCTTCCAGCTCTCCGTTTGGGCTTTTTCTGCTCTCTCTGAGTACGACATTTTGGCTTTCTGGTACTCTTCTATTACCATTTTTTTCCTATGGGGAGCTGCATTCCTGATTCTCCTCTTTTTCCTGAGGACCTCTTTTTTAAGATCGCCAAGCTCTTTCGACCACCACGGGGGCTTGGGATCGCCTGCCCTATTTCCTGCAATAGGGATGGTTTGTTTGCAGGTCTCGTGAATGGCCTCTGTGTAGGCTGTGATCTTATTTTCAAGGTCTTCTGGGGTTTTTGACTCCACTACTGAGACGCGCGTGATGTCTCGTTCTGCTAGGATCGTTTTTAGCAGAACTGAGAATTCGGTCCACTTTGCCTTCTTGGTGTTATACTTGCGCGTCGTGATCGGCCTGAGAGTTTCTAGGGCCTTTCCTAGGCGCAAGTTGAAGGTGATAGCATTATGGTCCGAAGTGACGAGACTTTTGTCTACTCTCCAATTTTCGATTTTTCCGAGCAGAGACATGCTGCAAGCAGAAACGTCTACTATACTTGTGCACGCTCTGTCGTTTCTGAAAGTCTCGAAGGTTGGAGTGTCTCCGGTGTTTAGGATTTGGAGTCCCTTTTCATTCAGGAATGCATTGTAGGCTTCCCCTCTGTCGTCCTCAGATGCGCTGCCCCACCAGTGACTCCAGGCATTAACATCTCCCGCGACTATGAGGTTGTGTGTGTCCAATTTGTCGCAGGCTTTTTTGATTCTATCAAGATAAGGCACGATGTCCTGGTCCCCCTCTAGATAGACGGATACCACTCCCAGTTTAAGGCCTCCTCCGATAAGAAGGACCGCCGCTTCAGTCTCGGTCACCAATTGAGGGTCATGTATTACCTCCAGCCGGTCACCGAATACTATGATGGCTGCCTTCACCGGTTTTTGCCTGTTTAAGGTGCATTGGATTACCCGAGTCCCCGGATGTTGTTTGAGGACACCGTTTTTTCCAACGTAGGGTTCCTGGACCAGGGCGATTGTGATGCCCCTGTCCACTGCCCCACCTGGAGTAGTTCCGCCGTAGCCAGTTTCGAGCGTTGCAGGTTGGCTTGGATGAACCTCAAACCTGCTCCACCCGTTTTATGAGGGACCGAGCGTTGGTACTGTGAGGGGCCCTTAGCAGTAAGAAACTCGGGACCGCGCTATAGCATCCCATTTTTGTTTCTCTGGGCACTCTTTGCTAAAAGCATTGTGCGCCAGGTCTATGCTCGTTCCGTGCGCGGTCGAGCAATTCTTACATTTTGGGGGGTTCCCCTCTAGTCTCCCCTTGCATTTTTCCCAGGAGTGAGACTTGCCGCAGTGACTGCATAGCTCGTCTCTCTCCCGGCAGACCACCTTTGTGTGGCCGAAGCCAAGGCATTTAGTGCATTGCACTAGGGGGGAGTGGTCAAACACAGGCCTGCGCTGCATGCCTATGTAGACCTTCCCTGCCTCTGTAAGGTTTCTGTGAATAGAAGGGGAGACTTCCAGGACCGTGTGGCACTCTAGGGTGTTGCGTGCCTTTTTCCTGTACCTCATCTTGATAGTACTCTCCTGAAGGTTGATGTCCTTCAAGAGGTGTTTGTTCTGTATTAGTATGTTTTCTATAATATCTTTGTCGCTGTGGTAGGATAGGACATCCTTCACGATGACCAGTGGGTTGACTGCCCTCGCAACCTCCGCCTTTAGGCCCTTATCTAGCCTCACCCTGCTCTGCACGAGATTTAGATCTTCTTTGGAGCTACAGCTCAGAATAACTTTACTGTTCCTAGCTTTCCTGACTTTGTCGATCTTTGCTCCCGTGTTCTTTGTGTCCAGAGCTTCCCTGATACGATCAATCACGTTTTCCCCGGTGTTTTGGGGATTGTTTGATGTGATGATTAGGGTATGGTTTGGCTTTAAGGGCGGTGGTGGTTTAGCGGCGACCTTTGCGTAGGTCAGCCTTCCCTTCGAGCTGCCTCCTTCCTCCGCTTTGGCGAGTTCCGTTTCGAGGTTGAGGGATGGTGGTGGTGCCCTCATCTTTTCTTCCCGAAGCGTTCGAAGCTCAGATGTCACGGCTTCCATTCTCTCCGTTAGAGGTTGTAAATATTCCTCTAAGTTGAGGAGAATGGGTTGTGGTGGTTCGGATGGTGGTGCCCGTTCAGCTTGCATCGTTTGAAGGATGCCCCTTATCTCCTCCACCTCGTGCCTCAAGCCTGGTTCAGACTGTGCCACAGGGGGGTTCGAGTCCCGTTTTTCAATTGCCTTTTTGTTAGATTCCAGGATCTGTTGCGTTTTTTCCTGATCTTTTGTGAGACCTCTTCGGAGCTCATCAAGTTGATTTTGGAGAGTGTCCATTCCCGCCTTAAGGCTCAAATGGTCTCTCCTCAGGGGTTCCGTGTCGTGTTCCCTTTCTTCTTTGATGATGGCTTCTGCGAGGGTCTTCATCCGCTTTTCGAGATCCTGGATGGCGTCCGCTGTTTCCTTTATGAGCCGATGGGGCTCCTGGGTCTCGTACCCCTGCCAGCTGCGTATCGCTTGCGCCTCCTTAAGCGACGCACTAATGTCCGCCCTGGCCTTCGACAACTCGGACGTTAAGTTTGTGGTGATTTCACCTATTTTTTTGTTGTGGGCTCTCTCCACCCGCACGAGCTCCGTTGCGTGCCTAGTTCTCTCCCTCTCCAGACTGGTGATATGTCTGGACCTAGAGTCCGATAACGAAAGGACTATTTCGTATAGAGTCTGCAGGCTTTCCAGTGCGATGACTTTGCACTCCCTCTTCATGTTGCCTGCAGACTCCAAAGCGTCCTTCCCTTTCAGCAGCGTCTCATTGGCCAGCTTTGTGGCCATATCCATCTCGACACCCATACGCCTGCCCGATTGGTCGACAAGCATGCTCTGTCTTGTCTTGGGCGCTGACATAGGGGTGCCGAGCTCGAGACACGACGCCACTGAGTCGTCGTCAGACTCTATGGGTTTTGGTGGAGATATCCCGCACTGTTCCCATTCAATTATTTTTTCCGTTATGGAGTCCGCCACTGATCTGCTCTCCTGTGTAGCGGAGGATGTTGCCAGGTTCTCTGTTGGCTCCAGTGGTGTTTTTGTTGGTGACGCCCTCTTCTTCCTCGCAGGTACCTTTGGGCTTGTTTCCACTGGCTGTGCTCCTACTGATGATGCTTTTTTCGCCGCGGGTACTGATGGCCGCGTCAACCGCTCAGATTTGAGAGACCGAGCAGCCACCGTTTCTTTTTTTAATACCTTCTCGCGCAGCGACCGTTGTTTTAGAAGGGCTACTTGAGGAGCCAAGTCTGATGTTGGGGCGGATCCAGTTACGGGTTTTATTGACATATTGTGGTTTTTAAATACTAATTATTATTTCTAAGTTAAATACTAATTAAATACTAATTATATATTAGTTGTAAAAATTAGAGGTAAAAGGTGTATAGCCTCGCGTGACTGTAATTTTACCGGCAATCGCACCCTTCTAACCGAAACACAGCAACGCTGTTTGGCGGAAGAAATAGGTGTGATGGTAGTACTTCCTCGGGCGAGCCCTTTTCAGGTAGCTCTACTACCCTTGTTACTAGTCGATTTTCCTATGATCGTACAGGAATATTAGAGATGTCGTTACTATACACCTATTACTTTTGAACTATTAATTTTAATTGTTTCCTTACTGAGTAACGCCTCTCTCCGCGCCAGGACCTCCAGAGGGGGTTCTGCGTGATGGGTGTTTTCTTGACGTCTTTGAGAAGGATGGTACTGTGTTGGATTTGTTTTCTTCTTGTGTGATGTGGTAAAGGATCTTCTCCCGATTTCGATGATACCAAACACTAGAGGTCTATCTCTTCTCGTTGCTGAGATAGGCTCCGGGGAAGGTGGTAACCTCAAGGGGGGAGGGGGATTTTGGGGATTCCCTCAGGGCCAGATTGTAGGGCTTCTAATGCCGATTGTGGGGATACCAAACAGTGTGGGTCTATCTGCTCTGGTTCCCGAGATATGACGATAGGGGGTAAATGAGGGAAAAAATTGGGGGGGGGGGGGGGGGTTCGGGAGAATGTGTTTAAGGGGGGTGGTTTTTTTTTTTTTTTTTTTTTTTTTTTTTTTTTTTAAGTAGAGGGGTTGGGGGGGGGGAAGGTTTAGAGGGGGTTGGGGTAGGGGATTTAACGAGAGGGGGTAAATGAGGAAAATTGGGAAGGGGTGGGGAGGAGGGGAAGAAGGTTTCGTAAGAAAAAGTTTGGGGGGGAGGGGGGGTTGAAAGGGGTTGGGGGGGTTGGGTTGGGGGTGGGGGCAAGTAGAGGGGCTCTTATACCCGGTCAAGCGTGACTCGGGGGTAAAGTAAATTTAAGGGGTGGGGGGGGGGAGGGGAAATTGTGTAAGGGGGTTGGGGTGGGTGAATTTGGAATATGCCTGGTCTTCCCGTTATGAGGAGTCTAAACACGGATGTTCTAGGATTAGGGGTTCAAGAGTTACCTCGAGGTTTACCTGATGGTCCGACGAAGGTGTTCCGCTGTTGATGTTTTCACTGGGGCGTAGTCCTAGGCCGGCTTCAGAGTCTTCAACTCGGTTGTCGGACGTCACGCCTCGTGTTGCTTCGTCGAAAGTAGGTTACACGTGTGTCGAACCACGCGGTTTGTGAGGTTATTTGTTAATAATTGGGTACCTTATATCTCCGTTGATTGTGAAGGGATTTTCAAAATTTAAATTTTGTTAAACAGACCTTTAAAAGTTCTTGCTGGTGGTTGTTCGTTTGTTACAGATTTCACTTTTCTTCTCGTTGATATAATGCTCCAAAGTCCAGGCTTTCCTGCTCCTGAACCCCTTTGTGTAGGATGTTAAAAACAATAATCCTTATGAGACAGACACTTCTTTCTCTAACCGTAACACTTTTATGCGCGTAGCTCAAAATTTTCCAATTATTTGGAATTTTTTCCACGGAGCTGTTGATGCGACTTGCGATATTAGGCTGTTACTGAGTTAGGTTAGGTTAGGTTAGGTTAGGTTAGGTTAGGTTAGGTTAGGTTAGGTTAGGTTAGGTTAGGTTAGGTTAGGTTAGGTTAGGTTAGGTTAGGTTTTTTTTTTTTTTTTTTTTATTATTACAGCTGCTCTCCACAGACTCAGTGGTCCGTGCTTTTTTTTATTTTGGTATTTTTATTTATTAACTTTATTACTACTTATATTGACAAAAGCTTACTCAGTAAGGAAAAAGACTTATATTATTGACTCTATATAAATTTTAAGATTTTAATGTAACATATATATTTCTAAGGAAAAAATTACTTATTCTTTTGATTCTATATATATAAATATATTTTTTTTTTTTTTTTTTTTTTTGTGTACATATATAGTTTTTTTTTTTTTTTTTTTTTTTTTTTTTTTTTATAATTTAAATATAGGTTTTTGTTTCTTTCTATTGTGTTCTGTGTTTTTTTTTAGTTTGTGTTCTTTTCATTATGGGAATTTACTTAAAATTATTTTTACTTACAATTGAAATTATTGATTTACAACATTATGACATTTAATTACTTACAATTAATATATTATTGATAACATTGACATTAACTTAACTATGGACTATTATTACAACTTTAGTTTACAAATTGGCACACCTCATCTCCTGAGCCAACTTGTCGACGACCGCTGCGTTTCGGTGCTTTATTGACATTTTAAGATTATACTCCAAGATCTTCTTAGTGGACGCGGCCATAGCTCTCTTGATGAAGTACCCTATTGCGTCGTTGTCATCATCGGTGTAGTAGGTACAGCTGGTGGTGTGCCGTGACACTGCTACTACCGCATGGGGAACGCTCTGATGTAAACCGATTGTTCTGCCCTTAGTTTGAACAATGATTACTGTTTCGAACGTTAACCCCTGCGCTTCATGGATGGTGAGCGTTCGCGAACCTGTGCCTTCACCACAGCCCTGTCCAGTGAGGCTTTCCTTTTCGCCCTGAGTATGGACTAGAAAAAGCGTGTTGGGGAGCGTAAACGGTATTTGGGCACCAGTGTAGGTTTTCACCTTCAACGAGTGAGCTTTTAGGGTTGAGGAGTAAATCCCGGAGTAAACCTCACGTAGGGCGTAGGCGACGTCCAAGGGGTTCCGGTGTGTGCAGAGCAACTCCTGGCTGATGTTTGCTACCAGGTTTGGGCGGCAGTACCTCAGTTCGAAGAGATTTTCTCTGTCGATATAAGGTAGTTGGTTGACATCTCCGATGAGGACCATTTCTTTGGCATCACACAGCTTGGCAGCCATGACTATGGCTCCGAAGTGGTTCATGAGAGCCTCGTCAACCATGAGACGGTTGAATTTGTCGGACTCTCTGAAGCCATTCACCAAGACTGAAGCCATGGTGCGTACCCTGGTCTTGACAAGGCCACCAACACGAGGCGCTAGCTTCTCCCTTAGGTCGCTAGCTGCATTTGATGTTGTGGTGATGATGGCGTCCTTGTCAGCATCAAAGTGTCCTACCACCCAGGTTGTCTTTCCACACCCCGGTACTCCATTGACCCACTCAATTGTTGGTAGTGCCCAGTCCTTCCAGCCGGATGCAGTGTCCTGATTACCCGATATGGTTTTCGCCATATCGAGAATCCTGTCATCCAGTAGGATCCTTGTGCACTTTGCGACAACAACTAAGGGATCTCCTTGTGGGGTATTGAACTTAGGTGCTCCGCTCTCGGTTCCCTCAATGCACATCTCCACAAAACCACTGGTCGCGTTGTAAGCCGCCATATAACTACCTTAGGTTAGGTTAGGTTAGGTTAGGTTAGGTTAGGTTAGGTTAGGTTAGGTTAGGTTAGGTTAGGTTAGGTTAGGTTAGGTTAGGTTAGGTTTTTTTTTTTTTTTTTTTTTTTTTTATATTCCTACCCGTACCACCATCTCAAAATGGCACTAAGTAGTCGACTACATCCCCCTGACTTGGGTGGTCAGAGTTTTTTAATAAAACGCAAAATCGTATATTCACTGCCCACATGCCATTGAGCTCTTACATACTGTCTTACCACTAATTAATTCTAAACAATATTTATACACTTTACTTATTATTATACAAATTAAAACTATGTGACAACTAATACAATTTATTTACATTTTATTTACTACAGTTTAAGAATAACAAACTTTATGTTTCTTATTACTTAATGATTACAAGTTAATACTTCTAAACGATACAAATTTACTGTTTTATTGTACATACTTAATCTATTTGTTTATATATCTACTTATCGATATGCAATTTATATATATTTTTAAATATATATAATTCATACTTTGCCTAGCTATTTATTTCTTAATATTACCTGTTTTGCTATTTTTGTACAAAATTCCAGAAATCTTGATCTAGTGTTTTTGTTCTCCAAGAGTTTATGTGCATTTTGAACTGTTATCCCACATTCGAGGAGGCATTCGGCTTCATATCTCGCTTTACCGTATACGGGACATTCAAATATTATGTGCGTACTTGATTCTACTTTGCCTGGTTCGCAGATGCACGATGGGTTCTCTTTACACTTAAATCGGGTCAAGTATTCCGAGAACCCACCGTGCCCCGTAAGTACCTGAGTCGTTACGCCTGTTGGCTCAAATTTGCGAATTATGTTGTGGGCTTTTATTGCGTCCGGGAAGAATATTTTTGTTATGGCCGCTGTGCCACCTGACTTGTACCTCCGATTCCACTCATCAAGCGAGGCCATACGGGCCTGTCGCTTGATGAATGAGATCGGGCACTGGTCATAGTCAGGTTTTTTACGTGAATTTAGGGCCGCTTGCTTCGCCAATTCATCAGCTCGTTCGTTTCCCTCCAACCCCGCGTGTGCCTTAATCCAGAACAAAGAGACTTCTTTATTCTGCATTCGGCTGGTCCTCAAGTTATTTTGGACTTCTGTCGCTAAGGGGTGGAGGGAGCCCGGGTTCGTTATAGTCTCCAGTGCTGATCTGGAGTCGCTATATATTCCGAAGCTTGGTTCCGAGCGTTTGAGTATTTCACTCGTGGCTCTGCATATGGCCAGGAGTTCGGCCTGATAGACAGTGCAGAATGACGACAGTTTTAGCTTGAGGGCTTTGGTCTCGGCTTTACCATCCCAGAAGGATAGCGCTGCTCCGACCTTGCCCTCAATCCTACTGCCGTCAGTATATATTTTCACTGCTTGTTTGCTGTGTTTATCCACTTGTTGTTTGTCCTTCAGGGTCTCGAACTCCAGGCGCACCTGCTCTGCCGGATGCCAAGTGCTACAAAATGGTGCCAGCCGCTCCACCTCCATGTCCCCTAGTGCTGTCTGGGGTATTCCCCTTCTTGCCTTGTAGAGAGTTGCTGCCTCTTGTACCCTAAGATCGAGTGGCAGTATCCCAGACAACACCAGTGCTGAGTTCAGGGAGACGGTGCGGTAGGCACGACTCAGCTTTTGGGCGAAACCACGCTGGACTACGTTCAGCTGTTTTTGTATGCCCAATTTTCTCGCAGCCGGTGCCCAAGCGCTAGCCGCGTATAAAATTACGGGCTCCACCGTGGCTGCATAAATCATGCGCGTAACTTCTGGATGGAGACCCCAGCTAATTTTGGCGGCTCTGGAAAGCTTTTTATAAATGTTAAGGGCCTTCCTACAGACGTTTACTATGTGGCTATTGAACGTCATTTTATTATCTATTGTAAGCCCTAAGATTTTTATTTCGTGCGACATGTTGATGTCGATCCCGCCCATGCTCAGCAGTGGTGTGTCGTATTTAAGTTTTCTGGTAATCACCATAGCCTTGGTTTTATGTGGCGCGAACTTCAGTTTATATTTGACACCCCACTCCTGGACATAGGCGAGGGCGGCATTGGCTTTTTGTTGCACTTCTTGCGCTGTATCTCCATCAAACACTAGCACAACATCGTCCGCAAACGCTTGGCAGTAGTCACCGCGCCTCTCGAGTTCCCTAAGCAGTGGGTCTAGGAGAACATTCCAAAGGAGAGGGCCTCCGATCGATCCCTGGACGCAACCCTTTTTTGTGGCTTTTCTGTATTCTTCTCCGGCATATCTTACTGACACTCTCCTATCTTGAAGATAGCTGTCAATAGTCCTTCGGAGGTTTATCGGGCATTTTTCCTCTGCCAGTCTGGTCCGGATAGCGGGCCACCACGCGCTGTCAAAGGCTCCCTCTATGTCCAAGGATATCATAGTAGTTAACTTCTTGTGATCTAGTTTGTTCCTTATGTGTTGTATCAGGTCATAGAGGGAGTCCTCAGTGCTTCTCTTGGGCATGAAGCCATACTGGCGAGTACTTATCCTCGGGATCAGGTGCCATTTCATTCTTGCTATCACCATTTTCTCATAGGTTTTTCCCAAAACCGGCAACAAACCTATGGGTCTATAGGACTTTGGGTGCGTGTAATCGTCCTTGCCTGGTTTCCTCAGTATTATAACAGTTGCCTCCTTCCAGATGGTTGGGAAGAACTGGAGTTCTAGGCATTTGTTTACCAAGGCAAGAAACGTTTCGGCGTCCTGACGGATCACGTGTCTGCAGATGTCTGCCGTGAGACCATCCTCTCCCGGGGCCTTCCTTGGGTTGAAGCTGTCCACCGCAAAATTAAGTTCTTCCACTGTAAACGGTGGGTCATTCGTTTCATTATGACCACAGTCGTTTGCTCGGTTCGCTGATCGTCTAATTTCTCGGTGGTCATCATCATCGTCGCTTTCTAGGTCCTCCGGGTAGAATGCCTCCGCTAGCATCCTTGCCGAGTCTTTCGGGTTCAAGACAGTTCCATATTGTACCAGTGGCAGATCTTCGTGTCTTTTTGTTGTTTTCCCGATGACTCTGTTAATGCCCTCCCAGACCCCCTCCTTGTCCTGCTTCCCACAAAAGCTCCTCCAACTATCTATTTGCGCCGTTTTTACCTCATTTTCGTATCTTTCCTTTATTTGCAGGTACTCTCCGACGACCATTGCCCTTCGGACTGGCGCTGCACATCTGATTCTCCGCTTCCTGGTGACGACCTCTCGTTTGAGTTTGGCAAGTTCTTCGGACCACCACGGCAATGTGAGTTTTCCATTCGTTTTTATTTTAGGTATAACATGTGTACATGCTTCTTTTATTATGTTTGTGTACTTTTCAACGGCTTTATCCAACTCTTCTTTGTTGATGATTTTGTTAATTTCTATTTTGTTTACATTGTTTTCTAATAATAATTGGGCCAGTTTCTCGTTAAATCGACCCCAATTAGCTTTTTTCGTGTTATACAGTCTAGTTGTTCTTTTTACGTGTGGCCCGCTTACCCTTTTTAAATTTAATTTGAATGTTATGCCGTTATGATCCGAGCCTGTTAAGTTGTCCTCTACCTTCCAGTCATCCACCAGGTCCAGCACGTCAGCTGTGCAGGTCGTTATGTCTACGTGACTTGCGTACGTTTTTCCGCCTCTGATGGTGTAAAATG
The DNA here is from genome assembly GCA_918857605.2 of Philereme vetulata. Lineage (NCBI taxonomy): Eukaryota > Metazoa > Arthropoda > Insecta > Lepidoptera > Geometridae > Philereme > Philereme vetulata. Next base: position 7,189,388 of record OU975476.1, read on the forward strand.
TGGGCGTATTTCCTTCGTTGAGTACCTGCAAACCCATTTCTTCTATGGCTCCAGACATGGCTTCTCCTCTACGATCGACTATTGGGCTTCCCCACCAGGTGCTCTTTGCGTTCGAGTCGCCTCCCATTATTATCTTCCTGGGTCCAGTTTCTCTTTCTATTTTCTGTAGCCGCTCCAGGTATGGCTCTATGGGCTGGTCTGGCTCAAAGTAGAAGGAGACTACGGTGATTTCCCAGGCGCTGGTACGGACTTTCACTACTGCGATGTTATTTGTGGTGTATTTTGGGCACTGTATGACGTCCAAGTCGTTATCGAATACAGCTATTGCCGCTTTGACGGTCCCGTCTCCTGGGTTTGTGCTCTGGAAAATCCTCGCTCCCCTGTAGTCCCTCATCCTTCTTGCCCCGCCCACATACGGTTCCTGGAGCAGTGCCAGAGCCACCTTCCTTTCATTAGCTTCTATCATTAGTTCATTTGTTGCTATCTGTTTCCTTTGAAGGTTTGCCTGGACAACCAGGTAGGGCTTTCTTCTGGTTTGGGTGCTTCCATTTGTCGTCGTGTTGGCCGTTGTGTCGCCCTCAGCAGTACGCTACCGTAGCCCTGGCTAGGGCCTCCCACTTCCGGCGAACGGGACATTCGCCGCTAAAGGCGTTATGCTCTGTTTTTTCAAGCTTCGCCTGGTTGCAATTCGTGCATGTGGGGGCGATACCCGCGATCCAGTCTGTACACTCGGTCTTCATGTGGGGCCCCCCACAGTGACAACACTTTTCCACAGTCTCTTTGCATATCCGTCTTCCATGCCCATACGCCAGGCAGAGGGAGCACTGCACGAGCGGTGACTGGTCTTCTACTCTCACTCGCTGAAGGTCTATATGGACAGATTCTGCGTCAATCAAGCGCTGCCAAGCTGCGGGGGAGACCCTCATGACGATGTGGTGCGTGTGAGGGTTCCTGGTCCGTTTTTTAAAGACTATCTCCATCTTTGGGTTTGTCAGTTCCCGGAGGATTCCCTTATTCTGATTTCTCAGGGCGTCCAGAACTTCTTCGTCGGTGTTGTACTTTAAGACATCCCTGAGAATCACCAGTGGGTCTTTATTTTTCATGTCCTCGACATTTAGCTCTTTGGCTCCCTTTAGTCTTTCTTTGAACTTTTTTCTTTCCTCGTCTGTTCGACATCCCACTATTACTTTTCTGTCTTTAGCCTTTCTGATTTTTTCAACTGCAATCCCACTTTCTCTGGCGTTAACCACTTTCCTTATTCTGTCCAGAACTTTTTCACCGGATTCCCTCTCATCTACAGCAGTGACCACGACAGAGTGTAGTGCAGTCTGTTCCGGTCTGCGATGGGATGCCGCTGCAACGCTCGCATAAGATTGTCGCTGCTGTAGCTCTTCATGTTTTTCAAGAGTATCTTTAAGCTTTTCCATTCTGTGGTTGTTTTCCTGCAGAAGTCTCGTATGCTCCTCAAGCTTCCTGAGAAGCTTGGTCTCTTCTGTTGGTTTCCGTAGTGGTTTTTCTGCCTCTGGGATTGTCTCTTCACTCGTCAATACCTTCCCACTTGCTCCTTCCTTCACCAGTTTATACAGACGGTTTAAGGCGTATGTTACTTCCTTTTTTATGTCTGTTCTAAGGTTTCGAGCGGTGTTTAGGTGTTCTGTAGCCGAGTCCAGACATGCCTTGGCCTCTGCTACCCGATCTGTATATTTCTGGCTGATTTTTACTGTGGCCGGGTGGTTTCCTGTCGCTTCCGTTGACATTTTTGGCGTCACCACTCTTGGTTCAACCTGTGAAAGCGTTATCTTTGGTTTTGGCTTGGATTCCACTGCCTGTTTGGTTTCCTTCGGGGTAGTCAGGGTATGAGTGAGATTGAGAGATGAGGGTTTTTCCGCTTTCCCTGTCTCCCACTCCCCAATACTCTTTCTCACACTCGTGCTCGTAGTCTCGCTGGAGTGGGCTACAGGAGTCGGGCTCCCCTTCATCTTTCCTTGTGGGTTTTGCGTGGTCCCTTCCACGGCTTTTGGCTTAGTCGGTGTTCTGATACCAAACATACTGATCGCAGGTTTGAGTTTCACTTCAAAGGATTTGTCAACTACTCGATTTGTTTTTTAAAAATTTGTCTTGTTTTGTTCAAGTTTTCGGGAAACAAATGTCAATATGGTGGTAGGTTGTCGTCGTAATTAAAGTTTGTATAAGTTGTATATTATTCGTCAAATAAAATCCTAATCTAATGATGTAAATCAATATTATGTACAAATTAAAGCTAATTATTAGTTAAAGGTTTGTAAAAGTTATATATTTATCTATTCTAAAAATTTAAACTAATTCCGTGTCTTTTTATTTTAGGCCTCGTCGTGGGAGTTTCAACTACGAGCGCTGTCCCCCAGATGGATTGTACAACAATTTTCTAAGTGTGCTCTATGTAGAGTACTCAGCTCTACCTAGGTCTGTCAGTGACGTAGCGCGTGCGCTGTGTGTTAAAGCGCAGGTAAGTAATGTATTTAACACAGAAAAAGAAAAAATAACCAGTAAAATAAAATTAAATATGTCCGACTCTACATATAGAGTCCGTCTCTATATAGGCTAGTAGTCCGGCTTCCGGTCGGTGTATCTAAAAAAGTCCGGTCAAAATCGGACGGCGGATTCGCGAGATATGAAGCTTTGTAGTTTTCCCAAGATGGCGGACAAAATGGCCGCCAAAACTTGTGATCGCTATAACTCCGTCAATATTTCCCCCAGATCTTCGGGGTTTTGATAGAAGTATTTGCCTCGCGCCCGGCTAGATTTCAACAGCAAATGTAGAGTCAAAAAAGTTTGACTCTACCTAGAGCCCTAAGTAAGTTTAAGTCAGAGAGAGGGCAGTTGCGGTACCAGCAGTGAAAGCCCCGTCCCAATCGGACTACTCTAGCGAGGGCTATGCCCGTTCAAAACAAACCAAGATGGCGTCCAAGATGGCCGTTCCTGGACTAACTTTGCCAGTTATTGACCAAATCGGGCCGTGTTTGGGCTTGTTTTAAAGGGCACAACTCGCGCAGTAGCTTGGGAAGGTCCACGTGTTGATAAGCCCCCCCCCTGATTTAATAAATCTAAAAAACACTAAATTTCTGGCTAAAAATGGTCTATCCACGCGAATAATCACCGAAAATTTCTGGAATTCTGCACAAAGCTCTTACTAAATATTTAAATTATATCTATAAATTAAATTTAGTTCTAACCTTAAATTTAGGGGTACCTCGTGTTTAGTTCAAAACTTTAAAATTTTTTTTTCTCTAAATCTGGTTGATGAACCTACTTTGAAATTTTTATATAGTATAGAGGACCCTAAAATCTATACAAAACTTATTTTAGAAAGGTACGTTACAGATCTTTAGAACAAGATATAAATTTTTAAAATTTTACAAAAGTTTAAAAACACTATAACTATGTGAAGACTTAACTTAGAATTGTTCTGAAAGTGCCTCCCGGCTGCTCTCGGCAATGGCTTGATGATTCCGATGTCAGATTACGCCTGGTGACCCTGGATCTTCGACCTCGTGGCCACGTGGTTTTTGTTTTTCTGCTTATATTTCGGCGCTCCTGCGCGGGAAAAATCAGGAAAAGCAGAAAAACTGTAGCTCGCGTGGAGGCCTTTCCGAAGGCACCTTAAAAAGTGTAGGTCGCCGCTGTAGATCTCGAGTAATATCCAGTTAAAAGTTTCAAAAATTTTAAAATTTCACTTTTATCGTGATAACTTCGCGCAAAAAACACTTAGCGCCTCAGCGTTTGCACAGCCGTGTGCGCCACGTGATTCCGCGAATTTTAATGTATTACACGACGATAAAAATCACTTTTCCCAATTTTTGGTGAATTTTTTAGCGTGGAGGTACGGTTAAAAGTGGGCGCTCCGGAGTGCGGTTGGAGCCAGACTGGTTAGGTTAGGTTAGGTTAGGTTAGGTTAGGTTAGGTTAGGTTAGGTTAGGTTAGGTTAGGTTAGGTTAGGTTAGGTTAGGTTAGGTTAGGTTAGGTTAGGTTAGGTTAGGTTAGGTTAGGTTAGGTTAGGTTAGGTTAGGTTAGGTTAGGTTAGGTTAGGTTAGGTTAGGTTTTTTTTTTTTTTTTTTTTTTTTTTTTTTTTAAACTATGCTCCACAGACTGCAGTCCGTGCTCTTTTTTAATTTAATTCTTTATTTAGTAACTCATTATTTTATTACAAACTTAAAATTAAGAGACTTACTCAGTAAGGAAACTTGATATTGACTTAATTCTAGTTGATACATAATGTTCTTGTTATTTATATAAATACAATGAATACCATTATCGTTATGCTAGTTTAAATTATACATATCATTTTGTTTTTGAAGACAATTTTGGTTATTTTATGTTATAAGATCTATAATTAAAACATTCATTTTGTTTAATTGTTGTTATATAGTGATATATGAAGTTAGAGTATACATGGTTATAGTTGTTAGAGTTACTTCTTAGGTGGATTTTATTATACATTGTTAGCTTTATTATAATTAGGCTTGGGTATACATCTGTTACATATTGTTATGGTTAATATTTTTTTTTTTTTTTTTTTTTTTTTTTTTTTATAGATGTGTATAATATTGTTTTTTTTTTTTTTTTTTTTATTGTTTTTTTTTCTTTTTTACAAAGTTACTATAAAATTATTTTCCTATTGGTTACAGAATTTAGTAAGATACGATTTGTTACATGAAGTTTATGAGGATAGTGGTTAACCCTGTTCGTCCATCCGTCCCAACTCGCGAGCGAGTTTCTCAACGACCGCTGCGTTTCGGTGTTTGATGGCCATTTTTAGGTTGTATTCCACTATTTTTTTGGTTGACGCTGCCATTGCTCTTTTGATAAAGTACCCTATCGCGTCGTTTTGGTCATCCGTGTGGTAGGTACAGCTGGTGGTATGCCGTGACACTGCTACCACCGCATGGGGTACGCTCTGATGTAAATCTATTGTTTTTGATGTGGTTTTAACAATGATTACCGTTTCGAACGTTAACCCCTGCGCTTCGTGGATGGTCAGTGTACGCGATCCTGTGCCCTTACCGTATCCCTGGTCGATGAGACATTGCTTCTCGCTTTGGGTATGGACCAGGAATAGAGTGTTTTGGAGCGTATGGGGTATTTGAGCACCGGTGTAATTTTGTATGTTAAGAGAACGCGCACTTAGTGTTGAAGAGTATATACCGGAGTATACCTCTCTTAGTGCATAGGCAACATCCATGGGGTTCCGGTGTGTACATAGCAACTCCTGGCTGATGTTTGTTACCAGGTTTGGGCGGCAGTACCTCATTTCGAAGAGATTTTCTCTATCGATGAAAGGCAACTGGTTGACATCTCCGATGAGGACCATTTCTTTGGCACCGCACAGCTTGGCTGCCATGACTATGGCTCCGAAGTGGTTCATGAGAGCCTCGTCAACCATGAGACGGTTGCATTTGTCCGACTCTCTGAAGCCATTAACCAAGACAGAAGCCATAGTGCGGACCCTGGTCTTGACAAGATCACCAACACGGAGCGCTAGTTTCTCCCTTAGGTCACTAGCAGCATTAGATGTTGTGGTGATGATGACGTCCTTGTCAGCATCGAAGTGCCCTACCACCCAGGTTGTCTTACCACACCCCGGAACTCCGTTGACCCACTCAATTGTTGGCGGCACCCAGTCCCTCCAGACAGATCCTGTGACTTGAGTTCCCGACATGGATTTCGCCATGTCGAGAATCTTGTCGTCCAGTAGAATCCTGGTGCACTTTGCAACAACAACCAAGGGGTCTCCTTTTGGGGTGTTGAATTTAGGTACTCCGGTCTCAGTCTCTTCGCTGCTGAGTGCCACGAAGCCACTTGTTGCGTTGTATGCTGCCATATAGCTTCCTGACATTTTGCCCTTGATGACCTGGGAGTTGTCGTTGTTGTATATGGCTGCCTCTGCCTCCTCGAGCTTTTCCTTTAGTAGGTTTTGATTACCCTGCTCAAAATTTGCCAAGATGGTTTTGCAAACCTTGAGATTGACCTCAGAGGTTGCTCGTGTAATGGCCAAAAACTCAAGGAAGGCGTTGTACGCGTGGTCTCGTGGAACCTTTGCATCTATTAGACGAGGCGGAGTTACCTGCCCCATGTCAGCTCTTGTCCTGTTTTTATTTGTTGGAGCCTTTGCTGTTGCTGTTGTAGTTTTGACTGTTGTTGATGATGGATTTCCTGACAGCCCTTGCAGCATTGAGCTGAAGGTGTTTAGAAATCCCTTGAGGTGGCCTCCGACTTTGGATCTTTTCTTACGTTCCATCATGCCACTCTGGTGGGCTGCGTCTTTCTCGGCGACTGCTTTTTGTTGGACGCGTTCGGATCCACTGATCGAGGTAGGTATTGGGTGTCCCCAGCTGTCGGTTGTAGTTTTTGAGTCGTGCGCTCTTAGATAGTTTAGGTTTTCACCTCTATCTTCGTACACAACCACCTCATGTTGTTCAGAGGCTTTTATACAACCTAGCCGGTCTGCGACTTCTCCCTGCTCATACCCGACCATCATTGCATCCACACTTATTACACGTGGAACTTCCACCACTCTTCCCGTTTCCCCCAACATGGTGAGCATCGAGCATGCCTGTGTGAAGGGGGAATTTCCTTCCAATGTGAGTAGAGCGATCGTCTTATTTCGCGATCGCACCAGTCGACATCGGTGGCCCGCCACTTCTGTTTCAGGTAGTGCACTGTACATTTTGTGCTTCATGGTCGTTTTTGAAGTGCTCCCATTTATGAGTGACGCCAAGCCCGGTGAAATGGCGACGCGATTTCTAGCCCCGATTCGGCAGAAACCTATTCCGAGCCGTTCGTTGTTGCTATCCATGAAGAGTGCCACTCCTCGGATTCTTATCCCTGGCACTCCTTTCTCTCCACATGCAAGCAGTGAATGGATAGCGACGCTCTTCGTAGTAGGTTTCTGCTGTGAGCCGGTGCCATTGGTGGTAGTTGGGGCTTGGCTAACAGGTGTTGGTTGTGATTCAAGGGGCGGAAGGTTAGTGTGTCTCTTAGCAGCAGTTCGGAAGATCTTCTCGGCGAAGGACAGAAAGTGTGGTCTGCTGGCCGGGTCTGCAAGTATGCTATGCAGTTCCGGTTCAACCAGTTTTCTGTCAATCCGAGTTTCTAGATCGGTCCGAGCCGCTAGGAAACGTGGGCAGTCGAGTATGATGTGAAGTATACTTTCACTGATTTCCGAGTCGCACTCGCAACCCGGGCTGTTTTTCAGCTTAAATCTGTGAAGATACTCGGCTATCCCTCCGTGGCCTGTCAAGATCTGCACTTGTGTATGTGTAAGTTTTGTGGTGCGAGTTAGCCGATACGCTTTTTGGACGTCTGGAAGGAACCTCCTTGTTAGTGCGCCTGTTTTGGAGGTTTCGTATCGATCCTGCCATTTGCGGATCGACTCTTCACGAATTTTCCTCCTAATGTAGGACAGTGGGATCCTTCCATAGTCCTGTGTGGCGTCACCGAGTGCCGCTGCTTTTGCCAGCTCGTCAGCTCTCTCATTTCCTGTGGTGCCAACGTGCGCTCTCAGCCAGAACATCCGGACTTTCCGTCCATCCTCCAAGATCCTCCCGATGTTTTCCTTTATGCTTCTCGCCAGGGGATGGCTCAGACTTGGGTTTCGGAGCAGGTCGAGTGAAGATCTTGAGTCACTCAGTATGTTGACTATCGGTTCCCTGCTCGAATTTACCATCTGAAGTGCCCTGTGTAGTGCATACAGTTCCGACTGGAAGACTGTGCAAGCGGGGTGAAGCTTAAAGGTGGCGAAGTTTGATTCCTTTCCCTCCTCCCACCATGTCAGGGCAGCACCTACTTGGTCGTTGATTTTGCTGCCGTCTGTGTATATTTGGGGTCCGCTGACATGCTGGATGGAGTCTTCGAGGAGTTCATACTCCGTGGACATTAGGGTAGATGGATGGGGTTGGTCCAGGTATCCCACTCGGAGTTCAAGCTCCGTTCCAGGTGGGAGGTAGTCCTGGGAGAGACCTTTTTTGGCTTTGTACAGGTTTGCCGCCTCATGGATCCTGAGGTCCAGTGGAAGCAAACCCGACAGCGCGAGTGCTGAAGTGAGAGAGACAGTCCGGTAGGACCTGCACACCTTTTGGGCAAAACCTCTCTGGAGGGCATTGAGCTGCTTTTTGTTCATTTCCAGCTCTGCCGCTCGAGACCATGCGCTTGACGCGTATGTCATTATAGGTTCTACCACTGCGATGTATATGGTTCTCGTGATCTCGCTGTTTAGTCCCCACGTTACTTTAGCTGCGCACGCGAGTTGTTTGTAGATGTCTACTACTTTCTTGCATTGCGCAGACACGTGGGGCTTGAAGACTAGATTCTTGTCGATTATGAGGCCCAGGAGCTTTATCTCCTCAACGAGGTCAAGTTTTGTGCCGGCCATGTATAGTTGTGGGGTCTCAAATTTCAACTTCTTGGTGAGGAGCATCGCGTTGGTCTTTTGCGGTGCGAAGTTGAGTTTGTTGGCGTTTCCCCATTTTGCAACTTTGTCCAGCGTTGAGTTGACTGACTGCTCCAGATTGCTCACCGACTGTCCTGTGAACACGAGTACCACGTCATCCGCAAAGGCCTGACAGTATGTTCCTTCGATCTCTAGCGTTTGCAGCAACGAGTCTAGGATAACGTTCCAAAAGATTGGTCCTCCTATGGATCCTTGGACGCAACCTTTTGTTGTTTCCTTCTCGTATGCTGCCCTTGCATAGTTGACCGTGATTCTCCGGTCGGTTAGATATGAACACACCATCTTGTACAGGTTTCCCGGACACCTTTTTTTGACAAGCTGGATTTTCAGTGCTGGCCACCAGGCGTTGTCGAAGGCACCCTCTATGTCCAATGAGATGAGGAGCACGATGTTTTTAGTGTTTACTCCTTTTTTTACGTGCTCTAATAGGTCATAGAGGGCGTCCTCGGTTCCTCTTTGTGGCATGAAGCCGTATTGGTTTTTGTGTAGTGTTGGGAGAATGTGCCATTGGAGTCGACCAATCATTAACTTCTCAATGGTTTTTCCGAGAACGGATAGAAGGCCAATGGGTCGGTATGACTTTGGGTGGGTGTAGTCTGCCTTCCCTGGCTTTCGGATTATGACCACGTGTGCCGCTTTCCAGTGTGTGGGGAAGTGTTTTAGCGATAAGCATTTGTTTGCTATCGCCATGAACACCTCCTTATTACATCTTATGGCTGCAGCACAGATGTCAGCGGTTAGCCCATCTGGTCCGGGTGCTTTTTTGGGGTTTTGTGTTTGCAATACTTTTTCCAATTCCGCTGACGTGAAGGGTGGGTCATCTTCCGAAAGGCCCTCTAATACGTTCTCCGCCATTTGATATCGAAGTTTAGCGTGATGTGATTGGTCGGTACTCTCTGAGTCGTCTGGATAGAAGGTTTTGGCTAGGAGTTCTGCCGACTGTTTTGGGGTTAGGGTGTTACCTTCAGGGCTTCTCAGAAGCATGTCCTCCTGCTTTCCTGACGTTTTCCTGATTACCCTGTAGATTTTATCCCACATACTCTCCTTTTCCTGAGTCGTGCAGAACTCCTTCCAGCTCTCCGTTTGGGCTTTTTCTGCTCTCTCTGAGTACGACATTTTGGCTTTCTGGTACTCTTCTATTACCATTTTTTTCCTATGGGGAGCTGCATTCCTGATTCTCCTCTTTTTCCTGAGGACCTCTTTTTTAAGATCGCCAAGCTCTTTCGACCACCACGGGGGCTTGGGATCGCCTGCCCTATTTCCTGCAATAGGGATGGTTTGTTTGCAGGTCTCGTGAATGGCCTCTGTGTAGGCTGTGATCTTATTTTCAAGGTCTTCTGGGGTTTTTGACTCCACTACTGAGACACGCGTGATGTCTCGTTCTGCTAGGATCGTTTTTAGCAGAACTGAGAATTCGGTCCACTTTGCCTTCTTGGTGTTATACTTGCGCGTCGTGATCGGCCTGAGAGTTTCTAGGGCCTTTCCTAGGCGCAAGTTGAAGGTGATAGCATTATGGTCCGAAGTGACGAAACTTTTGTCTACTCTCCAATTTTCGATTTTTCCGAGCAGAGACATGCTGCAAGCAGAAACGTCTACTATACTTGTGCACGCTCTGTCGTTTCTGAAAGTCTCGAAGGTTGGAGTGTCTCCGGTGTTTAGGATTTGGAGTCCCTTTTCATTCAGGAATGCATTGTAGGCTTCCCCTCTGTCGTCCTCAGATGCGCTGCCCCACCAGTGACTCCAGGCATTAACATCTCCCGCGACTATGAGGTTGTGTGTGTCCAATTTGTCGCAGGCTTTTTTGATTCTATCAAGATAAGGCACGATGTCCTGGTCCCCCTCTAGATAGACGGATACCACTCCCAGTTTAAGGCCTCCTCCGATAAGAAGGACCGCCGCTTCAGTCTCGGTCACCAATTGAGGGTCATGTATTACCTCCAGCCGGTCACCGAATACTATGATGGCTGCCTTCACCGGTTTTTGCCTGTTTAAGGTGCATTGGATTACCCGAGTCCCCGGATGTTGTTTGAGGACACCGTTTTTTCCAACGTAGGGTTCCTGGACCAGGGCGATTGTGATGCCCCTGTCCACTGCCACCTGGAGTAGTTCCGCCGTAGCCAGTTTCGAGCGTTGCAGGTTGGCTTGGATGAACCTCAAACCTGCTCCACCCGTTTTATGAGGGACCGAGCGTTGGTACTGTGAGGGGCCCTTAGCAGTAAGAAACTCGGGACCGCGCTATAGCATCCCATTTTTGTTTCTCTGGGCACTCTTTGCTAAAAGCATTGTGCGCCAGGTCTATGCTCGTTCCGTGCGCGGTCGAGCAATTCTTACATTTTGGGGGGTTCCCCTCTAGTCTCCCCTTGCATTTTTCCCAGGAGTGAGACTTGCCGCAGTGACTGCATAGCTCGTCTCTCTCCCGGCAGACCACCTTTGTGTGGCCGAAGCCAAGGCATTTAGTGCATTGCACTAGGGGGGAGTGGTCAAACACAGGCCTGCGCTGCATGCCTATGTAGACCTTCCCTGCCTCTGTAAGGTTTCTGTGAATAGAAGGGGAGACTTCCAGGACCGTGTGGCACTCTAGGGTGTTGCGTGCCTTTTTCCTGTACCTCATCTTGATAGTACTCTCCTGAAGGTTGATGTCCTTCAGGAGGTGTTTGTTCTGTATTAGTATGTTTTCTATAATATCTTTGTCGCTGTGGTAGGATAGGACATCCTTCACGATGACCAGTGGGTTGACTGCCCTCGCAACCTCCGCCTTTAGGCCCTTATCTAGCCTCACCCTGCTCTGCACGAGATTTAGATCTTCTTTGGAGCTACAGCTCAGAATAACTTTACTGTTCCTAGCTTTCCTGACTTTGTCGATCTTTGCTCCCGTGTTCTTTGTGTCCAGAGCTTCCCTGATACGATCAATCACGTTTTCCCCGGTGTTTTGGGGATTGTTTGATGTGATGATTAGGGTATGGTTTGGCTTTAAGGGCGGTGGTGGTTTAGCGGCGACCTTTGCGTAGGTCAGCCTTCCCTTCGAGCTGCCTCCTTCCTCCGCTTTGGCGAGTTCCGTTTCGAGGTTGAGGGATGGTGGTGGTGCCCTCATCTTTTCTTCCCGAAGCGTTCGAAGCTCAGATGTCACGGCTTCCATTCTCTCCGTTAGAGGTTGTAAATATTCCTCTAAGTTGAGGAGAATGGGTTGTGGTGGTTCGGATGGTGGTGCCCGTTCAGCTTGCATCGTTTGAAGGATGCCCCTTATCTCCTCCACCTCGTGCCTCAAGCCTGGTTCAGACTGTGCCACAGGGGGGTTCGAGTCCCGTTTTTCAATTGCCTTTTTGTTAGATTCCAGGATCTGTTGCGTTTTTTCCTGATCTTTTGTGAGACCTCTTCGGAGCTCATCAAGTTGATTTTGGAGAGTGTCCATTCCCGCCTTAAGGCTCAAATGGTCTCTCCTCAGGGGTTCCGTGTCGTGTTCCCTTTCTTCTTTGATGATGGCTTCTGCGAGGGTCTTCATCCGCTTTTCGAGATCCTGGATGGCGTCCGCTGTTTCCTTTATGAGCCGATGGGGCTCCTGGGTCTCGTACCCCTGCCAGCTGCGTATCGCTTGCGCCTCCTTAAGCGACGCACTAATGTCCGCCCTGGCCTTCGACAACTCGGACGTTAAGTTTGTGGTGATTTCACCTATTTTTTTGTTGTGGGCTCTCTCCACCCGCACGAGCTCCGTTGCGTGCCTAGTTCTCTCCCTCTCCAGACTGGTGATATGTCTGGACCTAGAGTCCGATAACGAAAGGACTATTTCGTATAGAGTCTGCAGGCTTTCCAGTGCGATGACTTTGCACTCCCTCTTCATGTTGCCTGCAGACTCCAAAGCGTCCTTCCCTTTCAGCAGCGTCTCATTGGCCAGCTTTGTGGCCATATCCATCTCGACACCCATACGCCTGCCCGATTGGTCGACAAGCATGCTCTGTCTTGTCTTGGGCGCTGACATAGGGGTGCCGAGCTCGAGACACGACGCCACTGAGTCGTCGTCAGACTCTATGGGTTTTGGTGGAGATATCCCGCACTGTTCCCATTCAATTATTTTTTCCGTTATGGAGTCCGCCACTGATCTGCTCTCCTGTGTAGCGGAGGATGTTGCCAGGTTCTCTGTTGGCTCCAGTGGTGTTTTTGTTGGTGACGCCCTCTTCTTCCTCGCAGGTACCTTTGGGCTTGTTTCCACTGGCTGTGCTCCTACCGATGATGCTTTTTTCGCCGCGGGTACTGATGGCCGCGTCAACCGCTCAGATTTGAGAGACCGAGCAGCCACCGTTTCTTTTTTTAATACCTTCTCGCGCAGCGACCGTTGTTTTAGAAGGGCTACTTGAGGAGCCAAGTCTGAAGTTGGGGCGGATCCAGTTACGGGTTTTATTGACATATTGTGGTTTTTAAATACTAATTATTATTTCTAAGTTAAATACTAATTAAATACTAATTATATATTAGTTGTAAAAATTAGAGGTAAAAGGTGTATAGCCTCGCGTGACTGTAATTTTACCGGCAATCGCACCCTTCTAACCGAAACACAGCAACGCTGTTTGGCGGAAGAAATAGGTGTGATGGTAGTACTTCCCCGGGCGAGCCCTTTTCAGGTAGCTCTACTACCCTTGGTTAGGTTAGGTTAGGTTAGGTTAGGTTAGGTTAGGTTAGGTTAGGTTAGGTTAGGTTAGGTTAGGTTAGGTTAGGTTTTTTTTTTTTTTTTTTTTTTTTTTTTTCCTGTCCGGGCGCAGAGGCCCGGCCCGCGAGCTAGCCTAACCTCCGACATGGGGATCGGAGTCTTTAATAAAACGCAAGAGTATTTTATTCGCTGCCCTCATGCCATTGGGCTTTACAGTCTATGGGCTTAACTAATCTTAAATTATTACACATATTACATACGATACTAAATAAGGAATACAGGTTACAATAGTGGAATATACAGGATATTTTTACAGACATTATAGAATTTTTTAACTACTTCTATTACTACTATTTTATATATACATGGTTACATAATTTATTACTACCCTAGTTTCTTACTGCACTATATTACTTAAATCTATTTACTTATACTAATTATCTTATATGCTGGTTTAATATATTTTTACAATATACAATCAACATATTTTATATACTACTTATTTCTATTAATTACTATTTCTGCCAGTTGTATGCAATAATTTATAAATCTACCTCTCAACGTCTCATCTACCATAAACATTTTTACATTATTGGGATTCATCTCGGCATCCAGCGAAACCTCAGCTTCATATCTCTTTAGACCAAAGACGGGACACTCAAAAAGAATATGTTGGACCGACTCACTGGCATCTGGCTCACAGACGCACGATGGGTTCTCCTTACACTTGAACCGAGTCAGGTATTCTGAGAACCCACCGTGCCCCGTCATAACCTGAGTGACTATGTTGGTGGGCTGTAATTGTCTTACTATTTTATAGGCTACTGTCACGTCAGGAAGAAACATCTTCGTGACAGATGCCGTCTGTCCCAACTTGTATCTCCGGTTCCATTTATCAATAGACTCCAATCGGATTTGTCTCTTGATAAATGAAACCGGACACTCTTCGTAGTCTGGCCTCCTCTTTAGTCCGAGTGCAGCCTCCTTTGCCAGTTGATCCGCACGTTCATTTCCAGCTAGACCGGCGTGGGCTTTCACCCAGAACAAGGATATCTCCTTTTTCTGGAGTCTGCCGGTCGTGAGGTTGTTGCGGATCTCCATGGCCAGGGAGTTAGGTTAGGTTAGGTTAGGTTAGGTTAGGTTAGGTTAGGTTAGGTTAGGTTAGGTTAGGTTAGGTTAGGTTAGGTTAGGTTAGGTTAGGTTAGGTTAGGTTAGGTTAGGTTAGGTTAGGTTAGGTTAGGTTAGGTTAGGTTAGGTTAGGTTAGGTTAGGTTAGGTTAGGTTAGGTTAGGTTAGGTTAGGTTAGGTTAGGTTAGGTTAGGTTAGGTTAGGTTAGGTTAGGTTAGGTTAGGTTAGGTTAGGTTAGGTTGACGAGTTTTGGAGGACTGACCCGGTGTATTAACTGCCTTAGCGATCAGCCTATGTGAGCTACAGCGAAGTTCAATACATCGTAAGTTGCGGATTCACGAGGCGCACACGGCTGTGAAAACGCTGTGTCGCTGAGTCTTTTGCGGACTGAGCTATCGCCAAAAAAAGCGGAAAATTAAAACTTGGGATTTTTCGATTGAAAAACGGTTTGTTTACCTTTTTCAATCGAAAAAAAGTCGGCTTAGCGGCTATCGTCCAACGCTCTGTTTGGGGTTGGGACATAGCGCCAATAGTCTATTTTCGTGTTGGCTAGGTCCGGTTGCTTTTCTCCTAAGGGTTTGGAAGTAATCGGATTTTTAGTAATTTTGTGAAAAAATATACAAAAATTTTTACGCAAAAAAATCGGCAGAGTTGGAGGTCGATAAACAGGGTCGGGGTTTAACCCTACGGTCTCAGTAGGGGTGCCAGGGGATAGAAGACTTCATCCCCTATTAGTTGGTATTTTTGGCACCCGGCTACGTTAACGGGAAGTCAGCCAAAAAAATTTTTCAAAAAGTGTCCTGAGGGACCGGATTGCTATTCGGTTTTTTAGGCGCTTTTTGAAATTTGTATGGGACTTCTCCAATCCGACTCCCCCTTGACCGTTTTTATTAGCCAAACTCTGTTTGGCGTGATAACTTCGGCTGGGGTGGTCGGATTCGGTCCAAATTTGGCAGGGACGTTGGCGGGGCCAGAATGGCCACGTCTGAAGAGGGGGGAGGTTTCCTCCGCAAGCGGGATGAAAGATGTTTAAGCTCTTCCTCCGAATCCGAGGAAGAAGGCCTCACAGAGGCTATCGAGATTACTTCCCAGCCCCAGAAAAGGGGGCATGTGGACCAGGTGGATGACCCAAAGCCCGATAATGGGCCTAAGGTTGGATCAGCCCGGAGGGGCAAGCCCAAGGGGGCCTACGCGGGGATGGCGTTGGCAAGAGCTAAGCTCCGAAGTTCGGAGACTTACCTCAGCTCCGACACTGACGTCGCCGCCGGCCCCTCCTCGTATAGGAAGGACTTCCCGGAGCTCCGCCCCAAGGGGGCAATGAGGAATGGGGGAACATCCTCCCCCCCAAGAATGATTTCGCCGTCTGAGGCTTTCGTCTCCTTTGACCCGGTGGAGGCCACCAAACAGGCGGCTTTAGATATTATGGAGGGGGCCCGCAAGTCGGGCAATTTGAAGGGTGAGGTGTGGGGCACCATGAACCGGGCCTGCCGCACCATATTAAAGGCTATGGAGGACGTCAACGCCTCCAGGTCAGAGAGCGAGGAGATCCGCATCTTGAAGGCGGACAACAAGAGGATGCGGGAGCAACTCGCTCTCTGCACGGCGGAGCTCAAGGCCCTGAGAACCGCCGTCTCAGAGCGCCAGGCCCCGGCCCCACAGCAGGTGCGAGAGACCCCGGCCCCTAGGGCCCCCCCGCCGCCACAATCCGCCGCTGCGGAATTGGCGGAGATGCTGGAGTCTATGAAGCGCGACTTGACGGTCTCCCTCGGTAACATGCTGAATGCAAGGATCGAGGAGATTGCCAGTCGCCTTCCCCCCGCGCCAATAATCCGCCCCCCGCTAGCGGCGGATAAAAAGAAGAAGGCCCCTACGGCCCCCATAAGAGAAATTGCCTCCGAGCCTGAGAGCAGGGCCAGGCTCGGGGATGGCAGGCCGAAAAGGGCCGCAAAAAAGCGGCCCCGGCGGCCCCGGAGACCACCGCCCCGGCGGCCAAGACTGCCCCAGCAGCCAAGCCTGCCCCAGCAGCCAAGCCTGTCCCGGCGAGCAAGCCTGCCCCAGCAGCGGAGACTGCACCTGGGCCCTCGGGCGAGACATGGGCCCAGGTAGCAAAGAAGAAGAGGAAGGGAAAAGGGAAAGCTACGGCCATTACCCCACCCCCCCCGCCGCCCAAGAAGAAAGCGGCACCAAAGCCGAAGGCACTTGAAGTCCCCAAGACGGCAGCGGTGGTAATTACCATGCGCAAGGACGTTGCCACCGACACCACGCTGCAGGCTGTCATGTCCAAGGCCATTAACGGCATAAGGTTGGAGGAGATAGGCCTGCAGCATGTCAGGGTCAGGAACTCGGTGACGGGGGGCCGAGTCATCGAGGTCCCTGGTACAGATAGCGGAAGGGCGGCGGACAGCCTCGCAGCAAAGCTGCAGGTCCTCGTGGGCGACGTTGCCCATGTAAGCCGCCCTGAAAAGATGGCCGCTATCGAGGTCGCCGGCCTAGACGAGTCGGCGACAAGGGAGACCCTGGCGGCTGCCGTCGCCAAGGCGGGGGGATGCGCCGAGGCGCACATTAAGGTGGGGGGTATTCGCCCTTCATACTATAATGGTAGTGGGGTGGCCCTCGTGCAATGCCCGGTGGGAATTGCAAAAGCCCTCCTCAAGCGTGGTCAGATTCTGGTAGGCTGGTCGTCTGCCAGGATTAACTCCGTCGGACCAGCACCCATGCGGTGTTACAAATGCATGGGTGTCGGCCACGCGCGCGAGTTGTGCCCCTCAAAGGTGGACCGGGGCCAGATGTGTTACCGGTGCGGCGCAGAGGGGCACAAAGCAGCCGAATGCTGGGAGGAAAAAGTACGGTGCGCAGTATGCCACCATGCAGGCCTCCCAGCCGACCACGTAATGAGGGGACCGAAATGCTCCCCACCGGAGACAAAGGGAAGAGAGGCGAGGCCGAGACCCACTCGCCCCACCCGACCCCCTCCAGCCGAAACAGCCGCCAGCCGGCACCAAGAGGACAACCGTATGGACGTCTAAATGCCAGCACACCAGCATCTAGACGTCCTGCAGATAAACGCCAACCACTCCGCCAGAGCTCAGGATCTGCTCATGCAGGCCATGGCGGAGTGGGCAATTGGCGTTACGGTTGTAGCGGAGCCCTACTTCATCCCCCCCCAACCTAATTGGGTAGGGGATACCGACGGAGTAGTGGCGATCGTGGTGCCGGCGATGGGGGACCTCCCCCCCTTATCAAGGATCGAGGGTGGCCCAGGATTCGTGGCGGCCAGATGGGGGAACGACACGGTGCTGGTGGCCGTGTACTTCTCCCCCAATAGGCCGCTTCGGGAGTTCGAGACGTTCCTGGGGATCTTAGGGGGGGTGGTCCGGAGGGCTGCCCCGAGGCAGGTTATGGTCCTGGGGGACCTCAACGCCAAAAGTTCGGCATGGGGTTCCCCCATTACGGACCATAGGGGTACGGCTCTTGGGGATTGGGTGACGGCAACGGGACTCATGGTCCTAAACCAGGGCACCGCAAATACCTGCGTGCGGCGGCAGGGGGGGTCAATCGTGGACGTCACGTTCGCGACCCCTGCCATAGCTGCACGCGTCAAGGATTGGCGTGTCCTGGTGGATGTGGAGACCCTCTCAGATCACCTGTACATCAGGATGAGGGTCTCCACAGTGGGGGTTCCACCGTCGCCCATCACGGGCAGTGTCAGGAGGGGGCGAAAGTTCCCCAAGTGGTCCCTGGTCCATTTGGACAGGGACAAGGCGAACGAGGCGGCCATGGTGGAGGCGTGGTGTGCTGCCCCACCCGTCACCCTCGGAGTTGAGGAAAGGGCGGCACAGTTCCGCGTCACACTACAGACGGTGTGCGACGCGGCCATGCCTCGGGTCGGTCGCCTGTTCGCACGTAAGAGTGTATACTGGTGGTCCGCAGAAATTGCGGCCCTGCGGTCCACCAGTAACAGTGCCCGCCGCGCCTACCAACACTGTAGGCGCAGGCGGCACACTGCAGAAGAGGAAGAAGGGCTCCACAGGGCCCTCAAAGAGGCTAAGGGGGCCCTCCAGGTGGCGATTGCCAAGGCCAAGGACGAAGCTCACGAGTCGTTCTTGGCCACCCTGGACAGGGACCCATGGGGGCGGCCGTACAAGGTGGTGCGTAACAAAATGCGCACCGCTCCCCCCATGGACTCCCTGGAGCCCGAACTCCTCCAGAGGGTAGTCGAGGTGCTGTTTCCGCCAGCCCCCTTGATCTCTCCCCCGTCGATGGTCGACCCCACAATGGAACTGGAGGCCGAGCTCGTCGTTCAACCAATAGGTGACGACGAGTTCGAGCGAGTGACAGACCGACTCCGGGGCTGCAAAAAAGCCCCAGGCCCGGACGGCGTTCCCGGTCGCGTCCTCGCAGTCGCCCTGGAACACCTTGGGGACCGACTCAGGCACGTCATGGATGACTGCCTGAGAGAGGGAAGGTTCCCGAGGGTGTGGAAGGAGGGGCGACTATGCCTCCTCCGTAAAGAGGGTCGGCCGCCGGATTGCCCTTCCGCCTATCGCCCCATAGTGCTGCTGGATGAGGCCGGAAAAGCGTTTGAACGCATCCTGGCCTCCCGGATCCTGCAGCACCTGGAGACCGCCGGCCCGAACGTCTCTGACAGACAATTCGGGTTCCGGGAAGGGCGGTCCACGCTCGACGCGCTGAAGTCACTGAGGGACTTCTGTGAGCACGCGTCGAGCAGGGGGGAAGGTGTCATCGCGGTGTCACTAGACATCGCAAACGCATTTGGCACCCTCCCCTATGGGGTGATCAGTGAGGCACTTCGATACCATGAAGTGCCTCACTACCTGAGGCGAATTGTTGAGCACTACCTAACCGAGAGGGTAGTGCTCTGGGAAAAGAAGGACGGTCAACGGGGGGAGAGAGAGATGGCCTGCGGCGTGCCCCAGGGTTCCGTGCTCGGTCCACTTCTATGGAACCTGGGGTACGACTGGGCAATCCGGGGGGAGCTGCTTCCGCGCACACTCGTCGTCTGCTACGCGGACAACACAATGGTGGCTGTGCGCGGGAGCGACAAGCGCGAGACCTCCCGGAGGGCGGAAGTGGCGGCTGAGCTGGCGATTGAACGGATCGCCAGGCTCGGCCTAAAGGTGAGCCTCCCGAAGACTGAGGCTATAGTCTTCGGGGGGCGCGGGTGGAATCTGCCCTCGAATGCGGAGCTCACCCTGGAGGGTGGAGCGGTCCAAATAAAGCCCCACATTAAATATCTGGGGCTCATATTGGACCGCAAGTGGGATTTCGGGGAGCATTTCTCGAGGTTAGCTCCCCGAATCGTGGGCGCCGCATCGGCGCTGGGCAGACTTCTGCCCAATATAGGAGGGCCGGGCTCCTTGTGCCGCCGGCTATATGCCGGCGTGACAAGGAGCATGGCCCTCTATGGGGCCCCAATATGGGCGGACAAGCTGTCCGCCCGAAATAGGGCCCTGCTGCGGAGGCCACAACGTGTCGTGGCCCTCAGGATGGTGAGGGCCTATATGACGGTGGCCCATGCAGCGGCCTGCCTCCTCGCGTGCACCCCCCCGTGGGAGCTAGACGCAGAGGTGCACGCAGAGACCTACCAACGTAGGTCCAGGGTCCGGACAACAGGTGAACGCCCGGACCCCGAGGAGGTGGCAGCCTCCCGTCGCGCGACGGAGCGCCGACTGCGGGACCGATGGAAGGCCCAACTGGAGGTCGGCCCTTATGGTCTCCGTACCATAGAGGCGATCCTCCCAACGGCCGACCTTTGGCTGAAGAGGGCAGTCGGCGCGACGTCGTACCGGCTCGTGCAGGTACTGACCGGGCATGGGTGCTTCGGTCACTACCTGCACAGAATCGGAAGAGAGCCGGCCCCGCTGTGCCATGAGTGCGGAAGTCCCGACGACACCGCGCAGCACACCCTTGAGGTGTGCAGTCGTTGGGACGCGGAGCGTGGCCTCATGGCACGCACCATTCAGCGGGTGGACCTCTCGCTCCAAAGCATTGTTGAAGCAATGCTGAGCAACGAGAGGTCCTGGGAGGCGGTGGTCTCCTTCTGCGAAACAGTCATTTCGCAAAAGGAGACCGCGGAGCGGGAGCGCGAGGAAGATCCTCTCGCGCATCCCCTCCGGCGCAGACGGCTTGGGTTGAGAAGGCGGCGTTTCGCCGCCAGACTCAACCCATAGTGGCTGCAGGTGGAGGATGGGAGTCCTCTGCCCGCGATGATCAGCCACTGAGCGGTGTGGGAGAGGGCCAAGCGTGCTCGCCCTTCTCCCCTTCGGCGCGGGAAGCCCCGGCAACGGCTGGGGTGCCACCGGTGGACATCGTGGACTATGCCTTCGCGGGTTCCACGGTGTCCAACAAAACCGGCGAGAGGGCACGTCCGGGTGGTTTTTAGTGGGTAGCACTCCCTACCTCTCCTCACTCTGAGGAGGGAGAGGCGATGTGTAGTCCCACATAACCCTCCGACACTCCCATGTTCGGAGGGTATGCGTAACGCATTTTCCACCTGGTCAACAAAAAAAAAAAAAAAAAAAAAAAGGTTAGGTTAGGTTAGGTTAGGTTGACGAGTTTTGGAGGTCTGACCCGGTGTATTAACTGCCTTAGCGATCAGCCTATGAGAGCTACAGCGAAGTTCTATACATCGTAAGTTGCGGATTCACGAGGCGCACACATCTGTGAAAACGGTGTGTCGCTGAGTGTTTTGCGGACTGAGCTATCGACAAAAAAAGCGGAAAGTTACAAGTCGGGATTTTTTGATTGAAAAACGGTTTGTTTACCTTTTTCAATCGAAAAAAAGTCGGCTTTGCGGCTATCGTTCTACGCATTTTTTTGGGTTAGAACATAGCGGCAATAGTCAATTTTCGCGTAGGCAAGGTCCGGTTGCTTTTCTTCTCAGGGTTTGGAAGTAATCGGATTTTTAGTGATTTTAGGTAAAATTATAGAAAAAAATTTGCACAAAAAAGTCGGCAAAGTTCGTGAGCGAATATCTAGGTTGTGGTTTACCCCTACGGTCTCAGTAGGGGTGCCAGGGGATAGAAGACTTCATCCCCTATTAGTTGTTGTTTTTGGCACCCGGCTACGTTAACGGGAAGTCAGCCAAAAAAATTTTTCAAAAAGTGTCCTGAGGGACCGGATTGCTATTCGGTTTTTTAGGCGCTTTTTGAAAGTTGTATGGGATTTCTCCAAGCCGACTCCCCCTTGACCGTTTTTTAACCAAACTCTGTTTGGGGTGATAACTTCGGCTGGGGTGGTCGGACTTGGTCCAAATTTGGCAGAGACGTTGGCGGGGCCATAATGGCCACGTCTAAAGAGGGGGGGGGGTTCCCACCGCAAGTGGGACAAAAGATTTTTGGATTCTTCCTCTGAATCCGAGGAAGAATTCACAGAGGCCATTGAGATGGCTTCTCAGCCCCAGAAGAGGGGGCATGTTGACCAGGCGGATGACGCAAGGCCCGATAATGGGCCTAAGGTTGCAACAGCCCGGAGGGGCAAGCCCAAGGGGGCCTACGCGGGGATGGCGTCGGCAAGAGGTAAGCTCCGAGGTGCGGAGACTTACCTCAGCTCCGACACAGATGTCGCCACCGGCCCCTCCCTGTATAAGAAGGACTTCCCGGAGCTCCGCTCCAAGGGAACAATGGGGAGTGGGGGAAATACCTCCCCAACAAGAAAGATGTCGACGGCCCCGTCTGAGGTTCTCCTCTCATCAGACCCGGTGGAGGCCACCAAACAGGCGGCATGTAAAATAATGGAGGGGGCCCGCAAGTCGGGCAACTTGAAGGGTGAAGTGTGGGGCAATATGAACCGGGCCTGCCGCACCATACTAAGTGCCATGGAGGAACTTGACGCCTCCAGATCAGAGAGCGAGGAGATCCGCATCCTGAAGGCGGACAACAAGAGAATGCGGGAACAACTCGCTCTCTGCACAGCGGAGCTCAAGGCCCTGAGAATGGCCTTCTCAGAGCGCCAGGCCCCGGCCCCGCAGCCGGCGCGTGAGACCCCGGCCCTTAGGGCCCCCCCGCCGACACAATCCGCCGCTGCGGATTTGGCGGAACTGCTGGACAGCATGAAGCGCGACTTGACGGTCTCCCTCGGTAACATGCTTAATGCAAGAATCGAGGAGATTGCCAGTCGCCTTCCTCCCGCACCAATAATCCGCCCCCCGCTAGCGGCGGATAAAAAGAAGGAGGCCCCACCGGCCTTAACGAGAGAAGTTGCCTCCGAGCCCGAGAGCAGGGCCAGGCTTGGGGACGGCAGGCCGAAAAGGGCCGCCAAAAAAGCGGCCCCGGTGGCCCCGGAAACCACCGCCCCGGCAGCCAAGACTGCCCCGGCAACCAAGCCTGCCCCAGCAGCCAGGCCTGCCCCGGCAGGCAAGCCTGCCCCAGCAGTGGAGACTGCACCTGTGCCCCCGGGCGAGACATGGGCCCAGGTAGCAAGCAAAAAGAAGAGGAAGGGAAAGGGAAAGGCTACGGCCACTCCCCCACCCCCCCCGCCGCACAAGAAGAAAGCGGCACCAAAGAAAAAGGGTAAGGGTCTGGAAGTCCCCAAGACGGCAGCGGTGGTAATCACCATGCGGAAGGGCGTTACCACTGACACCACGCTGCAGGCTGTCATGGCATAAGCTTGGAGGAGATAGGCCTGCAGCATGTCAGGGTCAGGAACTCGGTGACGGGGGGCCGAGTCATTGAGGTCCCTGGAGCAGATAGCGGAAGGGCGGCGGACAGCCTCGCAGAAAAGCTGCAGGGGCTTGTGGGCGACGTGGCCCATGTAAGCCGCCCGGAGAAAATGGCCGCTATCGAGGTCGCCGGCCTAGACGAGTCGGCGACAAGGGAGACCCTGGCGGCTGCCGTCGCCAAGGCGGGGGGATGCGCTGAGGCGCACGTTAAGGTGGGGGGCATTCGCCCCACATACTATGACGGTAGTGGGGTGGCCCTCGTGCAATGCCCGGTGGGAAGTGCAAAAGCCCTCCTCAAGCGTGGTCAGATCCTGGTAGGCTGGTCGTCTGCCCGGATTAACTCCGTCGGACCAGCACCCATGCGGTGCTACAAATGCATGGGTGTCGGCCACGCGCGCGAGCTGTGCCCCTCAAAGGTGGACCGGGGCCAGATGTGTTACCGGTGCGGCGCAGAGGGGCACAAAGCAGCCGAATGCTGGGAGGAAAAAGTACGGTGCGCAGTATGCCACCATGCAGGCCTCCCAGCCGACCACGTAATGAGGGGACCAAAATGCTCCCCACCGGAGACAAAGGGAAGAGAGGCGAGGCCGAGACCCACCCGCCCCACCCGACCCCCTCCAGCCGAAACAGCCGCCAGCCGGCACCAAGAGGACAACAGGATGGACGTCTAAATGTCAGCACACCAGCATCTAGACGTCCTGCAGATAAACGCCAACCACTCCGCCAGAGCACAGGATCTGCTCATGCAGTCCATGGCGGAGTGGGCAATTGGCGTTACGGTGGTAGCGGAGCCCTACTTCATCCCCCCCCAACCAAATTGGGTAGGGGATACCGACGGAGTAGTGGCGATCGTGGTGCCGGCGATGGGGGACCTCCCCCCCTTATCAAGGATCGAGGGTGGCCCAGGATTCGTGGCGGCCAGATGGGGGAACGACACGGTGTTGGTGGCCGTGTACTTCTCCCCAAATAGGCCGCTTCGGGAGTTCGACACGTTCCTGGGGATCTTAGAGGGGGTGGTCCGGAGGGCTGCCCCGAGGCAGGTTATGGTCCTGGGGGACCTCAACGCCAAAAGTTCGGCATGGGGTTCCCCCATTACGGACCATAGGGGTACGGCTCTTGGGGATTGGGTGACGGCAACGGGACTCATGGTCCTAAACCAGGGCACCGCGGATACCTGCGTGCGGCGGCAGGGGGGGTCAATCGTGGACGTCACGTTCGCGACCCCTGCCATTGCTGCACGCGTTACGGATTGGCGTGTCCTGGAGGATGTGGAGACCCTCTCAGATCACCGGTACATCAGGATGAGGGTCTCCACAGCGGGGGTTCCACCGGCGCCCATCACGGGCAGTGGCAGGAGGGGGCGCAAGTTCCCCAAGTGGTCCCTGGTCCATTTGGACAGGGACAAGGCGAACGAGGCGGCCATGGTGGAGGAGTGGTGTGTTACCCCACCCGTCACCCTCGGAGTTGAAGAAAGGGCGGCACAGTTCCGCGTCGCACTACAGAGGGTGTACGACGCGGCCATGCCTCGGGTTGGTCGCCGTTTCGCCCGTAAGAGTGTATACTGGTGGTCCGCAGAAATTGCGGCCCTGCGGTCCACCAGTAACAGTGCCCGCCGCGCCTTCCAACACTGTAGGCGCAGACGGCACACTGCAGAAGAGGAAGAAGGGCTCCACAGGGCCCTCAAAGAGGCTCAGGGGGCCCTCCAGGTGGCGATTGCCAAGGCCAAGGACGAAGCTCACGAGTCGTTCTTGGCCACCCTGGACAGGGACCCATGGGGGCGGCCGTACAAGGTGGTGCGTAACAAAATGCGCACCACTCCCCCCATGGACTCCCTGGAGCCCGAACTCCTCCAGAGGGTAGTCGAGGGGCTGTTTCCGCCAGCCCCCTTGATCTCTCCCCCGTCGATGGTCGACCCCACAGTAGAACTGGAGGACGAACTCGTTGTTCAACCAATAGGTGACGACGAGTTCGAGCGAGTGACAGACCGACTCCGGGGCTGCAAAAAAGCCCCAGGCCCGGACGGCGTTCCCGGTCGCGTCCTCGCAGTCGCCCTGGAACACCTTGGGGACCGACTCAGGCACGTCATGGATGACTGCCTGAGAGAGGGAAGGTTCCCGAGGGTGTGGAAGGAGGGGCGACTATGCCTCCTCCGTAAAGAGGGTCGGTCGCCGGATTGCCCTTCCGCCTATCGCCCCATAGTGCTGCTGGATGAGG
Organism: Philereme vetulata; assembly: GCA_918857605.2. Taxonomy (NCBI): domain Eukaryota; kingdom Metazoa; phylum Arthropoda; class Insecta; order Lepidoptera; family Geometridae; genus Philereme; species Philereme vetulata. The sequence continues at coordinate 7,214,533 of OU975476.1, forward strand.
CCGGAAAAGCGTTTGAACGCATCCTGGCCTCCCGGATCCTGCAGCACCTGGAGACCGCCGGCCCGAACGTCTCTGACAGACAATTTGGGTTCCGGGAAGGGCGGTCCACGCTCGACGCGCTGAAGTCACTGAGGGACTTCTGTGAGCACGCGTCGAGCAGGGGGGAGGGTGTCATCGCGGTGTCACTAGACATCGCAAACGCATTTGGCACCCTCCCCTATGGGGTGATCAGTGAGGCACTTCGATACCATGAAGTGCCTCACTACCTGAGGCGGATTGTTGAGCACTACCTAACCGAGAGGGTAGTGCTCTGGGAAAAGAAGGACGGGCAACGGGGGGAGAGAGAGATGGCCTGCGGCGTGCCCCAGGGTTCCGTGCTCGGTCCACTTCTATGGAACCTGGGGTACGACTGGGCAATCCGGGGGGAGCTGCTTCCGCGCACACTCGTCGTCTGCTACGCGGACGACACAATGGTGGCTGTGCGCGGGAGCGACAAGCGCGAGACCTCCCGGAGGGCGGAAGTGGCGGCTGAGCTGGCGATTGAACGGATCGCCAGGCTCGGCCTAAAGGTGAGCCTCCCGAAGACTGAGGCTATAGTTTTCGGGGGGCGCGGGTGGAATCTGCCCGCAAGTGCGGCGCTCACCCTGGAGGGTGGAGCGGTCCAAATAAAGCCCCACATTAAATATCTGGGGCTAATATTGGACCGCAAGTGGGATTTCGGGGAGCATTTCTCGAGACTAGCTCCCCGAATCGTGGGCGCCGCATCGGCGCTGGGCAGACTTCTGCCCAATGTAGGAGGGCCGGGTTCCTTGTGCCGGCGGCTATATGCCGGCGTGACTAGGAGCATGGCCCTCTATGGGGCCCCAATATGGGCGGACAAGCTGTCCGCCCGAAATAGGGCCCTGCTGAGGAGGCCACAACGGGTCGTGGCCCTCAGGATGGTAAGGGCCTATATGACGGTGGCCCCGCTGTGCCATGAGTGCGGAAGTCCCGACGACACCGCTCAGCACACCCTTGAGGTGTGCAGTCGTTGGGACGCGGAGCGTGGCCTCATGGCACGCACCATTCAGCGGGTGGACCTCTCGCTCCAAAGCATTGTTGAAGCAATGCTGAGCAACGAGAGGTCCTGGGAGGCGGTGGTCTCCTTCTGCGAAACAGTCATTTCGCAAAAGGAGACCGCGGAGCGGGAGCGCGAGGAAGATCCTCTCGCGCATCCTCTCCGGCGCAGACGGCTTGGGTTGAGAAGGCGGCGTTTTGCCGCAAGACTCAACCCATAGTGGCTGCAGGTGGAGGATGGGAGTCCTCTGCCTGCGGTGATTAGCCACTGAGCGGTCTGGGAGAGGGCCAAGCGTGCTCGCCCTTCTCCCCTTCGGCGCGGGAAGCCCCGGCAACGGCTGGGGCGCCACCGGTGGACATCGTGGACTATGCCTTCGCGGGTTCCACAGTGTCCAACAAAACCGGCGAGAGGGCACGTCCGGGTGGTTTTTAGTGGGTAGCACTCCCTACCCCTCCTCATTCTGAGGAGGGAGAGGCGATGTGTAGTCCCACATAACCCTCCGACACTCCCATGTTCGGAGGGTATGCGTAACGCATTTTCCACCTGGTCAACAAAAAAAAAAAAAAAAAAAAAAAAAAAGGTTAGGTTAGGTTAGGTTAGGTTAGGTTAGGTTAGGTTAGGTTAGGTTAGGTTAGGTTAGGTTAGGTTAGGTTAGCTGAGCAACGAGAGGTCCTGGGAGGCGGTGGTCTCCTTCTGCGAAACAGTCATTTCGCAAAAGGAGACCGCGGAGCGGGAGCGCGAGGAAGATCCTCTCGCGCATCCTCTCCGGCGCAGACGGCTTGGGTTGAGAAGGCGGCGTTTTGCCGCAAGACTCAACCCATAGTGGCTGCAGGTGGAGGATGGGAGTCCTCTGCCTGCGGTGATTAGCCACTGAGCGGTCTGGGAGAGGGCCAAGCGTGCTCGCCCTTCTCCCCTTCGGCGCGGGAAGCCCCGGCAACGGCTGGGGCGCCACCGGTGGACATCGTGGACTATGCCTTCGCGGGTTCCACAGTGTCCAACAAAACCGGCGAGAGGGCACGTCCGGGTGGTTTTTAGTGGGTAGCACTCCCTACCCCTCCTCATTCTGAGGAGGGAGAGGCGATGTGTAGTCCCACATAACCCTCCGACACTCCCATGTTCGGAGGGTATGCGTAACGCATTTTCCACCTGGTCAACAAAAAAAAAAAAAAAAAAAAAAGGTTAGGTTAGGTTAGGTTAGGTTAGGTTAGGTTAGGTTAGGTTAGGTTAGGTTAGGTTAGGTTAGGTTAGGTTAGGTTAGGTTAGGTTAGGTTAGGTTAATAACTCTATAAACAAATCTAGGTTAGGTGAGACGGTAGGGAGCGGTGAGGAGGTTGTATGCGCGTCTGCGCATAGCAACAGTGGTAGGGCGCTAGAGCCTGAGGAGGCGACGACGCCTCAATTGCGGGACGCCTTCGGGCGTTTCAAAAAAGGCCCTTCTAAGGGCCAACCAAACGGCCCTTCTCAGGGCCAACCAAAAGGCCCTTCTCAGGGCCAACCAAAAGGCCCTTCTCAGGGCCAACCAAAAGGCCCTTCTCAGGGCCAAACCAAAGGCTCTTCTCAGGGCCAAACCAAAGGCCCTTCTCAGGGCCACGCCGGCGATGCCAGTATGGCGTCGGAGGTTTGCCGCCCATCACCGGGTAGCATGTTCCGCAGGCTGTCGGTCGACGTGTTGTCGGACTCCGACAACGAGTCGCTCGTTCCAGAGTCGGACGGAAGTTCGGCGATGGAAGCCGAAAGTCGCTTTCAAAAGCGGAAGCGATCCTTCCTGAAGGACGGCGGCGAAGGCTCCTCGGACTCCACGAGGAGTGCTAAGCCAAAAAAGAAGGCGAAGGCCAAAAAGCCTTCCACTGTGGTGGACACCCACGACGTGGGTCTGGCGGACGCCCAACGTCAGTTGGACCTCGCACGAAGGGCTCAGTTCCAGGAAGACCTGGAAGAGAGGGTCGCCGCGAAGGAGATGCAGGCGCAGGCCGCCCGGGCTAAGTCCGGGTACGGTGCGTCTAGCGTCTTATACGCGGACCACTCGCTGGCCGAGCTGGAGCGCATGGCGCAGGAGGACGAAGAGGAGATCAGGGTGGTCGCCTCTAAGTCCTCCAATCTAAAAGGGACATTCCAAAAGTCCCTTAAATGCAGGGCCGCCAGCATGGGTGGCATCGTCCGGGAGCTGGTGCAACGCACAGCCACCGACGAGACGCGGCAACTGCAGGCGAAGTTAGATCGCCTGCAGTCGGAGGTCAGCCAGCTGCATAAGAAGCTGGCTGAGGTCACGGCCCAGCCAACTCAAGCTGAGCCGAGACCTGCAGTGGAGGGCCCTTCCTCCTCTTCCAACCTTTAGGATGTCATCCGCAAGGTTGTGATGGAGGAAAGGGCATTTACGAGAGCCTGCCTCGCTGGCATCGAGGACAGGCTCTTGCCCGAAAAGCGCCTCCGACCGCCCCTCGCGGCGGACAAGAGGCCGTGCGAACCTGGGCCATCCTCCCAAAGGGAGGACGCCCTTCTCCCTTCCACCACCCCGTCCACCCAGCCGTGGACGAAGGTGGTCAAAAAGGGGAAGGGCAAGGCCAAGAAGGCGAGAGCGGCCGCCGCCCCTGCCTCCCCAGCCAACATCTCCCCTCCCTGCCCGTCCCAGACGACCGGCAAGGGGAAGGGGAAGGGGAAGGGGCAAAAGTCGGCCCCTAAGCCCGCCACCGCTGCTCCGGCAGCTAAAAGGGCCCCTGCCGGTGGGAGAAAAACCCTAGTTTCTCCCAAAACCGCGGCCGTCGTGGTGACGCTCACCGCGGAGGCTGCGGAGCGTGGTGAGACGTACGAGTCCGTGCTGAAACGGGCTCGTACCAACGCCGATCCCATCAAGTTGGGAATCGGCGCCATCACGTGCCGCCAGACCCAAGCCGGGGCTCGTATTTTCGAGTTCCCGGGGGCCCAGGGCGGCACCAACGCTGACCTCTTCGCAACGAAGTTGCAAGAGGTCATCGCGGACGCGGCCAAGGTGGTAAGGCCCGTCAAGTCGGCGGCCCTCGAGGTGACCAATCTGGACGATTCGGTCACCAAAGAGGAGGTCGTGGCGGCGCTCGCAGCAATAGGGGGCTGCAACACCGCAGCGGTACAGGGTCGGGCTATCAGGCCCGGCCGCGGCGGCATGGGCACAATCCGCCTGGAGTGCCCGGTCACCGCAGCTAAGGCCGTCCTTGCCAAGGGACGGCTTGCCGTCGGGTTTGGGTCGTGTGTGGTCCGAGCACTTGGTGAGCAGCCTTTGCGCTGCTACAAGTGCTTCGGAATCGGCCACACACGGGCCCTCTGTCCGTCCAAGGTGGACAGGTCGGACGCCTGTTACCGCTGCGGTAAGGAGGGGCACATGTCCGCCTCCTGCACGGCCGCCAAGCCGCACTGAGCGGTGTGCGCCGCCAGTGGCCGCCCGGCGGACCACGTGATGAGGGGGAGGAACTGCAATCCTCCCCCAAAGAAGGGCAAAGCGCAGGCGCCGTCCCAGCCTGCCGCTACCACTGTCGTCCCTGAGGCTGGGACCTCGGTGGCCGACGAGGGGGGTGCGATGTCCAAATGATGGATAGGTCCGGACATCGCATCCTACAGGCGAATACTAACCACTGTAAAGCAGCCCAGGACCTGCTGATGCAGGCCCTGGCTGAGTGGTTAGTAGACGTTGCGGTGGTCGCCGAGCCGTACTCTGTCCCTGGCCGTTGGCTGGGTGATCGGGACGGCTCGGTGGCGTTGGTGTCGCGGTCTTCCACGGACTCCCCTCCCCTCTCGCTCTTAGAGAGGGGACCGGGATACGTGGCCGCCGCGTGGGGAGAAATAGCCCTGGTGGGGGTCTATTTCTCCCCTAACCGCCCTTTACAGGACTTCGAGGATTTTCTCGAAGTCCTGACCGCAGTAGTCGGTAGGGCGGCGCCGCGCCAGGTCGCCGTATTGGGCGACCTGAACGCCAAGTCGGCGGCCGGTGTGTGCGGCAACGGGGAGGGACGGTGGTGGACGTGTCGTTCGCCACCCCCGCACTTGCCGCCCGCGTCGTCGGCTGGCGGGTGGAAACGGTGGAGACCTTGTCGGACCACCGATACGTGCGGTTCGACATCGTCTCCACCCAGAGCCCCCGGGGGATGGCCCGCTCGGGCCAGTCCCCCTTTCCACGGTGGGCTCAGATCCACCTGGACCGAGGGGCGGCCAAGGAGGCGGCGTTCGTCCAGGACTGGCTCACGCCTCCTATCAATGTCCTGGACGTCGACGCCTCGGCGGTCCGACTGCGGGAGTCCCTGACCGAGGTGTGCAACTCCAGCATGCCTCGGTCTCGCCGCCCACCTCCCCGACGCGCCGTCTATTGGTGGTCGGAGGAGCTGGCGGGGCTCAGGGCCGCCTGCGTGGTGGCCAGGAGGGCCTACACGCGGAGTCGACGGCGGAACGTGCGGGACGCGTCGAACGAGGACCTTCTCTACGCCTCGTACGTAGAGGCAAAGAAGGTCCTCAAGGCGGCTATGTTCGCTGCCGACGACGCGGCGAGGGCCGAAATGCTAGAGGGTCTCGACAGAGACCCGTACGGGAGACCGTATAAGGCGGCGCGGAATAAACTGCGCCCCTTCGGTCCCCCGCTAGCAGAGACCCTCGAGCCGGCGTTGCTGGATGGGGTGGTTCGGTCCTTGTTTCCAACAAGGACCAACTTCACCCCTCCAGTGATGGACCCCCCGCGGGAGGCGGCTCCGCCGGCGGAGGAGGTCCCTCCGGTCACGGGGGCGGAGTTTGGCGCGGCGACGCTTCGCCTCCGCGCCAAGAAAACCGCTCCCGGGCCGGACGGCGTCCCCGCAAGGGTGGTGGCCATTGCGGCCACCCAAATGGCGGACAGGTTTCGGGACCTCTTCAGCGCGTGTTTCACGGCTGGGAGGTTCCCGAAAACCTGGAAGGAGGGGCAACTGTGCCTCCTCCGTAAGGAGGGACGACCGGCAGACTCCCCCTCGGCATACCGACCCATCGTTCTGCTCGATGAGGTCGGTAAACTGTTCGAGGGGATCGTCGCCGGTCGGCTGAATGGCCTCCTGCGGGGGGTTGGGCCGAACCTGTCGGACGCCCAATTCGGTTTCCGAGTTGGGCGTTCGACAGTGGACGCGCTGGCCCGGCTGAAGGGCCAGGTGAGGGAGGCCGTGGAGTCTGGGGACGGAGTGTTGGCTGTGTCATTTGACATAGCCAACGCGTTCAATTCCGTCCCCCACTCCACGATCTTGGAGGCACTCCGGTACCACGGAGTGCCTTCATACTTGCGGGCCCTCTTGGCCAGCTACTTGGAGGACCGGGCGGTCCTCCTCGTAGACAAGGCTGGCCAAGTCCGGAGGTACGGCGCGGAGTCTGGTGTTCCACAGGGGTCGGTCCTAGGACCACTCCTGTGGAACATCGGCTTCGACTGGCTCCTGCGGTGATCCCTCCTCCCGGGCACGAGTGTCATCTGCTACGCGGATGACACTCTCCTCACTGCCCGGGGGAGGGATTTTAGGGAGGCGGCCAGTTTGGCCTCGGCTGGCGGATCCTTGGTCGCGGGAAGGATCCGCCGCCTCGGGTTGGGGGTTGCGCTGCACAAGACCGAGGCCGTGTTCTTCCACGGGCCTCGGCAGCGCATCCCTCTTGACGCCCACATCGTCGTGGAGGGCGTCAGGATCGGGGTGAGGACCCAGATGAAATATCTGGGCCTCACCCTGGACAGCAGGTGGCGCTTCGGCCCGCACTTCAGCGGGTTGTCAGCGCGCCTGCTGAAGGCGGCGAACGCCCTCTCGTGGCTCCTCCCAAACCTGGGAGGGCCGAAGGCGAGATGCCGGCATTTGTATGCCGGCATCTTGAAGAGCATGGCCCTTTACGGGGCCCCCATCTGGGCGGACTCCCTCCACAGGAGGGAGAATGCGACCGCCATCCGCAGGCCCCAAAGGGCCATTGCACTGCGGGTGGCGAGAGCCTACCGCTCGGTGGGCTTTGCGGTAGCGTGCGCTCTGGCCGGCACCCCGCCTTGGGAACTCGAGGCGTGGGTGCTCGCCAGAGTGTACGAGTGGACGGCGGGGCGCAGGGCGCTCGGGGAGTGCCCTGCCCCAGAAGAGCGGGAGGCCGTCCGCAGAGAGGCGAGGGACGCAACCGTCCAACATTGGACGGAGGCCCTCGCCACCGCAGCCTTTGGCCGCAGAACGTTGGACGCGCTCGGGCCAGTCCTGCAGGACTGGCTCGGGCGGTCCCACGGTTTCCTTTCTTTCCGTTTGGTGCAGGTGCTATCCGGGCATGGCGTCTTCGGATCGTGCCTGCATCGGATCGGAAGAGAGGAGACCCCGGCCTGCCACGATTGTGGCGCGGCGGTGGACACGGCGCAGCACACCCTGGAGGTGTGTGCGTCGTGGTCTGGGCCGCGCCGCCAATTGATGGCGGTGGTCGGGCAGGACCTCTCGCTGCCCAGCGTGGTTTTAGCCATGCTGGGAAGCGAGGAGTCCTGGGCTGCGGTGGCCTCCTTTTGCGAGGAAGTAATTTCGCAAAAGGAGGCGACGGAGCGGGCGCGGGAGGAAGACCCTCTCGCAGCGCCACTCCGCAGGCGACGAACGGGTCGGAGAAGGCGATTGCACGACAATCGTCTTCCCCCTCCTGGTGGAGGATAGCGGGAGACAGGCGCGGGGGCGTCTTCTCCCGCATTGCACGTATCCTCCACTTCCGCCGGGTGGGAATGACCGCGAGCACTCGCGGCTATTCTCGGGCCCCTCTCCCAGGGTGGGGAGGGGGGTGAAGGGCTCGCCGTAAAGGCGGGCGGTCGTCGGCGGGGGGCTGGATGGAAAGGCTGTGCCGGATTCCCAGTTCCCCTCCATATAGGCGATGCGGGAGTGCCGCTGGGTCGTTTAGTGGGTATACCGGTGGGGAGCACCGGGAGTCCCACATAACCCTTCCGTCCCCCGACGGGAGGGTATGCATAAAGCATTTTTCCCAGCGTCAAAAAAAAAAAAAAAAAAAAAAAAAAAAAAAAAAAAAAAAAAAAAAAAAAAAAAAAAAAAAAAAAAGGTTAGGTTAGGTTAGGTTAGGTTAGGTTAGGTTAGGTTAGGTTAGGTTGACGAGTTTTGGAGGTCTGACCCGGTGTATTAACTGCCTTAGCGATCAGCCTATGAGAGCTACAGCAAAGTTCAATACATCGTAAGTTGCGGATTCACGAGGCGCACACATCTGTGAAAACGGTGTGTCGCTGAGTGTTTCGCGGACCAAGATATTGCAAAAAGAAGCGGAAAGTTACAAGTCGGGATTTTTTGATTGAAAAACGGTTTGTTTACCTTTTTCAATCGAAAAAAAGTCGGCTTTGCGGCTATCGTTCTACGCATTTTTTTGGGTTAGGACATAGCGGCAATAGTTAATTTTCGCGTAGGCTAGGTCCGGTTGCTTTCTCTCTTAGGGTTTGGAAGTAATCGGATTTTTAGTAATTTTATGTAAAATTAGGGAAAAAATTTTGCACAAAAAAGTCGGCAAAGTTTGGGTCTGAATATCTAGGTTGTGGTTTACCCCTACGGTCTCAGTAGGAGTGCCAGGGGATAGGAGATTTCAGCCCCTATTAGTTGTTATTTTTGGCACCCGGCTACGTTGACGGGAAGTCAGCCAAAAAAATTTTTCAAAAAGTGTCCTAAGGGACCGGATTGCTATTCGGTTTTTTAGGCGCTTTTTGAAAATTGTATGGGATTTCTCCAAGCCGACTCCCCCTTGACCGTTTTTTAACCAAACTCTGTTTGGGGTGATAACTTCGGCTGGGGTTGTCGGACTTGATCCAAATTTGGCAGAGACGTTGGCGGGGCCATAATGACCACGTCTGAAGAGGGGGGGGGGGTTCCCACCGCAAGTGGGACGAAAGATTTTTGGATTCTTCCTCTGAATCCGAGGAAGAACTCACAGAGGCCATTGAGATGGCTTCTCAGCCCCAGAAGAGGGGGCATGTTGACCAGGCGGATGACGCAAGGCCCGATAATGGGCCTAAGGTTGGAACAGCCCGGAGGGGCAAGCCCAAGGGGGCCTACGCGGGGATGGCGTCGGCAAGAGGTAAGCTCCGAGGTTCGGAGAATTACCTCAGCTCCGACACAGATGTCGCCGCCGGCCCCTCCTCGTATAGGAAGGACTTCCCGGAGCTCCGCTCCAAGGGAACAATGGGGAGAGGGAGTGGGGGAACTACCTCCCCACCACGAAAGATGTTGACGCCCCCGTCGGAGGTTCTCCTCTCTGACCCGGTGGAGGCTGCCAAACAAGCGGCAGTGGAAATAATGGAGGGGGCCCGCAAGTCGGGCAACTTGAAAGGTGAGGTGTGGGGCACCATGAACCGGGCCTGCCGCACCATACTAAGTGCCATGGAGGAACTTGACGCCTCCAGGTCAGAGAGCGAGGAGATCCGCATCCTGAAGGCGGACAACAAGAGAATGCGGGAACAACTCGCTCTCTGCACAGCGGAGCTTAAGGCCCTGAGAATTGCCTTCTCGGAGCGCCAGGCCCCGGTCCCGCAGCCGGTGCAAGAGACCCCGGCCCCTAGGGCCCCCCCGCCGACACAATCCGCTGCTGCGGAGTTGGCGGAGATGCTGGACACCATGAAGCGCGACTTGATGGTCTCCCTCGGTGACATGATTAATGCCAGAATCGAGGGGATCGCCAGTCGCCTTCCTCCCGCACCAATAATCCGCCCCCCGCTAGCGGCGGATAAAAAGAAGAAGGCCCCACCGGCCTCAACGAGAGAAGTTGCCTCCGAGCCCGAGAGCAGGGCCAGGCTCGGGGATGGCAGGCCGAAAAGGGCCGCAAAAAAAGCGGCCCCGGCGGCCCAGGAAACCACCGCCCCGGCAGCCAAGACTGTCCCGGCAGCCAAGCCAGCCCCAGCAGCCAAGCCTGCCCCGGCAAGCAAGCCTGCCCCAGCAGTGGAGACTGCACCTGTGCCCCCGGGCGAGACATGGGCCCAGGTAGCAGGAAAAAAGAAGAGGAAGGGAAAGGGAAAGGCTACGGCCACTCCCCCACCCCCCCCGCCGCCCAAGAAGAAAGCGGCACCAAAGCAGAAGGGTCTGGTAGTCCCCAAGACGGCAGCGGTGGTAATCACTATGAGGAAGGACATTACCACCGACACCACGCTGCAGGCTGTCATGTCCAAGGCCATTAACGGCATAAGCTTGGAGGAGATGGGCCTGCAGCATGTCAGGGTCAGGAACTCGGTGACGGGGGGCCGAGTCATCGAGGTCCCTGGAGCAGATAGCGAAAGGGCGGCGGACAGCCTTGCAGAAAAGCTGCAGGGTCTTGTGGGCGACGTGGCCCGTGTAAGCCGCCCTGAAAAAATGGCCGCTATCGAGGTCGCCGGCCTAGACGAGTCGGCGACAAGGGAGACCCTGGCGGCTGCCGTCGCCAAGGCGGGGGGATGCGCCGAGGCACACGTTAAGGTAGGAGGCATTCGCCCTACATACTATGACGGTAGTGGGGTGGCCCTCGTGCAATGTCCGGTGGGAATTGCAAAAGCCCTCCTCAAGCGCGGTCAGATCCTGGTAGGCTGGTCGTCTGCCAGGATTAATTCCGTCGGACCAGCACCCATGCGGTGCTACAAATGCATGGGTGTCGGCCACACGCGCGAGTTGTGCCCCTCAAAGGTGGACCGGGGCCAGATGTGCTACCGGTGCGGCGCAGAGGGTCACAAAGCAGCCGAATGCTGGGAGGAAAAAGTATGGTGCGCAGTATGCCACCATGCAGGCCTCCCAGCCAATCACGTAATGAGGGGACCGAAATGCTCCCCACCGGAGACAAAGGGAAGAGAGGTGAGGCCGAGACCCACCCGCCCCACCCGACCCCCTCCAGCCGAAACAGCCGCCAGCCGGCAGCAAGAGGACAACAATATGGACGTCTAAATGTTAGTACACCAACATCTAGACGTCCTGCAGATAAACGCCAACCACTCCGCCAGAGCTCAGGATCTGCTCATGCAGGCCATGGCGGAGTGGGAAATTGGCGTTACGGTGGTAACGGAGCCCTACTTCATTCCCCCCCAACCTAATTGGGTAGGGGACACCGACGGAGTAGTGGCGATCGTGGTGCCGGCGATGGGGGACCTCCCCCCCTTATCAAGGATCGAGGGTGGCCCAGGATTTGTGGCGGCCAGATGGGGGAACGACACGGTGTTGGTGGCCGCGTACTTCTCCCCCAATAGGCCGCTCCGGGAGTTCGACACGTTCCTGGGGATCTTAGGGGGGGTGGTCCGGAGGGCTGCCCCGAGGCAGGTTATGGTACTGGGGGATCTCAACGCCAAAAGTTCGGCATGGGGTTCCCTCATTACGGACCATAGGGGTACGGCTCTTGAGGATTGGGTGGCGGCAACGGGACTCGTGGTCCTAAACCAGGGCACCGCGAATACCTGCGTGCGGCGGCAGGGGGGGTCAATCGTGGACGTCACGTTCGCGACCCCTGCCATAGCTGCACGCGTCACGAATTGGCGGGTCCTGGAGGATGTTGAGACCCTCTCAGACCACCTGTACATCAGGATGAGGGTCTCCAAAGCGGGGGTTCCACCGGCACCCATCACGGGCAGTGCCAGGAGGGGGCGGAAGTTCCCGAAGTGGTCCCTGGTCCATTTGGACAGGGACAAGGCGAACGAGGCGGCCATGGTGGAGGAGTGGTGTGCTGCCCCACCCGTCACCCTCGGAGTTGAAGAAAGGGCGGCACAGTTCCGCGCCGCAATACAGAGGGTGTGCGACGCGGCCATGCCTCGGGCTGGTCGCTGTTTCGCCCGTAAGAGTGTATACTGGTGGTCCGCAGAAATAGCGGCCCTGCGGTCCACCAGTAACAGTGCCCGCCGCGCCTTCCAACACTGTAGGCGCAGAGGGCACACTGCAGAAGAGGAAGAAGGGCTCCACAGGGCCCTCAAAGAGGCTAAGAAGGCCCTCCAGGTGGCGATTGCCAAGGCCAAGGACGAAGCTCACGAGTCGTTCTTGGCCAGCCTGGACAGGGACCCATGGGGGCGGCCGTACAAGGTGGTGCGTAACAAAATGCGCACCGCTCCCCCCATGGACTCCCTGGAGCCCGAACTCCTCCAGAGGGTAGTCGAGGGGCTATTTCCGCCAGCCCCCTTGATCTCTCCCCCGTCGATGGTCGACCCGGTCGACCCCACGATAGAGTCAGAGGCCGAGCTCGACGTCCAACCGATAGGTGACGACGAGTTCGATCGAGTGATAGACCGACTCCGGGGCTGCAAAAAAGCCCCGGGCCCGGACGGCGTTCCCGGTCGCGTCCTCGCAGTCGCCCTGAAACACCTAGGGGACCGTCTCAGGCATGTCATGGATGACTGCCTGAGAGAGGGAAGGTTCCCGAGGGTGTGGAAGGAGGGGCGACTATGCCTCCTACGGAAAGAGGGTCGGCCGCCGGATTGCCCTTCTGCCTATCGCCCGATAGTGCTGCTGGATGAGGCTGGGAAAGCGTTTGAACGCATCCTGGCCTCCCGGATCCTGCGGCACTTGGAGACCGCCGGCCCGAACGTCTCTGACAGACAATTCGGGTTCCGGGAAGGACGGTCCACGCTCAACGCGCTGAAGTCACTGAGGGACTTCTGTGAGTACGCGTCGAGCAGGGGGGAGGGTGTCATCGCGGTGTCACTAGACATCGCAAACGCATTTGGCACCCTCCCCTATGGGGTGATCAGTGAGGCACTTCGATACCATGAAGTGCCTCACTACCTGAGGCGGATTGTGGAGCACTACCTATCGGAGAGGGTAGTGCTCTGGGAAAAGAAGGACGGGCAACGGGGGGAGAGAGTGATGGCTTGCGGCATGCCCCAGGGTTCTGTGCTCGGTCCACTTCTATGGAACCTGGGGTACGACTGGGCAATCCGGGGGGAGCTGCTTCCGCGCACACTTGTCGTCTGCTACGCGGACGACACAATGGTGGCTGTACGCGGGAGCGACAAGCGGGAGACCTCCCGGAGGGCGGAAGTGGCGGCCGAGCTGGCGATTGAACGGATCACCAGGCTCGGCCTAAAGGTGAGCCTCCCGAAGACTGAGGCTATAGTTTTCGGGGGGCGCGGGTGGAACCTGCCTGCGAATGCGACGCTCACCCTGGTGGGTGGAGCGGTCCAAATAAAACCCCACATTAAATATCTGGGGCTAATATTGGACCGAAAGTGGGATTTCGGGGAGCATTTCTCGAGACTAGCTCCCCGAATCGTGGGCGCCGCATCGGCGCTGGGCAAACTTTTGCCCAATGTAGGAGGGCCGGGTTCCTTGTGCCGGCGGCTATATGCCGGCGTGACAAGGAGCATGGCCCTCTATGGGGCCCCAATATGGGCGGACAAGCTGTCCGCCCGTAATAGGGCCCTGCTGCGGAGGCCACAACGGGTCGTGGCCATTAGAATAATAAGGGCCTATATGACGGTGGCCCACGCGGCTGCCTGCCTTCTCGCGTGCACCCCCCCGTGGGAGTTAGACGCAGAGGTGCACGCAGAGACCTACCAACGTAGGTCCAGGGTCCGGACAACAGGTGAACGCCCGGCCCCCGAGGAGGTGGCAGCCGCCCGTCGCGCGACGGAGAGCCGACTGCGGGACCGGTGGAAGGCCCAACTGGAGGTCGCCCCTTATGGTGTCCGTACCATAGAGGCGATCCTCCCAACGGCCGATCTTTGGTTAAAGAGGGCAGTCGGCGCGACGTCGTACCGGCTCGTGCAGGTAATGACCGGGCATGGGTGCTTCGGTCACTACCTGCACAAAATAGGTAGAGAGCCGGCCCCGCTGTGCCACGAGTGCGGAAGTCCCGACGACACCGCTCAGCACACCCTTGAGGTGTGCAGTCGTTGGGACGCGGAGCGTGGCCTCATGGCACGCATTATTCAGCGGGTGGACCTCTCGCTCCAAAGCATTGTTGAGGCAATGTTGAGCAACGAGAGGTCCTGGGAGGCGGTGGTCTCCTTCTGCGAAACAGTCATTTCGCAAAAGGAGACCGCGGAGCGGGAGCGCGAGGAAGATCCTCTCGCGCATCCCCTCCGGCGCAGACGGCTTGGGGTGAGAAGGCGGCGTTTTGCCGCCAGACTCAACCCATAGTGGCTGCAGGTGGACGATGGGAGTCCTCTGCCTGCGGTGATTAGCCACTGAGCGGTCTGGGAGAGGGCCAAGCGTGCTCGCCCTTCTCCCCTTCGGCGCGGGAAGCCCCGGCAACGATAAGCTGGGGCGCCACCGGTGGACATCGTGGACTATGCCTTCGCGGGTTCCACGGTGTCCAACAAAACCGGCGAGAGGGCACGTCCGGGTGGTTTTTAGTGGGTAGCACTCCCTACCCCTCCTCATTCTGAGGAGGGAGAGGCGATGTGTAGTCCCACATAACCCTCCGACACTCCCATGTTCGGAGGGTATGCGTAACGCATTTTCCACCTGGTCAACAAAAAAAAAAAAAAAAAAAAAAAAAAAGGTTAGGTTAGGTTAGGTTAGGTTAGGTTAGGTTAGGTTAGGTTAGGTTAGGTTAGGTTAGGTTAGGTTAGGTTAGGTTAGGTTAGGTTAGGTTAGGTTAGGTTAGGTTAGGTTAGGTTAGGTTAGGTTGACGAGTTTTGGAGGTCTGACCCGGTGTATTAACTGCCTTAGCGATCAGCCTATGAGAGCTACAGCGCAGTTCAATACATCGTAAGTTGCGGATTCACGAGGCGCACACATCTGTGAAAACGGTGTGTCGCTGAGTGTTTTGCGGACCAAGATATTGCAAAAAGAAGCGGAAAGTTACAAGTCGGGATTTTTTGATTGAAAAACGGTTTGTTTACCTTTTTCAATCGAAAAAAAAGTCGGCTTTGCGGCTATCGTTCTACGCATTTTTTTGGGTTAGGACATAGCGGCAATAGTTAATTTTCGCGTAGGCTAGGTCCGGTTGCTTTCTCTCTTAGGGTTTGGAAGTAATCGGATTTTTAGTAATTTTATGTAAAATTAGGGAAAAAATTTTGCACAAAAAAGTCGGCAAAGTTTGGGTCTGAATATCTAGGTTGTGGTTTACCCCTACGGTCTCAGTAGGGGTGCCAGGGGATAGGGGATTTCAGCCCCTATTAGTTTTTGTTTTTGGCACCCGGCTACGTTGACGGGAAGTCAGCCAAAAAAAATTTTTCAAAAAGTGTCCTAAGGGACCGGATTGCTATTCGGTTTTTTAGGCGCTTTTTGAAAATTGTATGGGATTTCTCCAAGCCGACTCCCCCTTGACCGTTTTTTTAACCAAACTCTGTTTTGGGTGATAACTTCGGCTGGGGTTGTCGGACTTGATCCAAATTTGGCAGAGACGTTGGCGGGGCCATAATGACCACGTCTGAAGAGGGGGGGGGTTCCCACCGCAAGTGGGACGAAAGATTTTTGGATTCTTCCTCTGAATCCGAGGAAGAACTCACAGAGGCCATTGAGATGGCTTCACAGCCCCAGAAGAGGGGGCATGTTGACCAGGCGGATGACGCAAGGCCCGATAATGGGCCTAAGGTTGGAACAGCCCGGAGGGGCAAGCCCAAGGGGGCCTACGCGGGGATGGCGTCGGCAAGAGGTAAGCTCCGAAGTTCGGAGAATTACCTCAGCTCCGACACAGATGTCGCCGCCGGCCCCTCCTCGTATAGGAAGGACTTCCCGGAGCTCCGCTCCAAGGGAACAATGGGGAGAGGGAGTGGGGGAACTACCTCCCCACCACGAAAGATGTTGACGCCCCCGTCGGAGGTTCTCCTCTCTGACCCGGTGGAGGCTGCCAAACAAGCGGCAGTGGAAATAATGGAGGGGGCCCGCAAGTCGGGCAACTTGAAGGGTGAGGTGTGGGGCACCATGAACCGGGCCTGCCGCACCATACTAAGTGCCATGGAGGAACTTGACGCCTCCAGGTCAGAGAGCGAGGAGATCCGCATCCTGAAGGCGGACAACAAGAGAATGCGGGAACAACTCGCTCTCTGCACAGCGGAGCTTAAGGCCCTGAGAATTGCCTTCTCGGAGCGCCAGGCCCCGGTCCCGCAGCCGGTGCAAGAGACCCCGGCCCCTAGGGCCCCCCCGCCGACACAATCCGCTGCTGCGGAGTTGGCGGAGATGCTGGACACCATGAAGCGCGACTTGATGGTCTCCCTCGGTGACATGATTAATGCCAGAATCGAGGGGATCGCCAGTCGCCTTCCTCCCGCACCAATAATCCGCCCCCCGCTAGCGGCGGATAAAAAGAAGAAGGCCCCACCGGCCTCAACGAGAGAAGTTGCCTCCGAGCCTGAGAGCAGGGCCAGGCTCGGGGATGGCAGGCCGAAAAGGGCCGCAAAAAAAGCGGCCCCGGCGGCCCAGGAAACCACCGCCCCGGCAGCCAAGACTGTCCCGGCAGCCAAGCCTGCCCCAGCAGCCAAGCCTGCCCCGGCAAGCAAGCCTGCCCCAGCAGTGGAGACTGCACCAGTGCCCCCGGGCGAGACATGGGCCCAGGTAGCAGGAAAAAAGAAGAGGAAGGGAAAGGGAAAGGCTACGGCCACTCCCCCACCCCCCCCGCCGCCCAAGAAGAAAGCGGCACCAAAGCAGAAGGGTCTGGTAGTCCCCAAGACGGCAGCGGTGGTAATCACTATGAGGAAGGACATTGCCACCGACACCACGCTGCAGGCTGTCATGTCCAAGGCCATTAATGGCATAAGGTTGGAGGAGATAGGCCTGCAGCATGTCAGGGTCAGGAACTCGGTGACGGGGGGCCGAGTCATCGAGGTCCCTGGAGCAGATAGCGGAAGGGCGGCGGACAGCCTCGCAGCAAAGCTGCAGGTCCTCGTGGGCGACGTTGCCCATGTAAGCCGCCCTGAAAAGATGGCCGCTATCGAGGTCGCCGGCCTAGACGAGTCGGCGACAAGGGAGACCCTGGCGGCTGCCGTCGCCAAGGCGGGGGGATGCACCGAGGCGCACATTAAGGTGGGGGGCATTCGCCCTACATACTTTAATGGTAGTGGGGTGGCTCTCGTGCAATGCCCGGTGGGGACTGCAAAAGCCCTCCTCAAGTGTGGTCATATCCTGGTAGGCTGGTCGTCTGCCAGGGTCAACTCCGTCGGACCAGCACCCATGCGGTGCTACAAATGTATGGGTGTCGGCCACGCGCGTGAGCTGTGCCCCTCAAAGGTGGACCGGGGCCAGATGTGTTACCGGTGCGGCGCAGAGGGGCACAAAGCAGCCGAATGCTGGGAGGAGAAGGTATGGTGCGCAGTATGCCACCATGCAGGCCTCCCAGCCGACCACGTTATGAGTGGACCAAAATGCTCCCCACCGGAGACAAAGGGAAGAGAGGCGAGGCCGAGACCCTCCCGCCCCACCCGACCCCCTCCAGCCGAAACAGCCGCCAGCCGGCACCAAGAGGACAACCGTATGGACGTCTAAATGCCAGCACACCAGCATCTAGACGTCCTGCAGATAAACGCCAACCACTCCGCCAGAGCTCAGGATCTGCTCATGCAGGCCATGGCGGAGTGGGCAATTGGCGTTACGGTTGTAGCGGAGCCATACTTCGTCCCCCCACAATCTAATTGGGTAGGGGATACCGACGGAGTAGTGGCGATCGTGGTGCCGGCGATGGGGGACCTCCCCCCCTTATCAAGGATCGAGGGTGGCCCGGGATTTGTGGCGGCCAGATGGGGGAACGACACGGTGCTGGTGGCCGTGTACTTCTCCCCCAATAGGCCGCTGCGGGAGTTTGACACGTTCCTGGGGATCCTAGGGGGGGTGGTCCGGAGGGCTGCCCCGAGGCAGGTTATGGTCCTGGGGGACCTCAACGCCAAAAGTTCGGCATGGGGTTCCCCCATTACGGACCATAGGGGTATGGCTCTTGGGGATTGGGTGACGGCAACGGGACTCGTGGTCCTAAACCGGGGCACCGCGAATACCTGCGTGCGGCGGCAAGGGGGGTCAATCGTGGACGTCACGTTCGCGACCCCTGCCATAGCTGCACGCGTCACGGATTGGCGCGTCCTGGAGGATGTGGAGACCCTCTCAGATCACCTGTACATCAGGATGAGGGTCTTCACAGCGGGGGTTCCACCGTCGCCCATCACGGGCAGAGCCAGGAGGGGGCGAAAGTTCCCAAAGTGGTCCCTGGTCCATTTGGACAGGGACAAGGCGAACGAGGCGGCCATGGTGGAGGCGTGGTGTGCTGCCCCACCCGTCACCCTCGGAGCTGAGGAAAGGGCGGCACAGTTCCGAGTCGCATTACAGACGGTGTGCGACGCGGCCATGCCTCGGGTCGGCCGCCTGTTCAACCGCAAGAGAGTATACTGGTGGTCCGCTGAAATTGCGGCCCTGCGGTCCACCAGTAACAGTGCCCGCCGCGCCTACCAACACTGTAGGCGCAGGCGGCACAGTGCGGAAGAGGAGGAAGGGCTCCACAGGGCCCTCAAAGAGGCTAAGGGGGCCCTCCAGGTTGCGATCGCCAAGGCCAAGGACGAAGCTCACGAGTCGTTCTTGGCTACCCTGGACAGGGACCCATGGGGGCGGCCGTACAAGGTGGTGCGCAACAAAATGCGCAGCGCTCCCCCCATGGACTCCCTGGAGCCCGAACTCCTCCAGAGGGTAGTCGAGGGGCTGTTCCCGCCACCTCCCTCGATCTCTCCCCCGTCGATGGTCGACCCCAGAACGGAGTCGGAGGCCGAGCTCGTCGTTGCACCAATAAGTGACGACGAGTTCGAGCGTGTGACAGACCGACTCCGGGGCTGCAAAAAAGCCCCCGGCCCGGACGGCGTTCCCGGTCGCGTCCTCGCAGTCGCCCTGGAACACCTTGGGGACCGACTCAGGCACGTCATGGATGACTGCCTGAGAGAGGGAAGGTTCCCGAGGGTGTGGAAGGAGGGGCGACTATGCCTCCTCCGTAAAGAGGGTCGGCCACAGGATTGCCCGTCTGCCTATCGCCCCATAGTGCTGCTGGATGAGGCCGGAAAAGCGTTTGAACGCATCCTGGCCTCCCGGATCCTGCAGCACCTGGAGACCGCCGGCCCGAACGTCTCTGATAGACAATTCGGGTTCCGGGAAGGGCGGTCCACGCTCGACGCGCTGAAGTCACTGAAGGACTTTTGTGACTACGCGTCGAGCAGGGGGGAGGGTGTCATCGCGGTGTCACTAGACATCGCAAACGCATTTGGCACCCTCCCCTATGGGGTGATCAGTGAGGCACTTCGATACCATGAAGTGCCTCACTACCTGAGGCGGATTGTTGAGCACTACCTAACCGAGAGGGTAGTGCTCTGGGAAAAGAAGGACGGGCAACGGGGGGAGAGAGAGATGGCCTGCGGCGTGCCCCAGGGTTCCGTGCTCGGTCCACTTCTATGGAACCTGGGGTACGACTGGGCAATCCGGGGGGAGCTGCTTCCGCGCACACTCGTCGTCTGCTACGCGGACGACACAATGGTGGCTGTGCGCGGGAGCGACAAGCGCGAGACCTCCCGGAGGGCGGAAGTGGCGGCCGAGCTGGCGATTGAACGGATCGCCAGGCTCGGCCTAAAGGTGAGCCTCCCGAAGACTGAGGCTATAGTTTTCGGGGGGCGCGGGTGGAATCTGCCCGCGAGTGCGGCGCTCACCCTGGAGGGTGGAGCGGTCCAAATAAAGCCCCACATTAAATATCTGGGGCTAATATTGGACCGCAAGTGGGATTTCGGGGAGCATTTCTCAAGACTAGCTCCCCGAATCGTGGGCGCCGCATCGGCGCTGGGCAGACTTCTGCCCAATGTAGGAGGGCCGGGTTCCTTGTGCCGGCGGCTATATGCCGGCGTGACAAGGAGCATGGCCCTCTATGGGGCCCCAATATGGGCGGACAAGCTGTCCGCCCGAAATAGGGCCCTGCTGCGGAGGCCACAACGGGTCGTGGCCCTCAGGATGGTGAGGGCCTATATGACGGTGGCCCATGCAGCGGCCTGCCTCCTCGCGTGCACCCCCCCGTGGGAGCTAGACGCAGAGGTGCACGCAGAGACCTACCAACGTAGGTCCAGGGTCCGGACAACAGGTGAACGCCCGGACCCCGAGGAGGTGGCAGCCTCCCGTCGCGCGACGGAGCGCCGACTGCGGGACCGATGGAAGGCCCAACTGGAGGTCGCCCCTTATGGTCTCCGTACCATAGAGGCGATCCTCCCAACGGCCGACCTTTGGCTGAAGAGGGCAGTCGGCGCGACGTCGTACCGGCTCGTGCAGGTACTGACCGGGCATGGGTGCTTCGGTCACTACCTGCACACAAAATAGGAAGAGAGCCGGCCCCGCTGTGCCATGAGTGTGGAAGTCCCGACGACACCGCTCAGCACACCCTTGAGGTGTGCAGTCGTTGGGACGCGGAGCGTGGCCTCATGGCACGCACCATTCAGCGGGTGGACCTCTCGCTCCAAAGCATTGTTGAGGCAATGCTGAGCAACGAGAGGTCCTGGGAGGCGGTGGTCTCCTTCTGCGAAACAGTCATTTCGCAAAAGGAGACCGCGGAGCGGGAGCGCGAGGAAGATCCTCTCGCGCATCCTCTCCGGCGCAGACGGCTTGGGTTGAGAAGGCGGCGTTTTGCTGCCAGACTCAACCCATAGTGGCTGCAGGTGGAGGATGGGAGTCCTCTGCCTGCGGTGATTAGCCACTGAGCGGTCTGGGAGAGGGCCAAGCGTGCTCGCCCTTCTCCCCTTCGGCGCGGGTAGCCCCGGCAACGGCTGGGGTGCCACCGGTGGACATCGTGGACTATGCCTTCGCGGGTTCCACGGTGTCCAACAAAACCGGCGAGAGGGCACGTCCGGGTGGTTTTTAGTGGGTAGCACTCCCTACCCCTCCTCACTCTGAGGAGGGAGAGGCGATGTGTAGTCCCACATAACCCTCCGACACTCCCATGTTCGGAGGGTATGCGTAACGCATTTTCCACCTGGTCAACAAAAAAAAAAAAAAAAAAAAAAAAAAAAAAAAAAAAAAAAAAAAAGGTTAGGTTAGGTTAGGTTAGGTTAGGTTAGGTTAGGTTAGGTTGACGAGTTTTGGAGGTCTGACCCGGTGTATTAACTGCCTTAGCGATCAGCCTATGTGAGCTACAGCGAAGTTCAATACATCGTAAGTTGCGGATTCACGAGGCGCACACGGCTGTGAAAACGCTGTGTCGCTGAGTGTTTTGCGGACTGTGCTATCGCCAAAAAAGCGGAAGATTAAAAGTTGGGATTTTTCGATTGAAAAACGGTTTGTTTACCTTTTTCAATCGAAAAAAAGTCGGCTTTGCGGCTATTGTCTAACGCTCTGTTTGGGGTTGGGACATAGCGCCAATAGTCTATTTTCGTGTAGGCTAGGTCCGGTTGCTTTTCTCCTTAGGGTTTGGAAGTAATCGGATTTTTAGTAATTTTGTGAAAAATTATACAAAAATTTTTACGCAAAAAAATCGGCAAAGTTGGAGGTCGATAAACAGGGTCGGGGTTTAACCCTACGGTCTCAGTAGGGGTGCTAGGGGATAGAAGACTTCATCCCCTATTAGTTGTTATTTTTGGCACCCGGCTACGTTAACGGGAAGTCAGCCAAAAAAATTTTTCAAAAAGTGTCCTGAGGGACCGGATTGCTATTCGGTTTTTTAGGCGCTTTTTGAAATTTGTATGGGACTTCTCCAATCCGACTCCCCCTTGACCGTTTTTTTTTTTAGCCAAACTCTGTTTGGCGTGATAACTTCGGCTGGGGTGGTCAGATTTGGTCCAAATTTGGCAGGGACGTTGGCGGGGCCAGAATGGCCACGTCTGAAGAGGGGGGAGGTTTCCTTCGCAAGCGGGATGAAAGATTTTTAAGCTCTTCCTCCGAATCCGAGGAAGAAGGCCTCACAGAGGCTATCGAGATTACTTCCCAGCCCCAGAAAAGGGGGCATGTGGACCAGGTGGATGACCCAAAGCCCGATAATGGGCCTAAGGTTGGATCAGCCCGGAGGGGCAAGCCCAAGGGGGCCTACGCGGGGATGGCGTTGGCAAGAGCTAAGCTCCGAAGTTCGGAGACTTACCTCAGCTCCGACACTGACGTCGCCGCCGGCCCCTCCTCGTATAGGAAGGACTTCCCGGAGCTCCGCCCCAAGGGGGCAATGAGGAATGGGGGAACATCCTCCCCCCCAAGAATGATTTCGCCGTCTGAGGCTTTCGTCTCCTTTGACCCGGTGGAGGCCACCAAACAGGCGGCTTTAGATATTATGGAGGGGGCCCGCAAGTCGGGCAACTTGAAGGGTGAGGTGTGGGGCACCATGAACCGGGCCTGCCGCACCATATTAAAGGCTATGGAGGACGTCAACGCCTCCAGGTCAGAGAGCGAGGAGATCCGCATCTTGAAGGCGGACAACAAGAGGATGCGGGAGCAACTCGCTCTCTGCACGGCGGAGCTCAAGGCCCTGAGAACCGCCGTCTCAGAGCGCCAGGCCCCGGCCCCACAGCAGGTGCGAGAGACCCCGGCCCCTAGGGCCCCCCCGCCGCCACAATCCGCCGCTGCGGAATTGGCGGAGATGCTGGAGTCTATGAAGCGCGACTTGACGGTCTCCCTCGGTAACATGCTGAATGCAAGGATCGAGGAGATTGCCAGTCGCCTTCCCCCCGCGCCAATAATCCGCCCCCCACTAGCGGCGGATAAAAAGAAGAAGGCCCCTACGGCCCCCATAAGAGAAATTGTCTCCGAGCCTGAGAGCAGGGCCAGGCTCGGGGATGGCAGGCCGAAAAGGGCCGCAAAAAAAGCGGCCCCGGCGGCCCCGGAGACCACCGCCCCGGCGGCCAAGACTGCCCCAGCAGCCAAGCCTGCCCCAGCAGCCAAGCCTGCCCCAGCAGCGGAGACTGCACCTGGGCCCTCGGGTGAGACATGGGCCCAGGTAGCAAAGAAGAAGAGGAAGGGAAAAGGGAAAGCTAC
Organism: Philereme vetulata; assembly: GCA_918857605.2. Lineage (NCBI taxonomy): Eukaryota > Metazoa > Arthropoda > Insecta > Lepidoptera > Geometridae > Philereme > Philereme vetulata. The sequence continues at coordinate 7,237,387 of OU975476.1, forward strand.
GGCCATTACCCCACCCCCCGCGCCGCCCAAGAAGAAAGCGGCACCAAAGCCGAAGGCACTTGAAGTCCCCAAGACGGCAGCGGTGGTAATTACCATGCGCAAGGACGTTGCCACTGCATGTCAGGGTCAGGAACTCGGTGACGGGGGGCCGAGTCATCGAGGTCCCTGGTACAGATAGCGGAAGGGCGGCGGACAGCCTCGCAGCAAAGCTGCAGGTCCTCGTGGGCGACGTTGCCCATGTAAGCCGCCCTGAAAAGATGGCCGCTATCGAGGTCGCCGGCCTAGACGAGTCGGCGACAAGGGAGACCCTGGCGGCTGCCGTCGCCAAGGCGGGGGGATGCGCCGAGGCGCACATTAAGGTGGGGGGTATTCGCCCTACATACTATAATGGTAGTGGGGTGGCCCTCGTGCAATGCCCGGTGGGAATTGCAAAAGCCCTCCTCAAGCGTGGTCAGATCCTGGTAGGCTGGTCGTCTGCCATGATTAACTCCGTCGGACCAGCACCCATGCGGTGCTACAAATGCATGGGTGTCGGCCACGCGCGCGAGTTGTGCCCCTCAAAGGTGGACCGGGGCCAGATGTGTTACCGGTGCGGCGCAGAGGGGCACAAAGCAGCCGAATGCTGGGAGGAAAAAGTACGGTGCGCAGTATGCCACCATGCAGGCCTCCCAGCCGACCACGTAATGAGGGGACCGAAATGCTCCCCACCGGAGACAAAGGGAAGAGAGGCGAGGCCGAGACCCACTCGCCCCACCCGACCCCCTCCAGCCGAAACAGCCGCCAGCCGGCACCAAGAGGACAACCGTATGGACGTCTAAATGCCAGCACACCAGCATCTAGACGTCCTGCAGATAAACGCCAACCACTCCGCCAGAGCTCAGGATCTGCTCATGCAGGCCATGGCGGAGTGGGCAATTGGCGTTACGGTTGTAGCGGAGCCCTACTTCATCCCCCCCCAACCTAATTGGGTAGGGGATACTGACGGAGTAGTGGCGATCGTGGTGCCGGCGATGGGGGACCTCCCCCCCTTATCAAGGATTGAGGGTGGCCCAGGATTCGTGGCGGCCAGATGGGGGAACGACACGGTGCTGGTGGCCGTGTACTTCTCCCCCAATAGGCCGCTTCGGGAGTTCGAGACGTTCCTGGGGATCTTAGGGGGGGTGGTCCGGAGGGCTGCCCCGAGGCAGGTTATGGTCCTGGGGGACCTCAACGCCAAAAGTTCGGCATGGGGTTCCCCCATTACGGACCATAGGGGTACGGCTCTTGGGGATTGGGTGACGGCAACGGGACTCATGGTCCTAAACCAGGGCACCGCGAATACCTGCGTGCGGCGGCAGGGGGGGTCAATCGTGGACGTCACGTTCGCGACCCCTGCCATAGCTGCACGCGTCAAGGATTGGCGTGTCCTGGTGGATGTGGAGACCCTCTCAGATCACCTGTACATCAGGATGAGGGTCTCCACAGCGGGGGTTCCACCGTCGCCTATCACGGGCAGTGCCAGGAGGGGGCGAAAGTTCCCCAAGTGGTCCCTGGTCCATTTGGACAGGGACAAGGCGAACGAGGCGGCCATGGTGGAGGCGTGGTGTGCTGCCCTACCCGTCACCCTCGGAGTTGAGGAAAGGGCGGCACAGTTCCGCGTCACACTACAGACGGTGTGCGACGCGGCCATGCCTCGCGTCGGTCGCCTGTTCGCACGTAAGAGTGTATACTGGTGGTCCGCAGAAATTGCGGCCCTGCGGTTCACCAGTAACAGTGCCCGCCGCGCCTACCAACACTGTAGGCGCAGGCGGCACACTGCAGAAGAGGAAGAAGGGCTCCACAGGGCCCTCAAAGAGGCTAAGGGGGCCCTCCAGGTGGCGATTGCCAAGGCCAAGGACGAAGCTCACGAGTCGTTCTTGGCCACCCTGGACAGGGACCCATGGGGGCGGCCGTACAAGGTGGTGCGTAACAAAATGCGCACCGCTCCCCCCATGGACTCCCTGGAGCCCGAACTCCTCCAGAGGGTAGTCGAGGGGCTGTTTCCGCCAGCCCCCTTGATCTCTCCCCCGTCGATGGTCGACCCGGTCGACCCCACGATAGAATCGGAGGCCGAGCTCGACGTTCAACCGATAGGTGACGACGAGTTCGAGCGAGTGACAGACCGACTCCGGGGCTGCAAAAAAGCCCCGGGCCCGGACGGCGTTCCCGGTCGCGTCCTCGCAGTCGCCCTGGAACACCTTGGGGACCGACTCAGGCACGTCATGGATGACTGCCTGAGAGAGGGAAGGTTCCCGAGGGTGTGGAAGGAGGGGCGACTATGCCTCCTCCGTAAAGAGGGTCGGCCGCCGGATTGCCCTTCCGCCTATCGCCCCATAGTGCTGCTGGATGAGGCCGGAAAAGCGTTTGAACGCATCCTGGCCTCCCGGATCCTGCAGCACCTGGAGACCGCCGGCCCGAACGTCTCTGACAGACAATTTGGGTTCCGGGAAGGGCGGTCCACGCTCGACGCGCTGAAGTCACTGAGGGACTTCTGTGAGCACGCGTCGAGCAGGGGGGAGGGTGTCATCGCGGTGTCACTAGACATCGCAAACGCATTTGGCACCCTCCCCTATGGGGTGATCAGTGAGGCACTTCGATACCATGAAGTGCCTCACTACCTGAGGCGGATTGTTGAGCACTACCTAACCGAGAGGGTAGTGCTCTGGGAAAAGAAGGACGGGCAACGGGGGGAGAGAGAGATGGCCTGCGGCGTGCCCCAGGGTTCCGTGCTCGGTCCACTTCTATGGAACCTGGGGTACGACTGGGCAATCCGGGGGGAGCTGCTTCCGCGCACACTCGTCGTCTGCTACGCGGACGACACAATGGTGGCTGTGCGCGGGAGCGACAAGCGCGAGACCTCCCGGAGGGCGGAAGTGGCGGCCGAGCTGGCGATTGAACGGATCGCCAGGCTCGGCCTAAAGGTGAGCCTCCCGAAGACTGAGGCTATAGTTTTCGGGGGGCGCGGGTGGAATCTGCCCGCAAGTGCGGCGCTCACCCTGGAGGGTGGAGCGGTCCAAATAAAGCCCCACATTAAATATCTGGGGCTAATATTGGACCGCAAGTGGGATTTCGGGGAGCATTTCTCGAGACTAGCTCCCCGAATCGTGGGCGCCGCATCGGCGCTGGGCAGACTTCTGCCCAATGTAGGAGGGCCGGGTTCCTTGTGCCGGCGGCTATATGCCGGCGTGACAAGGAGCATGGCCCTCTATGGGGCCCCAATATGGGCGGACAAGCTGTCTGCCCGAAATAGGGCCCTGCTGCGGAGGCCACAACGGGTCGTGGCCCTCAGGATGGTAAGGGCCTATATGACGGTGGCCCACGCGGCGGCCTGCCTTCTCGCGTGCACCCCCCCGTGGGAGCTAGACGCAGAGGTGCACGCAGAGACCTACCAACGTAGGTCCAGGGTCCGGACAACAGGCGAACGCCCGGACCCCGAGGAGATGGCAGCCTCCCGTCGCGCGACGGAGCGCCGACTGCGGGACCGATGGAAGGCCCAACTGGAGGTCGCCCCTTATGGTGTCCGTACCATAGAGGCGATCCTCCCAACGGCCGACCTTTGGCTCAAGAGGGCAGTCGGCGCGACGTCGTACCGGCTCGTGCAGGTACTGACCGGGCATGGGTGCTTCGGTCACTACCTGCACAAAATAGGAAGAGAGCCGGCCCCGCTGTGCCATGAGTGCGGAAGTCCCGACGACACCGCTCAGCACACCCTTGAGGTGTGCAGTCGTTGGGACGCGGAGCGTGGCCTCATGGCACGCACCATTCAGCGGGTGGACCTCTCGCTCCAAAGCATTGTTGAAGCAATGCTGAGCAACGAGAGGTCCTGGGAGGCGGTGGTCTCCTTCTGCGAAACAGTCATTTCGCAAAAGGAGACGAGCGCGAGGAAGATCCTCTCGCGCATCCTCTCCGGCGCAGACGGCTTGGGTTGAGAAGGCGGCGGTTTGCCGCAAGACTCAACCCATAGTGGCTGCAGGTGGAGGATGGGAGTCCTCTGCCTGCGGTGATTAGCCACTGAGCGGTCTGGGAGAGGGCCAAGCGTGCTCGACCATCTCCCCTTCGGCGCGGGAAGCCCCGGCAACGGCTGGGGCGCCACCAGTGGACATCGTGGACTATGCCTTCGCGGGTTCCACGGTGTCCAACAAAACCGGCGAGAGGGCACGTCCGGGTGGTTTTTAGTGGGTAGCACTCCCTACCCCTCCTCATTCTGAGGAGGGAGAGGCGATGTGTAGTCCCACATAACCCTCCGACACTCCCATGTTCGGAGGGTATGCGTAACGCATTTTCCACCTTGCCAACAAAAAAAAAAAAAAAAAAAAAGGTTAGGTTAGGTTAGGTTAGGTTAGGTTAGGTTAGGTTAGGTTAGGTTCCGCGGACCTGCTGGGTAGTCCCAGTGGGTGGGGAGGTGTACCCCAACGCGGCGCGTCCCCGGGTGGCGGATAGGGGAACGACTCCCAGAAATGGGAGTTACCGGTTTACCGGCGCGGACCAAACACTGGGGTGGGATGGGGGGGGGGGGGATTTAGAGCGGGGATGCCGTCCATCTTGGTTCCCGTGAGTCGGCTGTATGGGTCAGTTTCCTCGCGGGATGCCGAGTGGTCAGGTGCTTGGCTTGAGTTCAAGCTTGAGCTTGAGCGGAGGATAGCCTTCTTAGGCTTGCGGAGAGGTGTCGGGCCTTGGCGTGCACTTACCCTGCCGCCGGGCAGGCAGTGGGAGTTTTCTTCCCTGCCACCGCCCCAAAATCGTAACCCCGCAACATGGTCGCAGTCATGTTTTGCGATCTGAGCGGGACCGATAGGCCTTGGCTTGGTCGCCCGGGCTGCGAGGAAGACAACCTCTATAAAAAATTACCCGAGGATAAGCGGCGGCGCGGCGTAAGGTCTGGAAGGCTGAACGGAGTTTCAGTCGCTACCGCGTCCCCCGCCAGGGAAGTGTCGCTCCCCTGAGCGGGTTACGTTAGACTTCCCCGGTTACAGTGGGCACTGTCCGGGGTGACCCACCCTTCCCACTTACTCGTGGGATCTGATAATGAATAACTCTATAAACAAATCTAGGTTAGGTGAGACGGTAGGGAGCGGTGAGGAGGTTGTATGCGCGTCTGCGCATAGCAACAGTGGTAGGGCGCTAGAGCCTGAGGAGGCGACGACGCCTCAATTGCGGGACGCCTTCGGGCGTTTCAAAAAAGGCCCTTCTAAGGGCCAACCAAACGGCCCTTCTCAGGGCCAACCAAAAGGCCCTTCTCAGGGCCAACCAAAAGGCCCTTCTCAGGGCCAACCAAAAGGCCCTTCTCAGGGCCAAACCAAAGGCTCTTCTCAGGGCCAAACCAAAGGCCCTTCTCAGGGCCACGCCGGCGATGCCAGTATGGCGTCGGAGGTTTGCCGCCCATCACCGGGTAGCATGTTCCGCAGGCTGTCGGTCGACGTGTTGTCGGACTCCGACAACGAGTCGCTCGTTCCAGAGTCGGACGGAAGTTCGGCGATGGAAGCCGAAAGTCGCTTTCAAAAGCGGAAGCGATCCTTCCTGAAGGACGGCGGCGAAGGCTCCTCGGACTCCACGAGGAGTGCTAAGCCAAAAAAGAAGGCGAAGGCCAAAAAGCCTTCCACTGTGGTGGACACCCACGACGTGGGTCTGGCGGACGCCCAACGTCAGTTGGACCTCGCACGAAGGGCTCAGTTCCAGGAAGACCTGGAAGAGAGGGTCGCCGCGAAGGAGATGCAGGCGCAGGCCGCCCGGGCTAAGTCCGGGTACGGTGCGTCTAGCGTCTTATACGCGGACCACTCGCTGGCCGAGCTGGAGCGCATGGCGCAGGAGGACGAAGAGGAGATCAGGGTGGTCGCCTCTAAGTCCTCCAATCTAAAAGGGACATTCCAAAAGTCCCTTAAATGCAGGGCCGCCAGCATGGGTGGCATCGTCCGGGAGCTGGTGCAACGCACAGCCACCGACGAGACGCGGCAACTGCAGGCGAAGTTAGATCGCCTGCAGTCGGAGGTCAGCCAGCTGCATAAGAAGCTGGCTGAGGTCACGGCCCAGCCAACTCAAGCTGAGCCGAGACCTGCAGTGGAGGGCCCTTCCTCCTCTTCCAACCTTGAGGATGTCATCCGCAAGGTTGTGATGGAGGAAAGGGCATTTACGAGAGCCTGCCTCGCTGGCATCGAGGACAGGCTCTTGCCCGAAAAGCGCCTCCGACCGCCCCTCGCGGCGGACAAGAGGCCGTGCGAGCCTGGGCCATCCTCCCAAAGGGAGGACGCCTTTCTCCCTTCCACCACCCCGTCCACCCAGCCGTGGACGAAGGTGGTCAAAAAGGGGAAGGGCAAGGCCAAGAAGGCGAGAGCGGCCGCCGCCCCTGCCTCCCCAGCAAACATCTCCCCTCCCTGCCCGTCCCAGACGACCGGCAAGGGGAAGGGGAAGGGGAAGGGGCAAAAGTCGGCCCCTAAGCCCGCCACCGCTGCTCCGGCAGCTAAAAGGGCCCCTGCCGGTGGGAGAAAAACCCTAGTTTCTCCCAAAACCGCGGCCGTCGTGGTGACGCTCACCGCGGAGGCTGCGGAGCGTGGTGAGACGTACGAGTCCGTGCTGAAACGGGCTCGTACCAACGCCGATCCCACCAAGTTGGGAATCGGCGCCATCACGTGCCGCCAGACCCAAGCCGGGGCTCGTATTTTCGAGTTCCCGGGGGCCCAGGGCGGCACCAACGCTGACCTCTTCGCAACGAAGTTGCAAGAGGTCATCGCGGACGCGGCCAAGGTGGTAAGGCCCGTCAAGTCGGCGGCCCTCGAGGTGACCAATCTGGACGATTCGGTCACCAAAGAGGAGGTCGTGGCGGCGCTCGCAGCAATAGGGGGCTGCAACACCGCAGCGGTACAGGGTCGGGCTATCAGGCCCGGCCGCGGCGGCATGGGCACAATCCGCCTGGAGTGCCCGGTCACCGCAGCTAAGGCCGTCCTTGCCAAGGGACGGCTTGCCGTCGGGTTTGGGTCGTGTGTGGTCCGAGCACTTGGTGAGCAGCCTTTGCGCTGCTACAAGTGCTTCGGAATCGGCCACACACGGGCCCTCTGTCCGTCCAAGGTGGACAGGTCGGACGCCTGTTACCGCTGCGGTAAGGAGGGGCACATGTCCGCCTCCTGCACGGCCGCCAAGCCGCACTGCGCGGTGTGCGCCGCCAGTGGCCGCCTGGCGGACCACGTGATGAGGGGGAGGAACTGCAATCCTCCCCCAAAGAAGGGCAAAGCGCAGGCGCCGTCCCAGCCTGCCGCTACCACTGTCGTCCCTGAGGCTGGGACCTCGGTGGCCGACGAGGGGGGTGCGATGTCCAAATGATGGATAGGTCCGGACATCGCATCCTACAGGCGAATACTAACCACTGTAAAGCAGCCCAGGACCTGCTGATGCAGGCCCTGGCTGAGTGGTTAGTAGACGTTGCGGTGGTCGCCGAGCCGTACTCTGTCCCTGGCCGTTGGCTGGGTGATCGGGACGGCTCGGTGGCGTTGGTGTCGCGGTCTTCCACGGACTCCCCTCCCCTCTCGCTCTTAGAGAGGGGACCGGGATACGTGGCCGCCGCGTGGGGAGAAATAGCCCTGGTGGGGGTCTATTTCTCCCCTAACCGCCCTTTACAGGACTTCGAGGATTTTCTCGAAGTCCTGACCGCAGTAGTCGGTAGGGCGGCGCCGCGCCAGGTCGCCGTATTGGGCGACCTGAACGCCAAGTCGGCGGCCTGGGGCAACCGGGCCGCCTCTTGCAACGTCCGCGGGCGGGCCGTCGAATTTTGGGCGGCCTCGTCGGGCGTGTCCCTCCTAAATAGAGGGACGGCCCACACGTGTGTGCGGCAACGGGGAGGGACGGTGGTGGACGTGTCGTTCGCCACCCCCGCACTTGCCGCCCGCGTCGTCGGCTGGCGGGTGGAAACGGTGGAGACCTTGTCGGACCACCGATACGTGCGGTTCGACATCGTCTCCACCCAGAGCCCCCGGGGGATGGCCCGCTCGGGCCAGTCCCCCTTTCCACGGTGGGCTCAGATCCACCTGGACCGAGGGGCGGCCAAGGAGGCGGCGTTCGTCCAGGACTGGCTCACGCCTCCTATCAATGTCCTGGACGTCGACGCCTCGGCGGTCCGACTGCGGGAGTCCCTGACCGAGGTGTGCAACTCCAGCATGCCTCGGTCTCGCCGCCCACCTCCCCGACGCGCCGTCTATTGGTGGTCGGAGGAGCTGGCGGGGCTCCGGGCCGCCTGCGTGGTGGCCAGGAGGGCCTACACGCGGAGTCGACGGCGGAACGTGCGGGACGCGTCGAACGAGGACCTTCTCTACGCCTCGTACGTAGAGGCAAAGAAGGTCCTCAAGGCGGCTATGTTCGCCGCCGACGACGCGGCGAGGGCCGAAATGCTAGAGGGTCTCGACAGAGACCCGTATGGGAGACCGTATAAGGCGGCGCGGAATAAACTGCGCCCCTTCGGTCCCCCGCTAGCAGAGACCCTCGAGCCGGCGTTGCTGGATGGGGTGGTTCGGTCCTTGTTTCCAACAAGGACCAACTTCACCCCTCCAGTGATGGACCCCCCGCGGGAGGCGGCTCCGCCGGCGGAGGAGGTCCCTCCGGTCACGGGGGCGGAGTTTGGCGCGGCGACGCTTCGCCTCCGCGCCAAGAAAACCGCCCCCGGGCCGGACGGCGTCCCCGCAAGGGTGGTGGCCATTGCGGCCACCCAAATGGCGGACAGGTTTCGGGACCTCTTCAGCGCGTGTTTCACGGCTGGGAGGTTCCCGAAAACCTGGAAGGAGGGGCAACTGTGCCTCCTCCGTAAGGAGGGACGACCGGCAGACTCCCCCTTGGCATACCGACCCATCGTTCTGCTCGATGAGGTCGGTAAACTGTTCGAGGGGATCGTCGCCGGTCGGCTGAATGGCCTCCTGCGGGGGGTTGGGCCGAACCTGTCGGACGCCCAATTCGGTTTCCGAGTTGGGCGTTCGACAGTGGACGCGCTGGCCCGGCTGAAGGGCCAGGTGAGGGAGGCCGTGGAGTCTGGGGACGGAGTGTTGGCTGTGTCATTTGACATAGCCAACGCGTTCAATTCCGTCCCCCACTCCACGATCTTGGAGGCACTCCGGTACCACGGAGTGCCTTCATACTTGCGGGCCCTCTTGGCCAGCTACTTGGAGGACCGAGCGGTCCTCCTCGTAGACAAGGCTGGCCAAGTCCGGAGGTACGGCGCGGAGTCTGGTGTTCCACAGGGGTCGGTCCTAGGACCACTCCTGTGGAACATCGGCTTCGACTGGCTCCTGCGGGGATCCCTCCTCCCGGGCACGAGTGTCATCTGCTACGCGGATGACACTCTCCTCACTGCCCGAGGGAGGGATTTTAGGGAGGCGGCCAGTTTGGCCTCGGCTGGCGGATCCTTGGTCGCGGGAAGGATCCGCCGCCTCGGGTTGGGGGTTGCGCTGCACAAGACCGAGGCCGTGTTCTTCCACGGGCCTCGGCAGCGCATCCCTCTTGACGCCCACATCGTCGTGGAGGGCGTCAGGATCGGGGTGAGGACCCAGATGAAATATCTGGGCCTCACCCTGGACAGCAGGTGGCGCTTCGGCCCGCACTTCAGCGGGTTGTCAGCGCGCCTGCTGAAGGCGGCGAACGCCCTCTCGTGGCTCCTCCCAAACCTGGGAGGGCCGAAGGCGAGATGCCGGCATTTGTATGCCGGCATCTTGAAGAGCATGGCCCTTTACGGGGCCCCCATCTGGGCGGACTCCCTCCACAGGAGGGAGAATGCGACCGCCATCCGCAGGCCCCAAAGGGCCATTGCACTGCGGGTGGCGAGAGCCTACCGCTCGGTGGGCTTTGCGGTAGCGTGCGCTCTGGCCGGCACCCCGCCTTGGGAACTCGAGGCGTGGGTGCTCGCCAGAGTGTACGAGTGGACGGCGGGGCGCAGGGCGCTCGGGGAGTGCCCTGCCCCAGAAGAGCGGGAGGCCGTCCGCAGAGAGGCGAGGGACGCAACCGTCCAACATTGGACGGAGGCCCTCGCCACCGCAGCCTTTGGCCGCAGAACGTTGGACGCGCTCGGGCCAGTCCTGCAGGACTGGCTCGGGCGGTCCCACGGTTTCCTTTCTTTCCGTTTGGTGCAGGTGCTATCCGGGCATGGCGTCTTCGGATCGTGCCTGCATCGGATCTCATAGCATCGGATCGGAAGAGAGGAGACCCCGGCCTGCCACGATTGTGGCGCGGCGGTGGACACGGCGCAGCACACCCTGGAGGTGTGTGCGTCGTGGTCTGGGCCGCGCCGCCAATTGATGGCGGTGGTCGGGCAGGACCTCTCGCTGCCCAGCGTGGTTTTAGCCATGCTGGGAAGCGAGGAGTCCTGGGCTGCGGTGGCCTCCTTTTGCGAGGAAGTAATTTCGCAAAAGGAGGCGACGGAGCGGGCGCGGGAGGAAGACCCTCTCGCAGCGCCACTCCGCAGGCGACGAACGGGTCGGAGAAGGCGATTGCACGACAATCGTCTTCCCCCTCCTGGTGGAGGATAGCGGGAGACAGGCGCGGGGGCGTCTTCTCCCGCATTGCACGTATCCTCCACTTCCGCCGGGTGGGAATGACCGCGAGCACTCGCGGCTATTCTCGGGCCCCTCTCCCAGGGTGGGGAGGGGGGTGAAGGGCTCGCCGTAAAGGCGGGCGGTCGTCGGCGGGGGGCTGGATGGAAAGGCTGTGCCGGATTCCCAGTTCCCCTCCATATAGGCGATGCGGGAGTGCCGCTGGGTCGTTTAGTGGGTATACCGGTGGGGAGCACCGGGAGTCCCACATAACCCTTCCGTCCCCCGACGGGAGGGTATGCATAAAGCATTTTTCCCAGCGTCAAAAAAAAAAAAAAAAAAAAAAAAAAAAAAAAAAAAAAAAAAAAAAGGTTAGGTTAGGTTAGGTTAGGTTAGGTTAGGTTAGGTTAGGTTCCGTGGACCTGCTGGGTAGTCCCAGTGGGTGGGGAGGTGTACCCCAACGCGGCGCGTCCCCAGGTGGCGGATAGGGGAACGGCTCCCAGAAATGGGAGTTACCGGTTTACCGGCGCGGACCAAACACTGGGGGGGAAATGGGGAGGTTCCCCGAACTGTTGTTGCGGCGTCGTCCTGCTTGGTCTCCGCGAATCGGATGTATGGGTCAGCTTCCTTGCGGGGTTCTGGGTGGGTCAGCGCTTCACTGGTGGATTGGGGGCCTCGGTGAGAGAAAGGGGAGTCTTCTCCGCGTGTCTCTATGAAGGTAGCATAGAGCAAAGTGGATGAAGCCTGGCGGAGGAAGAAGCCTGGATGAAGCCAGGAGCTAGGTGGGACGGCGGCAGTGGGTCGCAGTGGACGTTCGGGTCGGTGGATGGCGGGCCTGCAAGGCCCGCGGCGCGGCAGAGAGTGTCAACACGGCCTCTCTGTCGGGCACGAGGAGGAATGGCGGCAGTCGGTCGCAGTGGGCCTTCGGGCTGGTGGATGGCGGGCCTGCAAGGCTTGCGGCGCGGCAAGGAGGGTCAATTCGGCCACCTTGTCGGGCACATTAATGCGTCTCCGAATCCCGTTGTTTGGTGCCTGCACAAGGGATGCATGGCTGGGGGGAACCCGGTTGGCTAGAGCACCACAAGGGGACCTCACCCCTCAAATAAGGAAAATATGGATACGGTGACTTCTGAAACAACTCCTCAAGTGGGTAGCAACCTAAGTTGTGAATCCCACGGCGCTCCGGCGTTCAGCCCCAATGTATTTGAGGGGGGCAAGAACCACCACGTGGGCTTCGGCCCGCGACACGACAACTCACGCGATAACTCGGACACTGATTCTTCTAAAAATGACGACCTTGGCAAGAAAATGGACGGTGATAATGTGGAGAAGAGGGCTTCTAAAGCCCCATGGCTTCGGACTCAGACAGTGAACCTGTCAGAGTCTGATTCCGATGCCATGACCTGGGAGACCGTGTCATCTCACGGCTCCGGGAGGAGGCTGCGCAAGCGGCACATGGAAGACAGGAAAGAGCAGGAAGACCAGGGTGAATCCTCACCGTTACCCAAGGTGTCCAGCACTCGACGAGGTAGAGGACGCCCGCCCACTACAGGGCAGTACGTTGGCCTGGCGAAGGCCAAGGCTGAACTCAACCGAGTACGAGAAGAGGAGATTCGGCTCACAGCCGAAAAGGAGCTCCAAGAGGAGCTCCAGCAAAAACGGAGGACGCAGTTCCTCAAGGCGCCGGCATCGGTGCCCGCGGACCGTGGCTCTCAGCTGAGCAACTGCGATGCCGCTGAGCTGGAGTCAATGTTGATGGGCTCGGTGGACATCGTTTATGCGGTGGCCACCAAGTCCAAAAACTTAAAGGGCACGTCGGTGAGGGCCCTGAAGGATGCTGCGGACACCATAAGGGCATCCTTTAAGGAAGCGCGGGACCGCACAATGCCCGAGGAGATGGCCCTACTGGTAAAGGCGAATGAGCGACTCTCAGCGGAGCTGAAGGACCTGCGACAAGAGATGGCGCAGATGAGGGAGACCCAAGCTCGCGTGGCTGCAACCTCGGTTCCTGTTCAGGCACCAGCTCAAATCCCCTGCACGGAGGAAGTGATGCGGCAGATCATGGTGCAAGTGGGCACGATGGTGAACGCCCGCTTTGCCGGGATCGAGGAGAGACTGCTGCCCGGGCAGACCCGGAGGCCCCCTCTGGCCGCAGACCGGCGAAGGGAGGCCGAGGTGCGTTCAGCAGAGACCCCCACTCAAAGGGACTCTCCAGCGCCAAAGCCTGGAGCAAGAGCGGCTCCGAAACCGAAGCCTGCCCCCGCCCCTGCCAGCGCTGCAGCTCCAGCGGAAGACTGGCAGGTGGTGTCAAGGCGTGGAAAGGCCAAGAGGCGAGACAAGGAGCGTGCGGCAGAAGGGGCAAGACCCACCGAGAAGAAGAGGCCCGCCCCTCCAGCCCAAGTCCCTAGGCCGAAACCAAAGCCCTCCAAGGCGAGTGCGGCCAAGCTCCGCCCTCCAAGAACTGCGGCGGTGGTGATCACGCTGCAGGAGAAAGCTTTGGAGAAAGGTGTCACCTACGCCAAGGTGCTGGAGGCGGCCAAGGCGAAGATCAGCCTAAGCGAGCTGGGATTCTCGCCGTTGAAAATCAGGGTGGCGGCCACTGGGGCACGAGTGCTGGAGGTTTCCGGCGCGAACAACGCGGCAAAAGCGGACGTCCTTGCTGAGAAGCTCAGAGAGACGTTTCTAGACGAAGAGAGCATACAAGTCTCCAGGCCTACTATTACAACTGACCTTCGAGTCAGCGGCCTGGACGATTCTGTCACCCCGCACGAGCTAGCGGAGGCCTTGGCTGGGAAGGGCGAATGCCCTGTGACGGCCTTTTCCGTAGGCGCAATACGGCGGGGCCAAGCCGGGATGGGCACCGTGTTCGTGCGCTGCCCCACCGCAGCTGCAAAGAAGGTGATGGCCACTGGAGGCCGTGTTTTGGTGGGCTGGGTGGCGGCGCGGGTCAGTATCTTAGATGCAAGGCCCCGCCGCTGCTACCGCTGTCTTGAGCTGGGCCATATAGCGGCCAAGTGCAAGGCCGAAGTTGACCGCAGCGATGAGTGCTACCGCTGCGGTACAAAGGCCCACAAGGCCAAAGAGTGCACAGCCGCCCCCCATTGCACCCTATGTGCAGCAGCGGGAAAGCCGGCGGACCACCTCTCCGGGAGCAAGGCATGCGCCAAGTCCCCGTCAAAGCCAGGGGTCAGACGGAAGGCCAACGCGGCTGGGGCTACGGCCAAGCCACGTCCGCCTCGCCCTAACAAAGGGCCAGCCGAAGGCATGGAGGAAGGTTAATTAGTATGGCCCTAACCTTCCTACAGGCGAATATCAACCGTTGCGCCGGGGCTCAGGACTTACTTTTGCAGTCCATGGCGGAGCGGTTGATCCAGGTGGCGGTGGTCAGCGAGCCCTACGCGGTCCGTCCTAGGCCTGACTGGGCTGGGGACCTTGACGGATTGGTGGCGATCACCACGCAATCGCCGGCTCAATCTCCCCCTCTCGAAGACGTTGTGAGGGGCAGGGGTTTCGTAGCGGCTAGGGTGGGTCAAACCGTCATTGTGGGGGTGTACCACTCCCCGAACCGACCGGTTCGCGAGCTAGAGACTCTCCTCGGCGCGGTGGGGACCTTGATTGGTCAGACCCGCCCACGCCCCGTCCTCGTGCTCGGAGACTTCAACGCCAAATCAGCGGCGTGGGGGTCGCCGGTGACGAACTCGCGGGGCGGTGTCGTACTAGAGTGGATAGCCGAGGTGGGCCTCTGCGTCGCGAACCGCGGATCGGAAAGCACCTGCGTCCGGCGTAATGGTGAGTCCATCGTCGATTTGACGCTCATCACACCGGACATCGCTTCCCGCATTCGCGACTGGCAGGTGCTGTTGGACGTGGTAACGCTGTCCGATCACCGGTACATCCGGTTCAGCGTTTCCTCGACTCAAACGGACGAAGTGAGAGAGGTAGGGGGCGAGATAGGTCCGCGATGGGCCCTGAAGCGCCTCAACGCCGAAGTGCTGCAGGAGGCGGCCCTCGTCGAAGTTTGGAACGGCACTCCTCAGGAGCCGGATCCGATAGACCCGGAGGCGATGGCGGACAGGCTGTGCGAGGCATTGACGCGGGTTTGCGACGCTGCAATGCCGCGCGCGCCAGCCCCACAGCCCAGACGCCAAGTCTATTGGTGGACGGAGGAGATTGCCGAACTCCGGAGAAGATGTGTTAAGAGGCGCCGACTATACCAGCGGTATCGGAGGCGAAGGCGGCAAGAGACGGAAGAGAGCAATTCTCTGTACGCCGCTTACAGAGAGGCTACCGGGGCCCTTCGCCTCACGATAGTGGAGGCTAAGAGGCAGGCCTGGGAGGAGCTGCTGGAGGGGCTTGAGCGCGACCCATGGGGCCGTCCGTACAAGTGGGTGAGGCAAAAGCTTCGCCCCTGGGCACCCCCCATCACGGCCTCGCTCCAACCGGCGGTGCTCCAACGAGTGGTCGATGGCTTGTTCCCCGGTGCTCCGGGGGCCGAGTTCACGCCTCCCTCGACAACCGCTGATCTCGCCGAAGAAGAGGAGAGCGAGTTTGTCCCCATCTCTGAGGGCGAGCTTGGTGCGGCTGTGCTCAGGATGAGAGCCAAGAACACGGCGCCTGGGCCTGACGGCATACCGGGTCGTGCGTGGGCTCTCTCCTTGAAGCACCTGGATTCCGCCTTAAGGGACCTGTTTGACAGTTGCCTCATGGAAGGAAGATTCCCCAGACGGTGGAAAAGGGGCAAACTCGTTCTCCTGAGGAAGGAGGGTCGTCCTGCGGATGAGCCCTCGGGCTATCGCCCGATTGTGCTGCTTGACGAGGCGGGCAAGCTGTTGGAGAGAGTAGTGGCTGCCCGCCTGGTCAGGCACCTTGAGACTGTGGGACCGGATCTGGCGCCTAACCAGTTCGGTTTTCGGAGAGGTCGCTCGACGATTGATGCCATATCACTTGTCCGCGACCTCTCCGAGGAGGCGTGCTCCAGTAGTGGCGTGTTGGTGGCCGTATCGTTGGACATCTCCAACGCATTCAACACGCTACCCTGGAGCATGATACACGCCGGTCTGAGGTACCACAAGGTGCCTCAGTACCTGCGAAGACTTGTCGGGGACTATCTCTCCGACAGAGAGGTAATCTTCCCGACGACTCGCGGGGAGGGTAGTAGTCCCATGACACGCGGCGTTCCACAGGGGTCGGTACTTGGCCCACTCCTGTGGAACGTCGGGTACGATTGGGTACTCCGGGGTGCTAACCTTCGTGGCGTTGGCGTAGTGTGCTATGCCGATGACACGCTGGTCGCCGCCCGGGGAGTCGACTACAGGGAGGCTGCGATGCTAGCTACAGCCGGAGTCGCGACCGTGGTGGCAAGGATCCGGATGCTGGGTCTGGAGGTGGCACTCCACAAATCCGAGGCCATATGTTTTCATGGGCCCCGGCGGAAACCACCTACAGACTCCACCATTGTGGTGGGTGGAGTATCTATTCCCGTCGGGACGACACTGAAGTATCTTGGTGTCGTCCTCGACGGCAGATGGAGTTTTAAGGTGCATGTGCGGCGGCTGGCTCCCAAAATACTGGGGACAGCCGGCGCACTAAGTCGCCTGCTCCCGAACATCGGGGGCTGCGAAGGGAGCTGCCGCCGTCTCTATACAGCGGTGGTAAGCTCGATGGCCCTGTATGGCGCCCCGATATGGGCGGGAGAGCTCGATCGGCAGACCACTGCCGCGCTGATTGGAGCGCAACGGGTGATGGCGGTGAGATTGTGCAGGGGCTATCGCACACTCTCTCACGAGGTGGCATGCGTGCTCGCTGGATCGCTCCCGTGGGACCTTGAGGCCGAAGTTCTGGCCTCGGTCTACTGGCGCAGAGCGCAGGCGCGGGAGCGAGACGAGCGACCGGCGCCGCAGGAGGTGGCGCACTGGCGCGATCAGGCCAGGGCGTCCGCCATCGCCACGTGGAGGGAACGGCTCCTCGCTGGGCAGGTGCAGAGGGGGCAGAGCGCTAGGCGATTCCTAGAGGCGGTCAGCCCAGTACTAGAGGAATGGGTCCGCAGAAAGCATGGGAGTCTTTCCTTCCGGCTGACGCAGGTCCTCTCGGGACATGGTTGTTTTGGGAGGTACCTTCATCGCGTCGCCCAAAGGGAAGACTCCCCGGCTTGTCACCAGTGCGGACACGCGGAGGACACGGCCCAGCACGCGCTGGAAGAGTGCCCGGGAGGAGCCGAGCCGCGGCAATCATTGGTCGCGATCGTAGGGACAGACCTCTCCCTATCGACCATTATACAAAAAATGCTCGATGAGGAGAGGTCCTGGGAGGCAGTGGCCTCCTTCTGCGAGACAGTCATTCTGCAGAGGGAGGAAGAGGAGCGGGAGAGAGAGAGGGATCCACTCTCTCTGCCGCTCCGGAGGGCGCGGACACGGAGGCGAGCTACTCGAGCCCGCACTCCGTCTCCGCTCCGAGGGCCTAGGGTGTTGGGTGCGGGGGCACCTGGCACCCCCTTATAATAGGTCATCGAGAGGTGGAGATGCCCTTTGTGTTCTGGGGCATCACACGAAGGTGGGAGGTCTTGTGTAGACCTCAACATGAGACGAGCCAGCCGTTAGGCTGGCAGCGACACTGACGAGGGCTGCGGAGTGCGCAAGCGGTCCCGCGCCCCACGTTTTTAGTTGGTGTAGGAGGAACACCCCAGTTTTTTAGTGAGTATGCTGCCACTCTGGCGGAGAGTCTCACATAACCACCGGCCCTCCCCCATGGGAAGGTGGTATCCATAAAGGATTTTCCTGGGTAAAAAAAAAAAAAAAAAAAAAAAAAAAAAGTTAGGTTAGGTTAGGTTAGGTTAGGTTAGGTTAGGTTAGGTTAGGTTAGGTTAGGTTAGGTTAGGTTAGGTTAGGTTAGGTTAGGTTAGGTTAGGTTAGGTTAGGTTAGGTTAGGTTAGGTTAGGTTAGGTTAGGTTAGGTTAGGTTAGGTTAGGTTAGGTTAGGTTAGGTTAGGTTAGGTTAGGTTAGGTTAGGTTAGGTTAGGTTAGGTTAGGTTAGGTTAGGTTAGGTTAGGTTAGGTTAGGTTAGGTTAGGTTAGGTTAGGTTAGGTTAGGTTAGGTTAGGTTAGGTTAGGTTAGGTTAGGTTAGGTTAGGTTAGGTTAGGTTAGGTTAGGTTAGGTTAGGTTAGGTTAGGTTAGGTTAGGTTAGGTTGACGAGTTTTGGAGGTCTGACCCGGTGTATTAACTGCCTTAGCGATCAGCCTATGAGAGCTACAGCGCAGTTCAATACATCGTAAGTTGCGGATTCACGAGGCGCACACATCTGTGAAAACGGTGTGTCGCTGAGTGTTTTGCGGACCAAGATATTGCAAAAAGAAGCGGAAAGTTACAAGTCGGGATTTTTTGATTGAAAAACGGTTTGTTTACCTTTTTCAATCGAAAAAAAGTCGGCTTTTCGGCTATCGTTCTACGCATTTTTTTGGGTTAGGACATAGCGGCAATAGTTAATTTTCGCGTAGGCTAGGTCCGGTTGCTTTCTCTCTTAGGGTTTGGAAGTAATCGGATTTTTAGTAATTTTATGTAAAATTAGGGAAAAAAATTTTGCACAAAAAAGTCGGCAAAGTTTGGGTCTGAATATCTAGGTTGTGGTTTACCCCTACGGTCTGAGTAGGGGTGCCAGGGGATAGGGGATTTCAGCCCCTATTAGTTGTTGTTTTTGGCACCCGGCTACGTTGACGGGAAGTCAGCCAAAAAAATTTTTCAAAAAGTGTCCTAAGGGACCGGATTGCTATTCGGTTTTTTAGGCGCTTTTTGAAAATTGTATGGGATTTCTCCAAGCCGACTCCCCCTTGACCGTTTTTTTAACCAAACTCTGTTTGGGGTGATAACTTCGGCTGGGGTTGTCGGACTTGATCCAAATTTGGCAGAGACGTTGGCGGGGCCATAATGACCACGTCTGAAGAGGGGGGGGGTTCCCACCGCAAGTGGGACGAAAGATTTTTGGATTCTTCCTCTGAATCCGAGGAAGAACTCACAGAGGCCATTGAGATGGCTTCTCAGCCCCAGAAGAGGGGGCATGTTGACCAGGCGGATGACGCAAGGCCCGATAATGGGCCTAAGGTTGGAACAGCCCGGAGGGGCAAGCCCAAGGGGGCCTACGCGGGGATGGCGTCGGCAAGAGGTAAGCTCCGAAGTTCGGAGAATTACCTCAGCTCCGACACAGATGTCGCCGCCGGCCCCTCCTCGTATAGGAAGGACTTCCCGGAGCTCCGCTCCAAGGGAACAATGGGGAGAGGGAGTGGGGGAACTACCTCCCCACCACGAAAGATGTTGACGCCCCCGTCGGAGGTTCTCCTCTCTGACCCGGTGGAGGCTGCCAAACAAGCGGCAGTGGAAATAATGGAGGGGGCCCGCAAGTCGGGCAACTTGAAGGGTGAGGTGTGGGGCACCATGAACCGGGCCTGCCGCACCATACTAAGTGCCATGGAGGAACTTGACGCCTCCAGGTCAGAGAGCGAGGAGATCCGCATCCTGAAGGCGGACAACAAGAGAATGCGGGAACAACTCGCTCTCTGCACAGCGGAGCTTAAGGCCCTGAGAATTGCCTTCTCGGAGCGCCAGGCCCCGGTCCCGCAGCCGGTGCAAGAGACCCCGGCCCCTAGGGCCCCCCCGCCGACACAATCCGCTGCTGCGGAGTTGGCGGAGATGCTGGACACCATGAAGCGCGACTTGATGGTCTCCCTCGGTGACATGATTAATGCCAGAATCGAGGGGATCGCCAGTCGCCTTCCTCCCGCACCAATAATCCGCCCCCCGCTAGCGGCGGATAAAAAGAAGAAGGCCCCACCGGCCTCAACGAGAGAAGTTGCCTCCGAGCCCGAGAGCAGGGCCAGGCTCGGGGATGGCAGGCCGAAAAGGGCCGCAAAAAAAGCGGCCCCGGCGGCCCAGGAAACCACCGCCCCGGCAGCCAAGACTGTCCCGGCAGCCAAGCCTGCCCCAGCAGCCAAGCCTGCCCCGGCAAGCAAGCCTGCCCCAGCAGTGGAGACTGCACCAGTGCCCCCGGGCGAGACATGGGCCCAGGTAGCAGGAAAAAAGAAGAGGAAGGGAAAGGGAAAGGCTACGGCCACTCCCCCACCCCCCCCGCCGCCCAAGAAGAAAGCGGCACCAAAGCAGAAGGGTCTGGTAGTCCCCAAGACGGCAGCGGTGGTAATCACTATGAGGAAGGACATTGCCACCGACACCACGCTGCAGGCTGTCATGTCCAAGGCCATTAATGGCATAAGGTTGGAGGAGATAGGCCTGCAGCATGTCAGGGTCAGGAACTCGGTGACGGGGGGCCGAGTCATCGAGGTCCCTGGAGCAGATAGCGGAAGGGCGGCGGACAGCCTCGCAGCAAAGCTGCAGGTCCTCGTGGGCGACGTTGCCCATGTAAGCCGCCCTGAAAAGATGGCCGCTATCGAGGTCGCCGGCCTAGACGAGTCGGCGACAAGGGAGACCCTGGCGGCTGCCGTCGCCAAGGCGGGGGGATGCACCGAGGCGCACATTAAGGTGGGGGGCATTCGCCCTACATACTTTAATGGTAGTGGGGTGGCTCTCGTGCAATGCCCGGTGGGGACTGCAAAAGCCCTCCTCAAGTGTGGTCATATCCTGGTAGGCTGGTCGTCTGCCAGGGTCAACTCCGTCGGACCAGCACCCATGCGGTGCTACAAATGTATGGGTGTCGGCCACGCGCGTGAGCTGTGCCCCTCAAAGGTGGACCGGGGCCAGATGTGTTACCGGTGCGGCGCAGAGGGGCACAAAGCAGCCGAATGCTGGGAGGAGAAGGTATGGTGCGCAGTATGCCACCATGCAGGCCTCCCAGCCGACCACGTTATGAGTGGACCAAAATGCTCCCCACCGGAGACAAAGGGAAGAGAGGCGAGGCCGAGACCCTCCCGCCCCACCCGACCCCCTCCAGCCGAAACAGCCGCCAGCCGGCACCAAGAGGACAACCGTATGGACGTCTAAATGCCAGCACACCAGCATCTAGACGTCCTGCAGATAAACGCCAACCACTCCGCCAGAGCTCAGGATCTGCTCATGCAGGCCATGGCGGAGTGGGCAATTGGCGTTACGGTTGTAGCGGAGCCATACTTCGTCCCCCCACAATCTAATTGGGTAGGGGATACCGACGGAGTAGTGGCGATCGTGGTGCCGGCGATGGGGGACCTCCCCCCCTTATCAAGGATCGAGGGTGGCCCGGGATTCGTGGCGGCCAGATGGGGGAACGACACGGTGCTGGTGGCCGTGTACTTCTCCCCCAATAGGCCGCTGCGGGAGTTTGACACGTTCCTGGGGATCCTAGGGGGGGTGGTCCGGAGGGCTGCCCCGAGGCAGGTTATGGTCCTGGGGGACCTCAACGCCAAAAGTTCGGCGTGGGGTTCCCCCATTACGGACCATAGGGGTATGGCTCTTGGGGATTGGGTGACGGCAACGGGACTCGTGGTCCTAAACCGGGGCACCGCGAATACCTGCGTGCGGCGGCAAGGGGGGTCAATCGTGGACGTCACGTTCGCGACCCCTGCCATAGCTGCACGCGTCACGGATTGGCGCGTCCTGGAGGATGTGGAGACCCTCTCAGATCACCTGTACATCAGGATGAGGGTCTTCACAGCGGGGGTTCCACCGTCGCCCATCACGGGCAGAGCCAGGAGGGGGCGAAAGTTCCCAAAGTGGTCCCTGGTCCATTTGGACAGGGACAAGGCGAACGAGGCGGCCATGGTGGAGGCGTGGTGTGCTGCCCCACCCGTCACCCTCGGAGCTGAGGAAAGGGCGGCACAGTTCCGAGTCGCATTACAGACGGTGTGCGACGCGGCCATGCCTCGGGTCGGCCGCCTGTTCAACCGCAAGAGAGTATACTGGTGGTCCGCTGAAATTGCGGCCCTGCGGTCCACCAGTAACAGTGCCCGCCGCGCCTACCAACACTGTAGGCGCAGGCGGCACAGTGCGGAAGAGGAGGAAGGGCTCCACAGGGCCCTCAAAGAGGCTAAGGGGGCCCTCCAGGTTGCGATCGCCAAGGCCAAGGACGAAGCTCACGAGTCGTTCTTGGCTACCCTGGACAGGGACCCATGGGGGCGGCCGTACAAGGTGGTGCGCAACAAAATGCGCAGCGCTCCCCCCATGGACTCCCTGGAGCCCGAACTCCTCCAGAGGGTAGTCGAGGGGCTGTTCCCGCCACCTCCCTCGATCTCTCCCCCGTCGATGGTCGACCCCAGAACGGAGTCGGAGGCCGAGCTCGTCGTTGCACCAATAAGTGACGACGAGTTCGAGCGTGTGACAGACCGACTCCGGGGCTGCAAAAAAGCCCCCGGCCCGGACGGCGTTCCCGGTCGCGTCCTCGCAGTCGCCCTGGAACACCTTGGGGACCGACTCAGGCAGTCATCCATGACGTGCCTGAGAGAGGGAAGGTTCCCGAGGGTGTGGAAGGAGGGGCGACTATGCCTCCTCCGTAAAGAGGGTCGGCCACAGGATTGCCCGTCTGCCTATCGCCCCATAGTGCTGCTGGATGAGGCCGGAAAAGCGTTTGAACGCATCCTGGCCTCCCGGATCCTGCAGCACCTGGAGACCGCCGGCCCGAACGTCTCTGATAGACAATTCGGGTTCCGGGAAGGGCGGTCCACGCTCGACGCGCTGAAGTCACTGAAGGACTTTTGTGACTACGCGTCGAGCAGGGGGGAGGGTGTCATCGCGGTGTCACTAGACATCGCAAACGCATTTGGCACCCTCCCCTATGGGGTGATCAGTGAGGCACTTCGATACCATGAAGTGCCTCACTACCTGAGGCGGATTGTTGAGCACTACCTAACCGAGAGGGTAGTGCTCTGGGAAAAGAAGGACGGGCAACGGGGGGAGAGAGAGATGGCCTGCGGCGTGCCCCAGGGTTCCGTGCTCGGTCCACTTCTATGGAACCTGGGGTATGACTGGGCAATCCGGGGGGAGCTGCTTCCACGCACACTCGTCGTCTGCTACGCGGACGACACAATGGTGGCTGTGCGCGGGAGCGACAAGCGCGAGACCTCCCGGAGGGCGGAAGTGGCGGCCGAGCTGGCGATTGAACGGATCGCCAGGCTCGGCCTAAAGGTGAGCCTCCCGAAGACTGAGGCTATAGTTTTCGGGGGGCGCGGGTGGAATCTGCCCGCGAGTGCGGCGCTCACCCTGGAGGGTGGAGCGGTCCAAATAAAGCCCCACATTAAATATCTGGGGCTAATATTGGACCGCAAGTGGGATTTCGGGGAGCATTTCTCAAGACTAGCTCCCCGAATCGTGGGCGCCGCATCGGCGCTGGGCAGACTTCTGCCCAATGTAGGAGGGCCGGGTTCCTTGTGCCGGCGGCTATATGCCGGCGTGACAAGGAGCATGGCCCTCTATGGGGCCCCAATATGGGCGGACAAGCTGTCCGCCCGAAATAGGGCCCTGCTGCGGAGGCCACAACGGGTCGTGGCCCTCAGGATGGTGAGGGCCTATATGACGGTGGCCCATGCCGCGGCCTGCCTCCTCGCGTGCACCCCCCCGTGGGAGCTAGACGCAGAGGTGCACGCAGAGACCTACCAACGTAGGTCCAGGGTCCGGACAACAGGTGAACGCCCGGACCCCGAGGAGGTGGCAGCCTCCCGTCGCGCGACGGAGCGCCGACTGCGGGACCGATGGAAGGCCCAACTGGAGGTCGCCCCTTATGGTCTCCGTACCATAGAGGCGATCCTCCCAACGGCCGACCTTTGGCTGAAGAGGGCAGTCGGCGCGACGTCGTACCGGCTCGTGCAGGTACTGACCGGGCATGGGTGCTTCGGTCACTACCTGCACAAAATAGGAAGAGAGCCGGCCCCGCTGTGCCATGAGTGCGGAAGTCCCGACGACACCGCTCAGCACACCCTTGAGGTGTGCAGTCGTTGGGACGCGGAGCGTGGCCTCATGGCACGCACCATTCAGCGGGTGGACCTCTCGCTCCAAAGCATTGTTGAGGCAATGCTGAGCAACGAGAGGTCCTGGGAGGCGGTGGTCTCCTTCTGCGAAACAGTCATTTCGCAAAAGGAGACCGCGGAGCGGGAGCGCGAGGAAGATCCTCTCGCGCATCCTCTCCGGCGCAGACGGCTTGGGTTGAGAAGGCGGCGTTTTGCTGCCAGACTCAACCCATAGTGGCTGCAGGTGGAGGATGGGAGTCCTCTGCCTGCGGTGATTAGCCACTGAGCGGTCTGGGAGAGGGCCAAGCGTGCTCGCCCTTCTCCCCTTCGGCGCGGGTAGCCCCGGCAACGGCTGGGGTGCCACCGGTGGACATCGTGGACTATGCCTTCGCGGGTTCCACGGTGTCCAACAAAACCGGCGAGAGGGCACGTCCGGGTGGTTTTTAGTGGGTAGCACTCCCTACCCCTCCTCACTCTGAGGAGGGAGAGGCGATGTGTAGTCCCACATAACCCTCCGACACTCCCATGTTCGGAGGGTATGCGTAACGCATTTTCCACCTGGTGAACAAAAAAAAAAAAAAAAAAAAGGTTAGGTTAGGTTAGGTTAGGTTAGGTTAGGTTAGGTTAGGTTAGGTTAGGTTAGGTTAGGTTAGGTTTTTTTTTTTTTTTTTTTTTATGCTAGTTCCCCTGGCGTTGCCAGGCACATTTTTTGCACAACTCTTGCATACAAGTTCTCGCTTTAATGCTTCTCGCACTTTCATTCCTCATACGTGATCTTTCTTTTGTCCATCCACTTTCTTGCTGTTTTACTTTACCTACTTTTATTTTATAGAGGGAAAAACAACAAGGGTATTTATTATTTAATATTTTACATCTTACTTATGGCTAAAATAACAAGGCTTTTTATTTATTATATTTTTACATGTTTTCTTATCTACTAATACATTTAATACGGACACAAATTGTATAAACTAATATTATACAATTGTGTTTCCTTATTTCTACTTATTCATTTTACGTGCTACATTAACTATTTTACAACAATAATCTAAAAACTTATTTCTACTATCTTTACTATCTATTATTAATGACAAATTACTTTTATTTATATCTGTTCCTAATGCTATTTCAGTATCCGTGCGTATTGCTCCGAATCTGGGGCAGTCACAGATCAGATGCAGGACGTCTTCCTCGACATCGGGATCGCAGAGGCACGACGGACTCTCCTTACACTTGAACCGATGCAAGTATGAGGAGAACCCGCCGTGTCCCGTGAAAAGTTGGACTGTAGTGGGGGTTAGGTCTATGTGTTTGAGTACTTTATGTGCTCTAATAGCGTTTGGGAAGAAGGTTCTCGTGACAGCTCCTTGCTTTGCACTAATGTAGCGATGGTTCCATTCGCCAAGCGAGTCTCGTCTGAGTTCTCGCTTCGCGAATGAGACCGGGCAGCTGTCATACCTTGCTTTTACTTTTAGTGTCAGGGCTGCGCTCTTTGCCAACTCGTCAGCTCTCTCATTCCCTTCCAGCCCCATGTGTGCCCTTACCCAAAATAAGTTCAGCATTTTGTTCTGATTTCTGAGCTTTGTTATAGTCTCTCGAATCTGAGCTGCGAGGGGATGGGGGGAAGACAAGTTTGACACGGTTTCTAGGGCTGAGCGCGAGTCACTGAAAATGCTACAACTAAGTTCGGATCTTTTCAGCGCCTCTTCCGTTGCCGCTGCCAGAGCCAGCAGTTCCGCCTGGTAGACGGTGCAGCATTCATCCAGCTTCAACTTACGGGTACTAATTTCAGTGGTTCCGATTCTGATGGACAGTGCGGCGCCTACTTTCCCCTGGATCTTACTGCCATCTGTGAAAATGTTGAGATGGGTGTCAAGGTTTTGGTCCAATGCTGCTCCGTCTTCCAGGCAGGTAAATGTTATATTTTTCCGAAGTGCCGGGTGTGGCATGGCCGCGTACGGTACTTGTTTTTCGATGTCTCGGTCTCCCACTACTTGCCGGGTGTAACCTTTCTTTATTTCATATAACAAAGCTGCTTCCCGGACTCTAATGTCCAGTGGGAGCAACCCGGCAAGTAGTAGCGCCGAGTTAAGCGAGACAGTTCTGTATGCTTTAACAAGCTTTTGTGCGAAGCCACGCTGCACCGAGTCAAACTCCTTCTTAATGCAGAGTTTCTCTGTTGCTGGTGCCCATACGCTGGCAGCGTACATGATGGTAGGTTCTACTACCGCGGTATAAATGACTCGTATTACTTCTGGCTGTAGACCCCAGCCAACCTTTGCGGCCCTAGACAGTTGATTGTAGAAACTTAGCGCTTTACGACAGACATTCGCGGCATGCGCGTTGAAAGTTAATTTGTTATCGATGGTGAGGCCAAGCAATTTGATCTCCTTTGACAGTCCAATGTCGATCCCGCCCAAGCTCAGGCGCGGAGAGTCGTACTTTAGTTTGCGTGTAATTACCATGGCCATGGTTTTTTGTGGCGCAAACTTGAGCTTGTTCCGGACTCCCCACGCACGGACGTGTTCGAGCGCGGCATTGGCCTGCCTTTCAATCTCCAGCGACGTCCCACCATCGAAGACTAGTACTATGTCGTCCGCGAATGCCTGTACGTAATCGCCCCTAAGCTCCAGGTCCTTCAAGAGGGGGTCCAGCAGCAGGTTCCACAGGATCGGGCCACCAATTGACCCCTGCACGCACCCTTTTTCTGTACGCTTTTCGTACTCCTCTCCGGCGTATCGGACCTTGACTCTTCGGTCACGAAGATAGCTATCTATCACCCGTCTCAAGTTTACCGGACACTTTTCCTCCGCCAGTCGGACTCTGATGGCCGGCCACCATGCGCTGTCAAAGGCCCCCTCTATATCTAACGACACCAGTGTCAGTATCCTCTTCTGGTCGAGCTTTGTGTTTATGTGTTTCATCAGATTATAGAGGGAGTCTTCCGTGCTCTTCTGGGGCATGAATCCGTACTGGCGAGTACTTATCCTCGGCACTAGGTGGAACTTGATTCGGTTGACTAGCATCTTCTCGAAGATTTTCCCCAGCACTGGGAGGAGCCCGATGGGCCTGTACGATTTGGGGGTGGTGTAAGTGTCTTTTCCCGGTTTCCGCAGCACAATGACCATGGCCTCTTTCCAAGGATTTGGGAAGTACGCGTATTCTAGACATTTGTTTGTTATACCTAAGAACATTTCTGGGTCACTGTCTATGGCTTCTTTGCATATGTCCAGAGTAAATCCATCCGCTCCGGGGGCTTTTTTGGGGCTGAAAGCACTTATCGCAGCTTTAAGCTCGGTCATGGTGAACAATGGGTCCCCAGGCTCAGCTTGTTGTCCATTGTTTACTCTCTCCGCTTCGGCTCTTATTCTGCGATGTATAGTGTTGTCGCTTTCTGTGGGGTCCTCTGGATAAAAAGATTCCGCGAGTACTTTCACAGAGCCTTTGGCGTCCAGCACTTTGCCCTCAACCCGAAGTAGCTCATCTTCTACCCTTTTTCTTGTCCTGCCTATGACTCTATAGATCCCTTCCCAGACCCCTTCCCTGTCCTGTTTGCTGCAGAAATCCCTCCAGCTCTGTACCCTTGCTTGTTCCGCCTCTAACTCGTATTCCTCTTTCTTTTTCAGGTACTCTTCGACGACTCTCGCTCGTCGGACCGGTGCGGTACCCTTGATTCGTCTCCTCCTGGTGGCGACTTCCCGCTTCAGCTGCGCGAGTTTTTCAGACCACCACGGAATAGTAAGTATTTGTGTGTGTTTTTTGGCTGGTATGGTTTCCTTGCATGCATGTGTGATTGCTTGAGTGTATGTGTGTATGACTTCTTCTATTTGTTGCGTGCTGTGTGTGTGCTCTACTTTTGTGTGTGTGAGGTTTTTGTCCGCTTTAAATTGAGCCAATTTCTCACGAAATTGGTCCCAATTTGCTTTCCTCGTATTGTAGATTCGTGTTGTGCGTGTGATTTGTGTTCCGTGTGCTTTGTGTAACTGTATGTTAAATACTATGCCGTTGTGGTCCGAGCTCGTCATACTTTTCACGACGGTCCATCCGTCCACCAAGGTGAGCATGTCCTCTGAGCAAGTGGTGATGTCTACGTGGCTGGCGTATATCCGGTCTCCTCTCACCGTGTCAAATGTTGGTGTAGAGCCGTCGTTGAGTACCTGCAAACCGTGATCGTCAAAAAATTTCATGAGGTCCTCCCCTCTGGAGTTGGTTCTAACACTACCCCACCAGATGTTCCAGGAGTTAGCGTCTCCACCGATGACCAATCTGGTTGGCCCAAGTTTTTCCACCACCTTGGTTAGGTGATCCAGGTACGGTTCCAAGGGCTGGTCGCCCTCCAGGTAGATGGAGACTAGGTTAACTTCCCAGGCGGTTGTGCGGATCCCCAGGACGGCGATGTTTTTGGTGGTGAGCTGCGGGTATTGGATGACATCTAAGGTAGGGTCCATAACTGCTATCGCCGCCTTCACCATCTCGCCTTGTTCGACATTCTGGAAGATCCTAGTACCTGGGTACGACTTTAGTCTCTTTTGGGCCCCAACGTATGGTTCTTGTATGAGAATCGCCGCTGCCTTACATTTAGCGGCCTCGATGAAGACCTCGTCTGTCGCCAACCGCTTCTTTCTGAGGTTTGCTTGAATGATCTTGTAAAGGACGCCCTCAGCAATACGCCACGGTGGATCTCGCTAGTGCTTCCCACTTGCGCCTCACCGGGCATTCGTTGCTAAAGGCGCCATGATCACTCTTTGCAGCCTTAGCTTTTGTGCAGTTTACACAGCAGGGGGTGACGTCACTCAGCCAGTCAGGGCACCCCGACTTCAGATGTGCTCCACCGCAGTGGCTGCACACATCGACTGCCTCGGTGCAGAATCGCCTTCCGTGTCCGTACCCTAGGCAGCGCGAGCACTGTACTAGGGGGGATTGGTCGGCGACTCTGATCCTCTGCATGTCGATGTATACAGTCCCCGCGCTTGTGAGGCTTTGCCAGAGTCGGGGCGACACCTTGATGACAACATGGGAGATGAGTGGGTTCCTTGCTTTTCGATGGAAGCGAACTTCCATGCGGTCATCTTCACCGCTCACTCCCCTCAGCAGGTGTCCGTTCTGTGTGCGGATAGCTTTTGTGATCTCCTCGTCCGTATGGCATTGGAGAACCCCATAGAGGATGACAAGAGGGTCTTTGTTTTTTATATCCTCTATGTTTAACTGCCCTTCCTTTTCAGCTATTCTTTTCTTTACCTTTCTCAGCTCTTCTTCGTTCTTACATCCCACTATTATTTTCCTGTCCTTTGCCTTCCTTATCTTATCAATCCTTGTCCCTTCCTCCGTTGCATTAACCACCTTCCTGATCCTTTCGAAGACTTGGTCCCCTGTCTCGTGGTCATCTTTTGACGAAACTATTATTGAGTGCATGGCGGTGTTGTCAAGAGGCTGCCTAACTGGAGAGCTCGCTGTTACGCTTG
Organism: Philereme vetulata; assembly: GCA_918857605.2. NCBI lineage: Eukaryota > Metazoa > Arthropoda > Insecta > Lepidoptera > Geometridae > Philereme > Philereme vetulata. The sequence goes on from OU975476.1 coordinate 7,266,269, forward strand.
CATAGGAGCCTCTGTTTGTGTGCGACTCATGTTGCGTCTTTATTGTTTCCGCCAGCCTCTCCATTTCCTTCCTATGGTCCTCGAGTAGCCTTGCATGCTCATCTATTTTCCTAATTATTTCGTCACCTTTCTCAATCCTTTCTATTCTCCTTTCCTCTCTATCCCTGTCCTTTTCGGTCGTTATCTCTTCCGCCTTCGGTGGTTCTTTTCCTTGATGCCTTAGATTTCCTGGGTCGCTTGCTTTCTTTTGTCCTGTTCCCTTGATACCGTCCGTTTCTTTGACTAGCTGGTAGAGCCTGTCGATTAGGTGTGCAACTTCAGTCTTAATGTCCGTCTTGAGGTTTCTAGCATTGTTTAGGCTAATTTTCGCCTTAGTTACGCAGGCTTTGGCTTCTGCCAGCCGGTCTACGCTCTTTATTTTTTGTTGTTGTGGTGAGCAGGCCGCGGTCTCCGTCGTCGTCTTGAGGGTCTGTGCTTTGATCTCTTGCGAGAGTGATTTTAGTTTTTGCGTTTCAGCGGTGCTTGTATCGGACTTTCCTGCTTCCCATTCGCCTATGCTCTTCCTTACTTTGGAAGGGCCTTTGGGTGAACGCGAGGCTTCCTTTTGGGTGGGGTCTACCAGGAAGGTGCTGTCGTGCGTCATTTTGGGGCTCGAGGCTGTCTCGTTGAGAGTTTTTGCGCCCTTTGCCGGAGTGCGGAAGCCGAACATATTGAGTTGTGCAAATGCCAAGGAATCGTGTCAAGTGTAAAAGGTTTTGTAAGGGTTTGTTTTAAGAAATTATTTGTCAAATTACTACACTAAAATAAAAGACCTATTCTAAACTAATTTAAGGGCGCAATAAAAAACGCAAAAAGAAAACAAAAGCTACTCAATTCAAATTAAAACAAAATTAAATGTAAAGTGTGCTCTATGTAGAGTTTTTAGCTCTACCTAGATGTGTCAGTGAGTACACACGTGCTTTGCTTTGGTAATACAGACACAGAAAAGCAAAGAAAACAAATAACAAACAAACCGAAAACAAAAATAAAAAATAAAAATAAAATTTTTCTCTACGTAGAGTCTGCTTTTTTACGTAGGCAGATAGTCCTGCTACTTGTCAATTTAACTAAAAAAGTCCCGTCAGGATCGGACCACGGGTCTGCGAGATATTGAAGATCAAAATTTTCCAAGATGGCCGCCAAAAAGCCGTCTCGGATCTAACTTTGGCTGTACTTATCCAAACACAACCGTGTTTGGGGTCCTAGAAAAGGTCTTCTAAAGACCTGTCACTTAATTTTAATAACTGCTTAAAATAACCCCCCCCTGATTTTATAAGTACAAAAAACACTAAAAATTTTGAATAAATGCAGATACAAAATCGAAAAATTAAAATTCTAAAAATCTAATACAGCACAAAGTCTTAAAACTAAAATCTTCTTATTTTCTAATATTTACAATTTTGCTATGACAACTATATCAGGCACCTCGTGCCAACCTCAAATCTTTAAAAAATCGTAACTCAAAAACCAGCTGATCGATCTATTGCCAAATTTTTTCTGGTGATAGAAGATCACCAGGCCTACTAAATTTTGAATTTTAATTTATAGCTAATAGATTTAAATAAAAAGTTATGAATTTTTGAAAATTTGAGAATTTGAAAATGTTAATATCTATGTGAAAACTTAACTTAAAAACTTTCTGAAAGTGCCTCCGTGGTCCTCTTCAAAGCGCCCCGCCGTTTCAGGTGTTTGTTTGATTCCAGGTGGTCGGGATCGATGACCTCGTGGCCACGTGGTACTTGTTTTTTTGCCTTTTTCTCGGCGCTCCTGCGCGAGAAAAATCGGGCAATAATGTCAAATGAGAGGTCCCCTGAAGGCCTTCCAGAAGGCATAAAAATATTTATAGGTCGTTGCTGCAGAATCGAAGATATTTGAGTTTGAAGTTTGAAAAAACCACAAAATTCCACTTTTCACACAATAACTTCGCGAGTTTTTCACTTTTTTCAACGCAGTTTTTCCTATCGTGTGCGCCTTGCGATTTCTGAATTTTTAAAATGTCGCACGACAGTAAAAATGTCAACTTTCGATTTTTGCGGAATTTTTTAACGAGAAGGTTGGCTTGTAAGTGGGCGCTCCCGAGTGCGGTTGGCGCTGGACTCGGTTAGGTTAGGTTAGGTTAGGTTAGGTTAGGTTAGGTTAGGTTAGGTTAGGTTAGGTTAGGTTAGGTTAGGTTCCCTACGAGGGCGTCTCCCCCTCGGGCTGGGTGTAATCTGCTACGCGGATGACACCTTACTCACGGCCCGGGGGGCTAACTTCCAGGAGGCGGCGCGCCTGGCCGCCACGGGAGTTTCCCAGGTGGTCGGGCGCATTGAGGCGTTGGGATTACGGGTGGCCCTGGATAAGACGGAGGCCCTATTATTTCATGGGCCCCGTCGTGGTCCACCCGCCGGCGCCTCAATCGAGGTCGGCTCGGTCCTCGTACCGGTCCGGGCCCAGATGAGGTACCTGGGTCTGGTCCTAGACGGTAGGTGGCTCTTCGACGAGCACTTCCGACAGCTTGGTCCGAAGCTGGTGGACACTGCCTCCGCCCTAGGGCGACTTTTGCCCAATTTGGGCGGGGCCAGTGTTCCCACGAGGCGGCTGTATGCGGGGGTTGTCCGGTCCATGGCGCTGTATGGTGCACCGGTGTGGGTGGCGGCTCTGACTGCTCCGAATAGGGCGCGCCTCTGGCGCCCCCAGAGGATATTGGCGGTCAGAGCCATACGCGGATACCGCACGGTGTCCACCGAGGCGGCTTGCGCCTTGGCCGGAACACCCCCGTGGGATTTGGAGGCGGAAGTGCTCGCCGAAGTTTATCGGCGAGTGGCTGACTTCCGGGCGGAGAGCGGATTTCGCCCTCCGCCCGAAGACGTGCGCGAGTGGCGCGAAGCCGCTCGCCGAGCCACCATGGTCAGATGGTCGTTCCGGCTGGAGACTCCACGCGCTGGCTTCGCCGCCGTGGATGCTCTCCAGCCAGTCATCGCCGAGTGGGCAGGGCGGCAGCACGGGACTCTTTCCTTCCGGCTGACGCAGGTGCTTTCCGGGCACGGTTGCTTCGGAAAGTACCTGTACTCGGTCGCTAGGAGGGAATCGAGTCCCGCCTGCCACCACTGCGACTGCAGTGAGGATTCGGCCCAGCACACGCTGGCGGTCTGCCCCGCATGGGCGACGCAGCGCCGGGCCCTCACTGCAGTCATCGGAGCGGATCTCTCGCTACCGGCCGTAGTTCGCTCCATGGCCGGTAGCGACAGTTGTTTTACCGCGGTCGCTTCCTTCTGCGAGGAAGTAATCTCGCAGAAGGAGGCGGCGGAGAAGGCCCGGGAGGACGACCTCCACTCGGACCCGATCCGCCGCCGGCGAACCGGACGGCGGAGGCGCGCTTTCCTGCGCCTCATGCCGCCCTGAGTGTGGCCGCGGGTGGACGGGATGGGTTCTCCCCTCCACCCGCATTAGTTTGGCCAACCGCGAGGGGGCGGCGTCCGCGTGTGCCGGACGTCGCCTAAGAGAGGTCCTTGAGACGGAGCCCGCGCCAGGAGCGGGCCGGCGCTGGGAGGGGTCCAGAAGGCGATAACTACCTGGACCCCTCCTAAACTGGAAGCGCAAAGAGGGCACACCGTGTGGTTTTGGTCGGTTCGAGTCCGACACACCGCCCCGCCAAACGAGAGCCCCGGCGGGGTGACGGTCCGAGGGGATTTCCACACGCTAAAAAAAAAAAAAAAAAAAAAGGTTAGGTTAGGTTAGGTTAGGTTAGGTTAGGTTAGGTTTTTTTTTTTTTTTTTTTTTTTTTTTCCCTGTCCGGACGCAGAGGTCCGGCCCGCGAGCTATCCTGCCTATTAGCCTCTGATTAAACTTATTCAGAGCCTTTGGTATTTCTGGGGTATTAAAACAACAGGTTTTATTTATTTAGTAAAGTACACGAAAAAAAATTTTATACATGATTTTTGATTGTAGACAACGGTTCAACTAGCTTCTATTCTTAATTTTAGTTTTTAATTTAATATTATTATACATTATTTTACTGTTTTCTTTTCTTAATCTAGTCTACATATAGCTTTGTACATATATTCTATTACATCCTTCATGCTAGGAGTGACACACAGAAAGTTTTCAATGACGGATAAATATTTTACAAATTGTAGTTTTTTAAAGTTATTAAATCTGGTCTAACAGTACTTATCTTTCTTTTATATCTTTGTTTTCCTAGATAATATATTCATATTAAGTACTATGTTTATAGTTTGGTAGAGTATTCGCTTAAATTTCCTACTGATCTTCTTTTCTCTTTACTTAGGTTCTTTATATCTTATTTTATTTTATGATTATATCTAGTTTTTGTGAACAATTTCTAGTTATCAAGCAATTTAAGTATTTTTCTATTATACATTTTCTTAGATTACTATATTATATTATATACTACTATTTTAATAGAGTTTTTTCAAAATTTTTCATTGATCTTGTTTTTCTCTTGTCTTAAGTTCTTATTAACTTACTATATTTTACTAGGTGTAACAATTATTATATTAATACTTTATCTAGGCATTAAACAGTATATCTCTCAGTATATCTTTTTTTTTTATTTCAAAACAATGTTGCATATGCTGCTTTTATATATACTTAATTATATATAATCAACATAACTTATCTATCTTAAATGCTATTTATTTTCTTAAGTTATTATATTGGTATACTAAAATTAATGTATGCCCAAACATTTCCTACTTATCTTGTTTTCTGATTTGCTTTAATTATAACTTACTAGGTTTACATTAATTTTTATCAACTATTTTTGTTTAAATGATGTTTCCATATATACTTATTATATATTACAAAACATACTTATTATCTATTTGTATTTCTACCTTTTTATTATCTAACCGTTTAATAGTAAGCTATCGATGCTCTAGCAAGAGCATCCCACTTCCTTCTGATGCTACAACAATCGCTGAAGGCGTTATGCTCCGTGTTTTCTAGTTTAGCCTTGATGCAGTTACTACAAGCCGGGGCAGCTCCGGCAAGCCAGTCTGCACATTGCTGTTTCAGGTGGGCGCCTCCGCAATGACTACATGTCTCATGTGAGTCCCTGCAGAAGCGTCGACCATGGCCGTAGCCGAGGCACTGGGAGCATTGGACCAGCGGCGACTGGTCCATCACCTTAACTCTCTGTATGTCCATATACACCATTTCAAGTTCCATCATTCTTTGATAAATTTTTGGCGAGACCCTCATCACTATATGGGACTTTTCCGGATGGCGCGTCCGTTTTCTATAGGCAATCCGGATCCTATCATCTGTCTCGTCTAGGCCAAGAGTTATGGACTTGTTTTGGTTCCTTAGCGCCAGGATAACGTCTTCGTCCGTGTCCGTGTATTCGGTCATCCAGACGCTCTTTAGGATTACTAATGGATCCTTGTTTTTGATGTCCTCTACCTTTAGTTCCTTAGTCTTACTCAGCCTTTCCTTTACTCTTTTACGCTCTTCTTCATCCCTGCATCCCAGTATTATCTTCCTATCTTTAGCTTTTCTGACTTTCTCTACCTGGTTAGGTTAGGTTAGGTTAGGTTAGGTTAGGTTAGGTTAGGTTAGGTTAGGTTAGGTTAGGTTAGGTTAGGTTAGGTTAGGTTAGGTTAGGTTAGGTTAGGTTAGGTTAGGTTAGGTTAGGTTAGGTTAGGTTAGGTTAGGTTAGGTTAGGTTAGGTTAGGTTAGGTTAGGTTAGGTTAGGTTAGGTTAGGTTAGGTTAGGTTAGGTTAGGTTAGGTTAGGTTAGGTTAGGTTAGGTTAGGTTAGGTTAGGTTAGGTTAGGTTAGGTTAGGTTAGGTTAGGTTAGGTTTTTTTTTTTTTTTTTTTTTATAATTTTATATGTTTCGCATTAATTGTTAAATGAGACACGTAGAGGGATAGTTTTTATGCAATTAGGACTTTTTATATACAATTACTTGCCATATCTTGTGTTTATTTACATTATTTAACAGAACATGCTATTGGATACATGTTTTGTTGAATTTCGGGGTTTATTATGATTACACATTTATTTTGTGTTGGCGCTTATATATTACATTGTTATGCGATCTCTGAACAGGATTTATATATATATATATATATATATATATATATATAATATAAATCATATATTTAATATGTAAGATATTATATATAATATTATTATTATGTGAAGGGTTTGCAATTAGTTATATTAACTATTAGTTGAAATATATTAGTATGGCAAAAGCTAAGCTAGACTAGATCATAAGATCTAGGTGCACTCTGTCTTTAACCATCTACGTACGTCTCTTGAATGAAAATGTAGAATTTCTTGAGCCGATTTACATAACACGTCTAATAATATATATTTATGAATATTTAATGTGATTTATAATATAGAAATGTTTAATAATGTTTTTTTTTTTTTTTTTTTTTTTTTTTTTTTTTTTTTTTTTTTTTAATATTAATTTCTTAAAATAATGCGATGGCAGAAAAACGAGCTAGACTAGATCATGAGATTTAGGTGCACTCTGTCTTCCATCGTCTAAGTACCATTAAAAGTCTTGAGCCTATTTATGATTATATCTACAAACGTCAAGAACGATTGGATGCAGCTTTCCTGACTTATTAATTCGCTAATGTTATATGGGGAAACATTTAAATTGTTACAGATCATTTCGTGATCAAATCTCGAGGCTCCAAATGCTGGGCAGGTCTCGAGAAGATGCCCGATGGTCTGTATTGTCGACATATCGCAAGGACAGAATTCATTTTCCGTGATGTGAAATTTCTTTAGGTAGGATTTATGGAATCCATGCCCGGTTAAGATTTGCGTTAGAGTGAACGATATTTCACATACTTTTCTCATATCTTTTATGTGTTTTAAGGTGGGTAAAAGTCGCTTCGTGTGTTGTCCAGTTTCTGAACTTGCGTATCTCGCTTCCCAAGTATCATAGTTTTCCCTACGTATTCGGGATTTAACGTATGAAATTGGGAATTTTGCATAATCAGCCGCTCTATGAAGTCGAGTGGCCGCATTTGCTGCTTTGTCAGCGGTTTCGTTCCCTAGGTTGCCCGAATGGCCTTTGACCCAGGAGATGTTTATTTTTTGTATATTGGTTTCTGTGATTTTATGAATGGTGTAATGGATTTGAGAAACTATTGGGTGGGTATTACTACGATTTTCTAGAGCTTGTATGGAAGAGAGTGAATCAGTGAAGATGAGAGTGTTTCGTAAATGGTGGTGTTCTGCCCATTGGCAGGCCGCGAGGATGGCGAACAACTCCGCCTGGAACACAGTACAGCAGTCATGTAGTTTGAACCTTCGGGTGACTGTGGGAGTCGTCCCGCCTGGGTCAAAGCACACGAAAGCCGCGCCCACCGATTCATCTTCCTGTTTACTGCCATCCGTGAATATCAATGTTGAGTCATTCACTTCGCTGACATCACTAGATGGAATAGGTGTAATTTTTAGTCTTTTGGCTGGGTGAAGAAGAGTTTGTACTGGAGATTGCGTTTCAAGGGAGATGTCATCAGGTAAGTAGTCACAGATTTCAGAGATTCTAGTTTTCTCGATGACATGTATTTCGCGAACTTTCAAGTCTAATGGAGTGAATTGCGCTAATGCTATGGCTGCCGTGGTTGATATTGTCCTAAAGCCTCTAATTGCTTTTATAGCAAAGCCACGCTGCATATCTAAGAGAAGCTTTTTGACGTACTTCTTGCTTACAACTTGTCCCCATATACCTGCGCCGTAAGTAACTATAGGCTCAATCACCCGTTGGTAAATCAGCCTAACGTTTTCGGGATGAGCTCCATAGGTTGGACGTGTGTACATACACAGCTTGTTAAAAATGTGTGTCGCTTTACCAATTATGTAACGCACATGGGGTCCGAATAACAGTTTTTCGTCCAATATTATTCCGAGCAATTTAATTTCTCTGGTGTAGGTTATTTCTTGTCCATCCATATAGATTTTGGCTCCTTTGGCTTTCGGAGTAAAGGCAATCATTTGTGTTTTGGATGGTCCGAATGCCAACTTGACACTTTTACCCCAGTCGACTATACGTGATAATGCAGTGCACGCAGAATCTTCTAGCCCTCTTACGTCTTTAGCAGTGACTACCAGTAGTACGTCATCTGCAAAGGCCTGCAGGTGACAGCCCAAAGGTAGGCGCAGGTCCAGCAGTTCGTCTAGTATAATGTTCCAGAGTACCGGACCGCAAGCTGATCCCTGAACGCATCCTTTCGACATACGCCTGGAGACCCGCTCTCCTGCGTGATCCAGAACAACCTCTCTGTCTCGTACATAATCTGTGATTAGTCCATAGATGTTCTTTGGACATTGCATTCGTCTGAGTCTGTGAAAAAGCACGGGCCACCAGGCGTTGTCGAACGCTGCTTTTATATCAAGTGATACTGCAATGACTAGCTGCTTATCAGCCTTTGCTCGGTTTACTTTTATGAGCGCATTGTTGACCGCTTGCACCGTATTTGTTTGTTCGCGGAAACCAAATTGACGATTGTTGCTATAGCCGTTTTTGGCTGCATAGTATGTGACCCTTTTAATAAAAAGCTTTTCTAGTAGTTTTCCGAACACTGGGAGAAGCCCAATCGGTCGGAACGAACCCAAGGCGCTATGATCTGGCTTTCCAGGTTTAGGTAAAATTTTCACGTAGGCCTTCTTCCACTGCCGGGGAAAGTGCTGTAGTACGAGACATTTATTCATAACAGCAGTTACTAACTTCGGATAGGCAATAGTGAACTGCGTGCAAATGTCCGAGGTGAGATTGTCTAGCCCCGGGGCTTTTTTAGGGTTCATGTACTTTAGGTACTCTAACAGCTCCTCTTCAGCAAACGGCTGGTCGTCTTCAGAGTCGATAGTAAACATGGCCCTAAGGTGGTGATGCCTTGGTTCAGTGTCTGGAAGGTCATCCGGATAGAAGTGATCCAATAGGGCCTCTGCCGTTTCTCTGCCGCTGGAAGTGAACCTATTTCCTACTCTAAGGGTTGCTGGAGGACGTCGGACTACCGATTCCCTCAGCAGCCTGTTTGTTAAGGACCAAACGGTTTCTTTTGTTTGTAGTTCGCACAATTCGCGGAAATTAGCAGTAGACTCGTTGCGCAACTCCTTAGCGTAAAGAGTCTTTATTGCTTTCTGATCCTCCAGTAGGGCTTCCAGTGGTTCTCCTCTTCGCTTGGCATTATGTATGTTGTGATGGTTATGAATGATTTCTCTCTTCATTTCTTCTAATTTATCTGACCACCAGGGTGGTTTACTTTTATGCCCTCGGCCAGAACCTTTCACCTGCATAGATGCTCTGCAGGCTAGATGGATGATATTTGTAATATCTTCGATTAAGATTTCCAATCCTGCAGGGTCCAGGGCCGAAATGTCGCGCTCAAGAATGTCCGATGAGGACATGTGTGTGTGGAGGGTATCTTTGAAGACGGGCCAGCATGCCTTGTTAGTTTTATATAAAAAGGTGGATGTATTACTCTTCAGTATTGGTCTAATGTGGTTGACGTTTATAACAAATTCGATGCCGTTGTGTTGTGAGGTTGTGCAGAAATCCAAGTTGACCCGCCATGCTGATACTCGGTCGAAAATGGAGTCCGATGCCATAGTAATGTCGATGATTGAGGATCGCTCTCGTCCATGGGTGACCGTCTCGAACGTAGGGGTGTTACCGACATTGCAGGTGTACATGTCATTGCCGTACACTATGTCCATGATCTCTCTGCCTCGGGCGTTGGTGGTTGCGCTGCCCCAGAGAGGGTGCCATCCGTTGAAATCTCCCCCCACAATTCGGTGTGAGTTACAGGTTGCTTTCAGGAACAGGTCCAGACGCTCCAAGACGTTGGAGTTGTCATCGTCTGGTTCAACGTAGACCGATGCGAGATAGATTTTTCGACCATTCGTATTTAATTGCACCACGCAAAGATTAGCAGAGGAGTACTGGGTCACTCCCAATACTGAAGCAAAGCCTGATTTGATCAATATGCAGGCTTTGACTCTATTTCCTTCCGAAAACTGGAATATATTTATTCCGTTGATGGGCTTAAGCTCTTTGCCTGACCCAACGTAGGGTTCTGACAACAAGGCGATTTGACATTCTCCAGAGGAGAATGATTGAACAAATTCATGTAGACTATTTCGCGACTTATCAATGTTGCACTGTACTATTTTAATTGGTTTGTTACAATCCATAATCGACCCGGTTAGTTATTTTCTCTCGCATGGTTCTCAGTCGAAGACAAAGGTTTGAATTTGCTCGATGCCTAGTGTCGAGTCTAGTTTTGAATTTTTCGTTGTGTGTGGTGCAATTTATGCACCTGGCCGTAAACGGTTTTTCCTTAGACGGGCAGCGGTCTAAGCCGTGGCCGGTTTCCCCGCAGTGAGCGCACGGGCGTGTGGTGGAGACGCATTTGGATTTCATGTGCCCAAATTGAAGGCATTTATGGCACTGAATAAAGGGCGAAAAGTTATCAGCTCGTACCCGTTGGTGGTCGAGGCTGACCCTGACCATATCCAGCAATGCGCGATGAACGCGGGGGTGAGCCAGAAATACGGCATTGTAAAGGCTGGGGTTCCTATTGTCTCGTTTGAAACGCAGGGCAAGATCCTCCTCTTCACAGATGAGCTCGTTGAGTTCCCTGTTCTGTTCCTTGAGGATTTTTACGATGTCCTCAGATGGTATATTCCTGGATATGCCCTTGAGCATAATCATGGGTCTGAGCATACGAGCGGGTTCAGCGCAGACCTGCTCAGAGTTAGTGAGCCTCTTTAGAGTATCCTCGCGTTGCTCCAGACTGTCAAACTCCACCCGGAGCTTGTTGTTGGAGACAGCCGTCCGTTTTCTATAGGCAATCCGGATCCTATCATCTGTCTCGTCTAGGCCAAGAGTTATGGACTTGTTTTGGTTCCTTAGCGCCAGGATAACGTCTTCGTCCGTGTCCGTGTATTCGGTCATCCAGACGCTCTTTAGGATTACTAATGGATCCTTGTTTTTGATGTCCTCTACCTTTAGTTCCTTAGTCTTACTCAGCCTTTCCTTTACTCTTTTACGCTCTTCTTCATCCCTGCATCCCAGTATTATCTTCCTATCTTTAGCTTTTCTGACTTTCTCTACCTGGTTAGGTTAGGTTTTTTTTTTTTTTTTTTTTTTTTCCTACCCGTACCACCATCTCAAAATGGCACTAAGTAGTCGACTACATCCCCCTGACGTGGGTGGTCAGAGTTTTTTAATGAAACACAAAAACGTATATTCACTGCCCACATGCCATTGAGCTCTTACATACTGTCTTACCACTAATTAATTCTAAACAATATTTTTACACTTTACTTATTATTATACAAATTAAAACTATGTGACAACTAATACAATTCATTTACATTTTATTTACTACAATTTAAGAATAACAAACTTTATGTTTCTTATTACTTAATGATTACAAGTTAATACTTCTAAACGATAACAAATTTACTGTTTTATTGTACACACTTAATGTATTTGTTTATACATCTACTTATCGATATGCAATTTATATATATTTTTAAATATATATAATTCATACGTTGCCTAGCTATTTATTTCTTAAAATTACCTGTTTTGCTATTTTTGTACAAAATTCCAGAAATCTTGATCTAGTGTTTTTGTTCTCCAAGAGTTTATGTGCATTTTGGATTGTTATCCCACATTCGAGGAGGCATTCGGCTTCATATCTCGCTTTACCGTATACGGGACATTCAAATATTATGTGCGTACTCGATTCTTCTTTGCCTGGTTCGCAGATGCACGATGGGTTCTCTTTACACTTAAATCGGGTCAAGTATTCCGAGAACCCACCGTGCCCCGTAAGTACCTGAGTCGTTACGCCTGTTGGCTCAAATTTGCGAACTATGTTGTGGGCTTTTATTGCGTCCGGGAAGAATATTTTTGTTACAGCCGCTGTGCCACCTGACTTGTACCTCCGATTCCACTCATCAAGCGAGGCCATTCGGGCCTGTCGCTTGATGAATGAGATCGGACACTGGTCATAGTCAGGTTTTTTGTGTGAATTTAGGGCCGCTTGCTTCGCCAACTCATCAGCTCGTTCGTTTCCCTCCAACCCCGCGTGTGCCTTAATCCAGAACAAAGAGACTTCTTTATTCTGCATTCGGCTGGTCCTCAAGTTATTTTGGACTTCTGTCGCTAAGGGGTGGAGGGAGCCTGGGTTTGTTATAGTCTCCAGTGCTGATCTGGAGTCGCTATATATTCCGAAGCTTGGTTCCGAGCGTTTGAGTATTTCACTCGTGGCTCTGCATATGGCCAGGAGTTCGGCCTGATAGACAGTGCAGAATGACGACAGTTTTAGCTTGAGGGCTTTGGTCTCGGCTTTACCGTCCCAGAAGGATAGCGCTGCTCCGACCTTGCCCTCAATCCTACTGCCGTCAGTATATATTTTCACTGCTTGTTTGTTGTGTTTATCCACTTGTTGTTTGTCCTTCAAGGTCTCGAACTCCAGGCGCACCTGCTCCGCCGGATGCCAAGTGCTACAAAATGGTGCCAGCCGCTCCACCTCCATGTCCCCTAGTGCTGTCTGGGGCACTCCCCTTCTTGCCTTGTAAAGAGTTGCTGCCTCTTGTACCCTAAGATCGAGTGGCAGTATCCCAGACAACACCAGTGCTGAGTTCAGGGAGACGGTGCGGTAGGCGCGACTCAGCTTTTGGGCGAAACCACGTTGGACTACGTTCAGCTGTTTTTGTATGCCCAATTTTCGCGCAGCCGGTGCCCAAGCGCTAGCCGCGTATAAAATTACGGGCTCCACCGTGGCTGTATAAATCATGCGCGTAACTTCTGGATGGAGACCCCAGCTAATTTTGGCGGCTCTGGAAAGCTTTTTATAGATGTTAAGGGCCTTCCTACAGACGTTTACTATGTGGCTATGGAACGTCATTTTATTATCTATTGTAAGCCCTAAGATTTTTATTTCGTGTGACGTGTTGATGTCGATCCCGCCCATGCTCAGCAGTGGTGTGTCGTATTTGAGTTTTCTGGTAATCACCATAGCCTTGGTTTTATGTGGCGCGAACTTCAGTTTATATTTGACACCCCACTCCTGGACATAGGCGAGGGCGGCATTGGCTTGTTGTTGCACTTCTTGCGCTGTGTCTCCATCGAACACTAGCACAACATCGTCCGCAAACGCTTGGCAGTAGTCACCGCGCCTCTCGAGTTCCCTAAGCAGTGGGTCCAGAAGAACATTCCAAAGGAGAGGGCCTCCGATCGATCCCTGGACGCAACCCTTTTTTGTGGCTTTTCTGTGTACTTCTCCGGCATATCTTACTGACACTCTCCTATCTTGAAGATAGCTGTCAATAGTCCTTCGGAGGTTTATCGGGCATTTTTCCTCTGCCAGTCTGGTCCGGATAGCGGGCCACCACGCGCTGTCAAAGGCTCCCTCTATGTCCAAGGATATCATAGTAGTTAACTTCTTGTGATCTAGTTTGTTCCTTATGTGTTGTATCAGGTCATAGAGGGAGTCCTCAGTGCTTCTCTTGGGCATGAAACCATACTGGCGAGTACTTATCCTCGGGATCAGGTGCCATTTCATTCTAGCTATCACCATTTTCTCATAGGTTTTTCCCAAAACCGGCAACAAACCTATGGGTCTATAGGACTTTGGGTGCGTGTAATCGTCCTTGCCTGGTTTCCTCAGTATTATAACAGTTGCCTCCTTCCAGATGGTTGGGAAGAACTGGAGTTCTAGGCATTTATTTACCAAGGCAAGAAACGTTTCGGCGTCCTGACGGATCACGTGTCTGCAGATGTCTGCCGTAAGACCATCCTCTCCCGGGGCCTTCCTTGGGTTGAAGCTGTCCACCGCAAAATTAAGTTCTTCCACTGTAAACGGTGGGTCATTTGTTTCATTATGACCACAGTCGTTTGCTCGGTTCGCTGATTGTCTAATTTCTCGGTGGTCATCATCATCGTCGCTTTGTAGGTCCTCCGGGTAGAAGGCCTCCGCTAGCATCCTTGCCGAGTCTTTCGGGTTCATGACAGTTCCATGTTGTACCAATGGCAGATCTTCGTGTCTTTTTGTTGTTTTCCCGATGACTCTGTTAATACCCTCCCAGACCCCCTCCTTGTCCTGCTTCCCACAAAAGCTCCTCCAACTATCTATTTGCGCCGTTTTTACCTCATTTTCATATCTTTCCTTTATTTGCAGGTACTCTCCGACGACCATTGCCCTTCGGACTGGCGCTGCACATCTGATTCTCCGCTTCCTGGTGACGACCTCTCGTTTGAGTTTGGCAAGTTCTTCGGACCACCACGGCAATGTAAGTTTCCTATTCGTTTTTATTTTTGGTATAACATGTGTACATGCTTCTTTTATTATGTTTGTGTACTTTTCAACGGCTTTATCCAACTCTTCTTTGTTGATGATTTTGTTAATTTCTATTTTGTTTATGTTGTTTTCTAATAATAATTGGGCCAGTTTCTCGTTAAATCGACCCCAATTAGCTTTTTTCGTGTTATACAGTCTAGTTGTTCTTTTTACGTGTGGCCCGCTTACCCTTTTTAAGTTTAATTTGAATGTTATGCCGTTGTGGTCCGAGCCTGTTAAGTTGTCCTCTACCTTCCAGTCATCCACCAGGTCCAGCACGTCAGCTGTGCAGGTCGTTATGTCTACGTGACTTGCGTACGTTTTTCCGCCTCTGATGGTGTAAAATGTGGGCGTATTTCCTTCGTTGAGTACCTGCAAACCCATTTCTTCTATGGCTCCAGACATGGCTTCTCCTCTACGATCGACTATTGGGCTTCCCCACCAGGTACTCTTTGCGTTCGAGTCGCCTCCCATTATTATCTTCCTGGGTCCAGTTTCTCTTTCAATTTTCTGAAGCCGCTCCAGGTATGGCTCTATGGGCTGGTCTGGCTCAAAGTAGAAGGAGACTACGGTGATTTCCCAGGCGCTGGTACGGACTTTCACTACTGCGATGTTATTTGTGGTGTATTTTGGGCACTGTATGACGTCCAAGTCGTTATCGAATACAGCTATTGCCGCTTTGACAGTCCCGTCTCCTGGGTTTATGCTCTGGAAAATCCTCGCTCCCCTGTAGTCCCTCATCCTTCTTGCCCCGCCCACATACGGTTCCTGGAGCAGTGCCAGAGCCACCTTCCTTTCGTTAGCTTCTATCATTAGTTCATTTGTTGCTATCTGTTTCCTTTGAAGGTTTGCCTGGACAACCAGGTAGGGCTTTCTTCTGGTTTGGGTGCTTCCATTTGTCGTCGTGTTTGCCGTTGTGTCACCCTCAGCAGTACGCTACCGTAGCCCTGGCTAAGGCGTCCCACTTCCGGCGAACGGGACATTCGCCGCTAAAGGCGTTATGGTCTGTTTTTTCAAGCTTCGCCTGGTTGCAATTCGTGCATGTGGGGGCGATACCCGCGATCCAGTCTGTACACTCGGACTTTATGTGGGGCCCCCCACAGTGACAACACTTTTCCACTGTCTCTTTGCATATCCGTCTTCCATGCCCATACGCCAGGCAGAGGGAACACTGCACGAGCGGTGACTGGTCTTCTACTCTCACTCGCTGAAGGTCTATATGGACAGATTCTGCGTCAATCAAGCGCTGCCAAGCTGCAGGGGAGACCCTCATGACGATGTGGTGCGTGTGAGGGTTCCTGGTTCGTTTTTTAAAGACTATCTCCATCTTTGGGTTTGTCAGTTCTCTGAGGATTCCCTTATTCTGATTTCTCAGGGCGTCCAGAACTTCTTCATCGGTGTTATACTTTAAGACATCCCTGAGAATCACCAGTGGGTCTTTATTTTTCATGTCCTCGACATTTAGCTCTTTGGCTCCCTTTAGTCTTGCTTTGATCTTTTGTCTTTCCTCATCTGTTCGACATCCCACTATTACTTTTCTGTCTTTAGCCTTTCTGATTTTTTCAACTGCAATCCCACTTTCTCTGGCGTTAACCACTTTCCTTATTCTGTCCAGGACTTTTTCGCCGGATTCTGTCTCATCTACAGCAGTGACCACGACAGAGTGTAGTGCAGTCTGTTCCGGTCTGCGATGGGATGCCGCTGCGACGCTCGCATAAGATTGTCGCTGCTGTAGCTCTTCTTGTTTTTCAAGAGTATCTTTAAGTTTTTCCATTCTGTGGTTGTTTTCCTGCAGAAGTCTTGTATGCTCCTCAAGCTTCATGAGGAGCTTGGTCTCTTCTGTTGGTTTCCTTAGTGGTTTTTCTGCCTCTGGGATTGTCTCTTCACTCGTCAATATCTTACCACTTGCTCCTTCTTTAACCAGTTTATACAGACGGTTTAAGGCGTATGTTACTTCCTTCTTTATGTCTGTTCTAAGGTTTCGAGCGCCGTTTAGGTGTTCTGTGGCCGAGTCCAGACATGCCTTGGCCTCTGCTACCCGATCCGTATATTTCTGGCTGATTTTTACTGGGGCCGGGTGGTTTCCTGTCGCTTCCGTTGACACTTTTGGCGTCACCGCTCTTGGTTCAACCTGCGGAAGCGTTATCTTTGGTTTTGGCTTGGGTTCCACTGTCTGTTTGGTTTCCTTCGGGGTAGTCAGGGTATGAGTGAGATTGAGAGATGAGGGTTTTTCCGCTTTCCCTGTCTCCCACTCTCCGATACTCTTTCTCACACTCGTGCTCGTGGTCTCGCTAGAGTGGGATACAGGAGTCGGGCTCCCCTTCATCTTTCCTTTTGGGTCTCGCGTGGTCCCTTCCACGGCTTTTGGCTTTGTCGGTGTTCTGATACCAAACATACTGATCGCAGGTTTGAGTTTCACTTCAAAGGATTTGTCAACTACTCGATTTGTCTTTAGATATTTGTCTTGTTTTGTTCCAAATTTTTCGGGAAACAAATGTCAATATGGTGGTAGGTTGTCGTCGTAATTAAAGTTTGTATAAGTTATATAATATTCGTCAAATAAAATCCTAATCTAATGATGTAAATCAATGTTATGTACAAATTAAAGCTAATTATTAGTTAAAGGTTTGTAAAAGTTATATATTTATCTATTCTAAAAATTTTAAACTAATTCCGTGTCTTTTTATTTTAGACCTCGTCGCGGGAGTTTCAGCTACGAGCGCTGTCCCCCAGATGAATTGTACAACAATTTTCTAGGTGTGCTCTATGTAGAGTTGTTCGCTCTACCTAGGTATGTCAGTGAAGTAGCGCGTGCGCTGTGTGTTAAAGTGCCGGTAAGTAACGTAACTAACACAGAAAAAGAAAAATAACCAGTAAAAATAAATTTATATATGTCCGACTCTACATATAGAGTCCGTCTCTATATAAGCTAATAGTCCGGCTACCGGTCGGTGTATCTAAAAAAGTCCCGTCAAAATCGGACGGCGGATTCGCGAGATATGAAGCTTTATAGTTTTCCCAAGATGGCGGACAAAATGGCCGCCAAAACTTGTGATCGCTATAACTCCGTCAATATTTCCCCCAGATCTTCGGGATTTTGAAAGAAGTATTTGCCTCGTGCCCGGCTAGATTTCAACACCAAATGTAGAGTCAAAAAACTTTGACTCTACCTAGAGCCCTAAGTAAGTTTAAGTCAGAGAGAGGGCAGTTGCGGTACCAGCTGTGAAAGCCCCGTCCCAATCGGACCACTCTAGCGAGGGCTATGCCCGTTCAAAACAAACCAAGATGGCGTCCAAGATGGCCGTTCCTGGACTAACTTTGCCAGTTATTGACCAAATCGGGCCGTGTTTGGGCTTGTTTTAAAGGGCACAGCTCGCGCAGTAGCTTGGGTAGGTCCACGTGTTGATAAGCCCCCTCCCTGATTTAATAAATCTAAAAAACACTAAATTTCTGACTAAAAATGGCCTATCCACGCGAATAATCACCGAAAATTTCTGGAATTTTGCACAAAGCTCTTATTAAATATTTAAATTTTATCTATAAATTAAATTTAGTTCTAACCTTAAATTTAGGGGTACCTCGTGTTTAGTACAAAACTTTAAAAAATTTTTTCTCGAAATCTAGTTGATGAACCTACTTTGTAATTTTTATATAATAAAGAGGACCCTAAAATCTAT
>OU975476.1:7289311-7294311 GCA_918857605.2 Philereme vetulata
CCCCGCTGCACCGTGTTGAGCTGTTTTTGTACCCCTAGTTTGTTGGTAGCCGTCGCCCAAGCACTCGCCGCGTAGAGGATTGTTGGTTCCACCACTGCTGTGTAGATGCACCTTATAACTTCTGGGTTCAATCCCCAGTTTATTTTGGCAGCTCTCGACAGTTGTTTGTAGAAGTTGAGCGCTTTGCGACAGACGTTCGCTACGTGTGTATTAAATGTCAATTTGTCATCGATGGTTAGCCCCAAGATTTTAACTTCCCTGGACATTGGAATGCCAACACCTCCCATTTCCAGACGTGGGGTGTCGTACTTGAGCTTGCGTGTTATGACCATGGCCATAGTTTTTTGCGGCGCAAATCTCAGCTTATTTTTGACCCCCCATACCCGTACATACTCAAGGGCGGCATTGGCATCCCTCTGTACTTCTTGTGCTGTTTCCCCATCGAAGACCAAGGCGACGTCGTCAGCAAACGCCTGCGCATAGTCCCCCCTTCTGTCGAGTTCTTTCAGTAATGGGTCCAGCAGAAGATTCCACAGCAGTGGCCCCCCCACGGATCCCTGAACGCATCCCATGCTGGTTTCCTTAGAAAACTCCTCGCCAGCATACCTGACTCTCACCGTTCTGTTTCTCAGATAACTGCCGATTAGTCTTTTGAGATTTACCGGACACTTTTCCTCTGCCAAACGGACCATTATAGCAGGCCACCAGGCGCTGTCGAAGGCTCCCTCTATATCCAGTGACACTAGTACGACCAGTTTTTTCTGGTCCAGTTTTTCCCGGATGTTCAGCATAAGGGTATAGAGAGAGTCTTCGGTGCTCCTCTGGGGCATGAATCCGTATTGGCGAGTACTCATCCTCGGTAACAGATGGTATTTGAGTCGGGCAACCAGCATCTTTTCGAGGACTTTTCCCAGCACAGGCAGCAGACCTATCGGCCTATAGGATTTGGGGACGGTGTATGTGGCTTTGCCCGGCTTTCGTAGCACTACAACTGTCGCTTCTTTCCACAGATTAGGGAAGTAATGCTTGGCGAGACACTGATTTAAAAGTCCCAGGAACACCCCGGGGCTGTTTCTTATTGCGCAGTTGCAGATATCTGCTGTGAGTCCATCAGCACCGGGGGCCTTCTTGGGGTTGAACGACTTGAGTGCCACGTCGAGCTCAGTCTGCGTGAACGGTGGGTCCCAAAGTTCACTTTGTTCCTCATCGTTCACTCTTTCTGCTAGCTCTCTTATTTGGCGGTGCTCATCGTTATCAGTCTCCGTCAGGTCCTCTGGATAGAAGGTCTCTGCCAGAAGCCTAACGGAGCCGGCAGCATCTAAGATTTTTCCCGCTTTCTCTAGTGGCAAGTCCTCCTCCCTGCTCCTAGTTCTTCCAATGACCCTATAAATCCCATCCCATACCCCTTCCCGGTCCTGCTTTCCACAAAACTCCTTCCAGCTCTCTACCTGGGCCCTCTTGGTCTCTAACAAATATTCTTCTTTCTTTTTCAGGTACTCCTGGATGACTTTCTCCCTCCGGATCGGCGCGGCACATCGGATTCTGCGCTTTCTGGTAGTGACTTCCCGCTTCATCTCAGCGAGTTTTTCGGACCACCACGGCATGGTAAGTTTTTCCTTATTACTTTTCTCTGGTATTGATTTGGTGCATGCTTCTGTGATGGCTTTAGTATAGTTTTTTATGGCTTGCTCTATTTCATGTGTATCATGCATCTCTTTAATCTGCTCTATATTTAATTTATAATCTATTTCTAATTGGGTCAGTTTCTCACGAAACTGACTCCAATTAGCCTTCCTCGTATTAAATTTCCTAGTAGTTCTTAATATTGTTATGCCTTTTGATTTTTTAAGTTGTATGTTAAAGGTTATGCCGTTGTGATCCGAACTCGTAAGGTTTTCCACCACAGTCCAGTCCGCCACCAGATTAAGCATATCCTCCGTGCAGGCTGTGACGTCCACGTGACTGTGGTACCGCTTTCCTCCCCGTATGGTGTCAAAGGTCGGAGTTTGCCCTATGTTTAGAATTTGAAGACCCAGGTCATCAAGAGCTCCCACCATGTCCTCGCCTCGGCTATCTATCACGGTACTTCCCCACCATGTGCTTTTCGCATTAGCGTCCCCTCCTATTATCAGCCTTTTGAGTCCCACTCTCTGGGCTATCGTCGTTAACTGGTCCAGATAGGGTCCTATGGGTTGGTCCGGCTCCAGATAGTAGGACACCATCGTGGTCTTCCAGGCACTGGTTTGGACTCCCACCACTGTGATGTTGTTTGTGGTGAGTTCCGGATACTGCACTATGTCTAATTCGGTGTTGAAAACAACTATTGCGGCTTTTACAGTTCCTTCTCCTTGGCCAGTGCTCTGGAAGACCCTCGTGCCCCGGCGGCTCTTCACCCTCCTATCTGCTCCAACATACGGCTCCTGCAAGAGAGCAACTGAGATTCCGCGCCTTTCTGACTCAATGAGTATCTCGTCAGTGGCCAGTTTGCTCCTTTGCAGGTTTGCTTGCACTATTTTGAGTGGGAAGACTGTGACAACGCCCTTAGCAGTACGCCACGGTGGATCTCGCCAGTGCTTCCCACTTGCGCCTCACCGGGCAGTCACTGCTAAAGGCGTTGTGTTCCGCCCTCTCCACTCCGGCTTTTGTGCAATTTATGCAGCTAGGGGACGCGTGTGCGAGCCAGTCTGCGCACTCTGTTCTCAAGTGCAGTCCCCCACAGTGACTGCACTTTTCAGCACTCTCCTTACAGAAGCGTCTTCCGTGCCCATACGCCAAGCAGAGGGAGCACTGAATCAACGGAGATTGATCCTCCACACGCACCCTCTGCAGGTCTATGTGCGCAGTTTCTGCTTGCAGCATCCGCTTCCATATTGCTGGAGACACTTTAGCGACCACATGGCTGGTAAGGGGGTTTCTCGTTTTCTTCCTGAATTTTATCTCTACCCTATTGTCCTTTTCTTCGAGACCAGAAAAGACACCGCTGTTCTGGTTTCTTAGGGCGCGGAGGATATCCTCGTCGGAGTTATAATTCAAGACGTTCTTGAAGATCAGGAGGGGGTCCTTATTTTTAACCTCTTCGACGCTCAGTTGGTTTCCCGCTTTTTTGAGTATCTCCTTTACCTTGGATCTCTCATCTTCGGTCTGGCATCCTACGATTATTTTTCTGTCTTTTGCTTTCTTTATTCTATCTATCTTAATCCCTTCTTCCTTCGCATTTATCACTTTTCTTATCTTATTCAGAACTTCCTCGCCTGTTTCGGTCTCGTCTCTTGATGAGACCACCACGGAGTGCAGCACCGTCTGCTCAGGGATGTGTCTCCAGGAACGGCCAGCCGCTACACTCGCGTAGGTTGCCCCTTCAAGAGACGACACCTCTTGCTGCTTCTCTATCGTTTCTTTGAGCCTTTCCATTTTTATATTATTTTCATTCATTCTTTCTATATGCTCAGACATCTTTCTGATCAACTCATCTTCTTTACCTTCCTTTGTTTCATGTTCCACCTCCCCGCTATCAACTGTTAAAGACGGCGAAGGCTCCGGGCCAACTCGGCCCTTTGCCATCTCCGCCTCTTTCACTAGTTGAAATAGGCGGTCTACAGCTTGGGTAACTTCAATTTTTATGTCCGTTCTTAAGTTCCTTGCGTTACCCAAGTTCAGTTTTGCTTTGGTAAGGCAGGCGCGGGCTTCTGAAACCCTATTAACATATTTTGTTTTTGGCGGGCTAAGTACGTTCTCTACTGAGGGCTTTGGAGCCAGTTCTCCAGTCTCTTGGCTGCCCGAGGCATCCGAGGATGGCCTTCGTGTATTAGGCCTCGAAGGGCCCGCCACTGGCACCGCCACCTTCTTCGGAGAGGTCCCAGCTCTTGCCTCGATCTCGCCTATACTACGCCTGACCAAAAAAGTCTTTTCTCCCAACTCCGACGAGCCGGTCTTCTCTGTCGATTTTGCATCCTTTACAAGAGGGTTTGATGCCTCAGGTTTCGGATTCACGTCCTTCTTCGGAGGCACGGCCTTCTTGGGGGGGGAGTTTTGTGTCGCTTTCTTCGGAGGGGTTCTCATCCCGAGCATATTTTGCGCGGTGTAGGATAGCCGCTGTACTAGTTCGACGTGTAAAAGGCGTCGAAGCTAGTTGATTTAAAATTGTCAAAATTTTCTCAATAGAGAATATAGTCAGTTCAAAATAATTAAATTAAATAACCTACAATACTGAATAAAAACCTAAACAAGTCAAAATACAAAAAATAATAAAACAGAAAGATAATCAAGAATTACTACTACACTAATTAAAAGTAATAAACAATAGTTTACAGGTCAAAAGACTAATTTGTAAAGTTGTATATATTTCCTTAAAATAAAAATAACCTAATATGTCTTATAAATTACAAGAAAAGCGCCAAATATGGTCACTCCAAGTCTAAGTTCTAAGCCTGGTCTCCTTTCACTGTCACAAACTAAAATAAAGGTGTAAACAGTGTAAAAATTTTTAAAATATTAATAGTTTTTAAGATTTGTTAATGTAATGTTTGTATAAGTTATACATATATTATATTTACGATGTATTAATTATTTGTTTCTTGTTTTAGGTATCTCCGTGATCTTCGTGGCAACTTTAACAAGAGGGCGCTGTTTCACAGGTATGTATTTTGTGCGTAACAAGTGTGCTCTATGTAGAGTATGTAACTCTTCACAGGTGTGTTCGTGAGTCAGCGATAAAACAGTTAAAATACACTAAAACAAAACAATCAATGTCTTAATTAATCTAATCTATTAGAGACTCTACCTAGAGTCTGTCTTAATATACAGGCTGGTAGTCCTGCTACTAGTCAACTTAACTAAAAAATTCTCGTCAAAATCGGCCGGCCAGTTCCAGAGATACGAAGCTTTAAAGTTTTTCAAAATGGCGAAACAAAATGGCGCCTATATCGAAAAACCCCCGTAACTTCGTTAATTTTGAAGCTAGAGCTTCGGGATTTTGACAGTTGTGCTTGGCTCGTCCCCGG
>OU975476.1:7301811-7306811 GCA_918857605.2 Philereme vetulata
ATATCACGCGAATCACCTCCGGATGCAGGCCCCAACTAACCCTGGCGGCTCTCGACAGATGCTTATAAAAGTTAAGCGCTTTTCTACACGTTTCTGCTGTGTGTTTATTGAACGTGAGCTTGTTATCTATCGTGACCCCCAGGATTTTTATTTCTTCCGACATGCCAATGTCGACCCCCCCCATGCTCAACAGTGGTGCATCAAATTTAAGCTTGCGGGTGATGATCATCGCGCAAGTTTTATGTGGTGCGAATTTAAGCTTATTATCGATACCCCACTGCCGAACATACGCGAGGGCGGCATTTGCTTGTCTCTGCACCTCCAGCGCCGTGTCGCCGTCAAACATCAGTACTACGTCGTCCGCAAATGCCTGGACGTAATCACCCCGCCGTTCTAACCCTTTCAGGAGGGGATCTAAGAGGAGGTTCCACAATATGGGACCGCCAATGGAGCCCTGGACACAGCCTTTATTGGTACTTTTCAAGTGTTCGTGGCCGGCGTATCTAATTCTGACAGTTCTGTTTTCAAGGTAACTGTCGATTGTTCTTCTCAAGTTTACGGGGCATCCTGCCTCTGCTAGCCTCACTCTAATGGCTGGCCACCACGCGCTATCGAAGGCTCCCTCTATGTCTAATGATACCATGACTATTAGCTTCTTTTGGTCAAGTTTTGTACGGATGTGCTGCATCAGGTCATAGAGGGAGTCCTCGGTACTCTTTTGGGGCATGAAACCATATTGGCGAGTGCTCATTTTTGGGACCAGGTGCCATTTTAGCCGACCAACTACCATCTTTTCGAAGATCTTGCCCAAGACTGGTAACAGCCCTATGGGCCTGTATGACTTTGGGTTACTGTAGTCATCCTTTCCAGGCTTTCTCAGGACTACTACTGCGGCATCTTTCCATATTGCGGGAAAATATCCGTGGACGAGACATTTGTTGCACATCGAGAGGAACAGTTTCATGTCGTGGTGAATTACCTTGTCGCATATATCTGCGGTCAAACCATCGGCCCCCGGAGCCTTCTTTGGATTAAAACTTTTAACAGCGAATCTAAGTTCTTCGATGGTAAAAGGTGGGTCATGTTTCTCATCATGAGCCCAACCGTTTACCTTTTCAGCTACATCTCTGGTTCGGCTGTGGTTTAAGTTGTCATCGTTTTTTAGGTCCTCCGGGTAAAAAGTTTCCGCTAGAAGTGCTGCTGACTCCTTGCCGTCCAATACTCTTCCACCTGTCATTAAGGGCAGGTCTTCCTGCCTTTTAGTTGTTCTACCTATTACCCTATATATACCGTCCCACATGCTTTCTTTTTCTTGTTTTCCGCAGAAGCTCTTCCAACTCTCGACTTGCGCTTTTTTTGCTTCATACTCATATTCTTCTTTTACTTTCAGGTAGTCTTCGATCACCTTCTGCCTGCGGACCGGCGCTGCGCAGCGGATTCGACGCCTGAACGTGCGGACTTTTTTCTTCAGCTTGGCGAGCTCTTCCGACCACCATGGCAAGGTAATTATACTTTTAGTTTTCTTTTTAGGGATGCTGTAATTGCATGCTCCTACTATTGCTTTTGTATAGTGTTCTATTACTGATTCTAATTGTTCTTTATCTTTAATAATTTCTATTTCATTTTCCCTAATTTGGTTTGACTCAAGCAATTGGGCAAGTTTCCCATGAAACTTGTCCCAATCTGCTTTTTTACTATTATATATTCTAGTGGTTCTAGTAATATTTGTACCTTTTGCTTTTGTCAGTCTTATTTTAAATGTTAGCACATTGTGGTCGGAGCTCGTCATGCCTACTTCCACTGTCCAGTCCTCAATCAAGTCTAGCATCAGGTTAGGGGGTTAGGTTAGGTTAGGTTAGGTTAGGTTAGGTTAGGTTAGGTTAGGTTAGGTTAGGTTAGGTTAGGTTAGGTTAGGTTAGGTTAGGTTAGGTTAGGTTAGGTTAGGTTAGGTTAGGTTAGGTTAGGTTAGGTTAGGTTAGGTTAGGTTAGGTTAGGTTAGGTTAGGTTAGGTTAGGTTAGGTTAGGTTAGGTTAGGTTAGGTTAGGTTAGGTTAGGTTAGGTTAGGTTAGGTTAGGTTAGGTTAGGTTAGGTTAGGTTAGGTTAGGTTAGGTTAGGTTAGGTTAGGTTAGGTTAGGTTAGGTTAGGTTAGGTTAGGTTAGGTTAGGTTAGGTTAGGTTAGGTTAGGTTAGGTTAGGTTAGGTTAGGTTAGGTTAGGTTAGGTTAGGTTAGGTTAGGTTAGGTTAGGTTAGGTTAGGTTAGGTTAGGTTAGGTTAGGTTAGGTTAGGTTAGGTTAGGTTAGGTTAGGTTAGGTTAGGTTAGGTTAGGTTAGGTTAGGTTAGGTTAGGTTAGGTTAGGTTAGGTTAGGTTAGGTTAGGTTAGGTTAGGTTAGGTTAGGTTAGGTTAGGTTAGGTTAGGTTAGGTTAGGTTAGGTTAGGTTAGGTTAGGTTAGGTTAGGTTAGGTTAGGTTAGGTTAGGTTAGGTTAGGTTAGGTTAGGTTAGGTTAGGTTAGGTTAGGTTAGGTTAGGTTAGGTTAGGTTAGGTTAGGTTAGGTTAGGTTAGGTTAGGTTAGGTTAGGTTAGGTTAGGTTAGGTTAGGTTAGGTTAGGTTAGGTTAGGTTAGGTTAGGTTAGGTTAGGTTAGGTTAGGTTAGGTTAGGTTAGGTTAGGTTAGGTTAGGTTAGGTTAGGTTAGGTTAGGTTAGGTTAGGTTAGGTTAGGTTAGGTTAGGTTAGGTTAGGTTAGGTTAGGTTAGGTTAGGTTAGGTTAGGTTAGGTTAGGTTAGGTTAGGTTAGGTTAGGTTAGGTTAGGTTAGGTTAGGTTAGGTTAGGTTAGGTTAGGTTAGGTTAGGTTAGGTTAGGTTAGGTTAGGTTAGGTTAGGTTAGGTTAGGTTAGGTTAGGTTAGGTTAGGTTAGGTTAGGTTAGGTTAGGTTAGGTTAGGTTAGGTTAGGTTAGGTTAGGTTAGGTTAGGTTAGGTTAGGTTAGGTTAGGTTAGGTTAGGTTAGGTTAGGTTAGGTTAGGTTAGGTTAGGTTAGGTTAGGTTAGGTTAGGTTAGGTTAGGTTAGGTTAGGTTAGGTTAGGTTAGGTTAGGTTAGGTTAGGTTAGGTTAGGTTAGGTTAGGTTAGGTTAGGTTAGGTTAGGTTAGGTTAGGTTAGGTTAGGTTAGGTTAGGTTAGGTTAGGTTAGGTTAGGTTAGGTTAGGTTAGGTTAGGTTAGGTTAGGTTAGGTTAGGTTAGGTTAGGTTAGGTTAGGTTAGGTTAGGTTAGGTTAGGTTAGGTTAGGTTAGGTTAGGTTAGGTTAGGTTAGGTTAGGTTAGGTTAGGTTAGGTTAGGTTAGGTTAGGTTAGGTTAGGTTAGGTTAGGTTAGGTTAGGTTAGGTTAGGTTAGGTTAGGTTAGGTTAGGTTAGGTTAGGTTAGGTTAGGTTAGGTTAGGTTAGGTTAGGTTAGGTTAGGTTAGGTTAGGTTAGGTTAGGTTAGGTTAGGTTAGGTTAGGTTAGGTTAGGTTAGGTTAGGTTAGGTTAGGTTAGGTTAGGTTAGGTTAGGTTAGGTTAGGTTAGGTTAGGTTAGGTTAGGTTAGGTTAGGTTAGGTTAGGTTAGGTTAGGTTAGGTTAGGTTAGGTTAGGTTAGGTTAGGTTAGGTTAGGTTAGGTTAGGTTAGGTTAGGTTAGGTTAGGTTAGGTTAGGTTAGGTTAGGTTAGGTTAGGTTAGGTTAGGTTAGGTTAGGTTAGGTTAGGTTAGGTTAGGTTAGGTTAGGTTAGGTTAGGTTAGGTTAGGTTAGGTTAGGTTAGGTTAGGTTAGGTTAGGTTAGGTTAGGTTAGGTTAGGTTAGGTTAGGTTAGGTTAGGTTAGGTTAGGTTAGGTTAGGTTAGGTTAGGTTAGGTTAGGTTAGGTTAGGTTAGGTTAGGTTAGGTTAGGTTAGGTTAGGTTAGGTTAGGTTAGGTTAGGTTAGGTTAGGTTAGGTTAGGTTAGGTTAGGTTAGGTTAGGTTAGGTTAGGTTAGGTTAGGTTAGGTTAGGTTAGGTTAGGTTAGGTTAGGTTAGGTTAGGTTAGGTTAGGTTAGGTTAGGTTAGGTTAGGTTAGGTTAGGTTAGGTTAGGTTAGGTTAGGTTAGGTTAGGTTAGGTTAGGTTAGGTTAGGTTAGGTTAGGTTAGGTTAGGTTAGGTTAGGTTAGGTTAGGTTAGGTTAGGTTAGGTTAGGTTAGGTTAGGTTAGGTTAGGTTAGGTTAGGTTAGGTTAGGTTAGGTTAGGTTAGGTTAGGTTAGGTTAGGTTAGGTTAGGTTAGGTTAGGTTAGGTTAGGTTAGGTTAGGTTAGGTTAGGTTAGGTTAGGTTAGGTTAGGTTAGGTTAGGTTAGGTTAGGTTAGGTTAGGTTAGGTTAGGTTAGGTTAGGTTAGGTTAGGTTAGGTTAGGTTAGGTTAGGTTAGGTTAGGTTAGGTTAGGTTAGGTTAGGTTAGGTTAGGTTAGGTTAGGTTAGGTTAGGTTAGGTTAGGTTAGGTTAGGTTAGGTTAGGTTAGGTTAGGTTAGGTTAGGTTAGGTTAGGTTAGGTTAGGTTAGGTTAGGTTAGGTTAGGTTAGGTTAGGTTAGGTTAGGTTAGGTTAGGTTAGGTTAGGTTAGGTTAGGTTAGGTTAGGTTAGGTTAGGTTAGGTTAGGTTAGGTTAGGTTAGGTTAGGTTAGGTTAGGTTAGGTTAGGTTAGGTTAGGTTAGGTTAGGTTAGGTTAGGTTAGGTTAGGTTAGGTTAGGTTAGGTTAGGTTAGGTTAGGTTAGGTTAGGTTAGGTTAGGTTAGGTTAGGTTAGGTTAGGTTAGGTTAGGTTAGGTTAGGTTAGGTTAGGTTAGGTTAGGTTAGGTTAGGTTAGGTTAGGTTAGGTTAGGTTAGGTTAGGTTAGGTTAGGTTAGGTTAGGTTAGGTTAGGTTAGGTTAGGTTAGGTTAGGTTAGGTTAGGTTAGGTTAGGTTAGGTTAGGTTAGGTTAGGTTAGGTTAGGTTAGGTTAGGTTAGGTTAGGTTAGGTTAGGTTAGG
>OU975476.1:7311811-7319311 GCA_918857605.2 Philereme vetulata
GTGGCTGTGGAACGTCATTTTATTATCTATTGTAAGCCCTAAGATTTTTATTTCGTGTGACGTGTTGATGTCGATCCCGCCCATGCTCAGCAGTGGTGTGTCGTATTTGAGTTTTCTGGTAATCACCATAGCCTTGGTTTTATGTGGCGCGAACTTCAGTTTATATTTGACACCCCACTCCTGGACATAGGCGAGGGCGGCATTGGCTTGTTGTTGCACTTCTTGCGCTGTGTCTCCATCGAACACTAGCACAACATCGTCCGCAAACGCTTGGCAGTAGTCACCGCGCCTCTCGAGTTCCCTAAGCAGTGGGTCCAGAAGAACATTCCAAAGGAGAGGGCCTCCGATCGATCCCTGGACGCAACCCTTTTTTGTGGCTTTTCTGTGTACTTCTCCGGCATATCTTACTGACACTCTCCTATCTTGAAGATAGCTGTCAATAGTCCTTCGGAGGTTTATCGGGCATTTTTCCTCTGCCAGTCTGGTCCGGATAGCGGGCCACCACGCGCTGTCAAAGGCTCCCTCTATGTCCAAGGATATCATAGTAGTTAACTTCTTGTGATCTAGTTTGTTCCTTATGTGTTGTATCAGGTCATAGAGGGAGTCCTCAGTGCTTCTCTTGGGCATGAAACCATACTGGCGAGTACTTATCCTCGGGATCAGGTGCCATTTTATTCTAGCTATCACCATTTTCTCATAGGTTTTTCCCAAAACCGGCAACAAACCTATGGGTCTATAGGACTTTGGGTGCGTGTAATCGTCCTTGCCTGGTTTCCTCAGTATTATAACAGTTGCCTCCTTCCAGATGGTTGGGAAGAACTGGAGTTCTAGGCATTTATTTACCAAGGCAAGAAACGTTTCGGCGTCCTGACGGATCACGTGTCTGCAGATGTCTGCCGTAAGACCATCCTCTCCCGGGGCCTTCCTTGGGTTGAAGCTGTCCACCGCAAAATTAAGTTCTTCCACTGTAAACGGTGGGTCATTTGTTTCATTATGACCACAGTCGTTTGCTCGGTTCGCTGATTGTCTAATTTCTCGGTGGTCATCATCATCGTCGCTTTGTAGGTCCTCCGGGTAGAAGGCCTCCGCTAGCATCCTTGCCGAGTCTTTCGGGTTCATGACAGTTCCATGTTGTACCAATGGCAGATCTTCGTGTCTTTTTGTTGTTTTCCCGATGACTCTGTTAATACCCTCCCAGACCCCCTCCTTGTCCTGCTTCCCACAAAAGCTCCTCCAACTATCTATTTGCGCCGTTTTTACCTCATTTTCATATCTTTCCTTTATTTGCAGGTACTCTCCGACGACCATTGCCCTTCGGACTGGCGCTGCACATCTGATTCTCCGCTTCCTGGTGACGACCTCTCGTTTGAGTTTGGCAAGTTCTTCGGACCACCACGGCAATGTAAGTTTCCTATTCGTTTTTATTTTTGGTATAACATGTGTACATGCTTCTTTTATTATGTTTGTGTACTTTTCAACAGCTTTATCCAACTCTTCTTTGTTGATGATTTTGTTAATTTCTATTTTGTTTATGTTGTTTTCTAATAATAATTGGGCCAGTTTCTCGTTAAATCGACCCCAATTAGCTTTTTTCGTGTTATACAGTCTAGTTGTTCTTTTTACGTGTGGCCCGCTTACCCTTTTTAAGTTTAATTTGAATGTTATGCCGTTGTGGTCCGAGCCTGTTAAGTTGTCCTCTACCTTCCAGTCATCCACCAGGTCCAGCACGTCAGCTGTGCAGGTCGTTATGTCTACGTGACTTGCGTACGTTTTTCCGCCTCTGATGGTGTAAAATGTGGGCGTATTTCCTTCGTTGAGTACCTGCAAACCCATTTCTTCTATGGCTCCAGACATGGCTTCTCCTCTACGATCGACTATTGGGCTTCCCCACCAGGTACTCTTTGCGTTCGAGTCGCCTCCCATTATTATCTTCCTGGGTCCAGTTTCTCTTTCAATTTTCTGAAGCCGCTCCAGGTATGGCTCTATGGGCTGGTCTGGCTCAAAGTAGAAGGAGACTACGGTGATTTCCCAGGCGCTGGTACGGACTTTCACTACTGCGATGTTATTTGTGGTGTATTTTGGGCACTGTATGACGTCCAAGTCGTTATCGAATACAGCTATTGCCGCTTTGACAGTCCCGTCTCCTGGGTTTGTGCTCTGGAAAATCCTCGCTCCCCTGTAGTCCCTCATCCTTCTTGCCCCGCCCACATACGGTTCCTGGAGCAGTGCCAGAGCCACCTTCCTTTCGTTAGCTTCTATCATTAGTTCATTTGTTGCTATCTGTTTCCTTTGAAGGTTTGCCTGGACAACCAGGTAGGGCTTTCTTCTGGTTTGGGTGCTTCCATTTGTCGTCGTGTTTGCCGTTGTGTCACCCTCAGCAGTACGCTACCGTAGCCCTGGCTAAGGCGTCCCACTTCCGGCGAACGGGACATTCGCCGCTAAAGGCGTTATGGTCTGTTTTTTCAAGCTTCGCCTGGTTGCAATTCGTGCATGTGGGGGCGATACCCGCGATCCAGTCTGTACACTCGGACTTCATGTGGGGCCCCCCACAGTGACAACACTTTTCCACTGTCTCTTTGCATATCCGTCTTCCATGCCCATACGCCAGGCAGAGGGAACACTGCACGAGCGGTGACTGGTCTTCTACTCTCACTCGCTGAAGGTCTATATGGACAGATTCTGCGTCAATCAAGCGCTGCCAAGCTGCAGGGGAGACCCTCATGACGATGTGGTGCGTGTGAGGGTTCCTGGTTCGTTTTTTAAAAACTATCTCCATCTTTGGGTTTGTCAGTTCCCTGAGGATTCCCTTATTCTGATTTCTCAGGGCGTCCAGAACTTCTTCATCGGTGTTATACTTTAAGACATCCCTGAGAATCACCAGTGGGTCTTTATTTTTCATGTCCTCGACATTTAGCTCTTTGGCTCCCTTTAGTCTTGCTTTGATCTTTTGTCTTTCCTCATCTGTTCGACATCCCACTATTACTTTTCTGTCTTTAGCCTTTCTGATTTTTTCAACTGCAATCCCACTTTCTCTGGCGTTAACCACTTTCCTTATTCTGTCCAGGACTTTTTCGCCGGATTCTGTCTCGTCTACAGCAGTGACCACGACAGAGTGTAGTGCAGTCTGTTCCGGTCTGCGATGGGATGCCGCTGCGACGCTCGCATAAGATTGTCGCTGCTGTAGCTCTTCTTGTTTTTCAAGAGTATCTTTAAGTTTTTCCATTCTGTGGTTGTTTTCCTGCAGAAGTCTTGTATGCTCCTCAAGCTTCATGAGGAGCTTGGTCTCTTCTGTTGGTTTCCTTAGTGGTTTTTCTGCCTCTGGGATTGTCTCTTCACTCGTCAATATCTTACCACTTGCTCCTTCCTTAACCAGTTTATACAGACGGTTTAAGGCGTATGTTACTTCCTTCTTTATGTCTGTTCTAAGGTTTCGAGCGCCGTTTAGGTGTTCTGTGGCCGAGTCCAGACATGCCTTGGCCTCTGCTACCCGATCCGTATATTTCTGGCTGATTTTTACTGGGGCCGGGTGGTTTCCTGTCGCTTCCGTTGACACTTTTGGCGTCACCGCTCTTGGTTCAACCTGCGGAAGCGTTATCTTTGGTTTTGGCTTGGGTTCCACTGTCTGTTTGGTTTCCTTCGGGGTAGTCAGGGTATGAGTGAGGTTGAGAGATGAGGGTTTTTCCGCTTTCCCTGTCTCCCACTCTCCGATACTCTTTCTCACACTCGTGCTCGTGGTCTCGCTAGAGTGGGATACAGGAGTCGGGCTCCCCTTCATCTTTCCTTTTGGGTCTCGCGTGGTCCCTTCCACGGCTTTTGGCTTTGTCGGTGTTCTGATACCAAACATACTGATCGCAGGTTTGAGTTTCACTTCAAAGGATTTGTCAACTACTCGATTTGTCTTTAGATATTTGTCTTGTTTTGTTCCAAATTTTTCGGGAAACAAATGTCAATATGGTGGTAGGTTGTCGTCGTAATTAAAGTTTGTATAAGTTATATAATATTCGTCAAATAAAATCCTAATCTAATGATGTAAATCAATGTTATGTACAAATTAAAGCTAATTATTAGTTAAAGGTTTGTAAAAGTTATATATTTATCTATTCTAAAAATTTTAAACTAATTCCGTGTCTTTTTATTTTAGACCTCGTCGCGGGAGTTTCAGCTACGAGCGCTGTCCCCCAGATGAATTGTACAACAGTTTTCTAGGTGTGCTCTATGTAGAGTTGTTCGCTCTACCTAGGTATGTCAGTGAAGTAGCGCGTGCGCTGTGTGTTAAAGTGCAGGTAAGTAACGTAACTAACACAGAAAAAGAAAAATAACCAGTAAAAATAAATTTATATATGTCCGACTCTACATATAGAGTCCGTCTCTATATAAGCTAATAGTCCGGCTACCGGTCGGTGTATCTAAAAAAGTCCCGTCAAAATCGGACGGCGGATTCGCGAGATATGAAGCTTTATAGTTTTCCCAAGATGGCGGACAAAATGGCCGCCAAAACTTGTGATCGCTATAACTCCGTCAATATTTCCCCCAGATCTTCGGGGTTTTGAAAGAAGTATTTGCCTCGTGCCCGGCTAGATTTCAACACCAAATGTAGAGTCAAAAAACTTTGACTCTACCTAGAGCCCTAAGTAAGTTTAAGTCAGAGAGAGGGCAGTTGCGGTACCAGCTGTGAAAGCCCCGTCCCAATCGGACCACTCTAGCGAGGGCTATGCCCGTTCAAAACAAACCAAGATGGCGTCCAAGATGGCCGTTCCTGGACTAACTTTGCCAGTTATTGACCAAATCGGGCCGTGTTTGGGCTTGTTTTAAAGGGCACAGCTCGCGCAGTAGCTTGGGTAGGTCCACGTGTTGATAAGCCCCCTCCCTGATTTAATAAATCTAAAAAACACTAAATTTCTGACTAAAAATGGCCTATCCACGCGAATAATCACCAAAAATTTCTGGAATTTTGCACAAAGCTCTTATTAAATATTTAAATTTTATCTATAAATTAAATTTAGTTCTAACCTTAAATTTAGGGGTACCTCGTGTTTAGTACAAAACTTTAAAAAATTTTTTATCGAAATCTAGTTGATGAACCTACTTTGAAATTTTTATATAATATAGAGGACCCTAAAATCTATACAAAACTTATTTTAGAAAGGTACGTTACTGATCTTTAGAAAAAGATATAAATTTTTAAAATTTTACAAAATTTAAAAACACTATAACTATGTGAGAACTTAACTTAGAATTGTTCTGAAAGTGCCTCCCAGCTGTTCGCGGCGATGCCTTGATGGTTCCGATGTCAGTTTACACCTGGTGGCCCTGGATCTTCAACCTCGTGGCCACGTGGTTTTTGTTTTTCTGCTTATATTTCGGCGCTCCTGCGCGGGAAAAATCAGGAAAAGCAGAAAAACTGTAGCTCACGTGGAGGCCTCTCCGAAGGCACCTTAAAAAGTGTAGGTCGCCGCTGTAGATCTCGAGGAAAATCCAGTTTAAAATTTAAAAATTTTTAAAATTTCACTTTTATCGTGATAACTTCGCGGAAAAAACACTTAGCGCCTCAACGTTTGCACAGCCGTGTGCGCCACGTGATTCCGCAATTTTTGATGTGTTACACGACAATAAAAAACACTTTTTCCAATTTTTGGTGAATTTTTTAGCGTGGAGGTATGGTTAAAAGTGGGCGCTCCGGAGTGCGGTTGGAGCCAGACTGGGTTAGGTTAGGTTAGGTTAGGTTAGGTTAGGTTAGGTTAGGTTAGGTTAGGTTAGGTTAGGTTAGGTTAGGTTAGGTTAGGTTAGGTTAGGTTAGGTTAGGTTAGGTTAGGTTAGGTTAGGTTAGGTTAGGTTAGGTTAGGTTAGGTTAGGTTAGGTTAGGTTAGGTTAGGTTAGGTTAGGTTAGGTTAGGTTAGGTTAGGTTAGGTTAGGTTAGGTTAGGTTAGGTTAGGTTAGGTTAGGTTAGGTTAGGTTAGGTTAGGTTAGGTTAGGTTAGGTTAGGTTAGGTTAGGTTAGGTTAGGTTAGGTTAGGTTAGGTTAGGTTAGGTTAGGTTAGGTTAGGTTAGGTTAGGTTAGGTTAGGTTAGGTTAGGTTAGGTTAGGTTAGGTTAGGTTAGGTTAGGTTAGGTTAGGTTAGGTTAGGTTAGGTTAGGTTAGGTTAGGTTAGGTTAGGTTAGGTTAGGTTAGGTTAGGTTAGGTTAGGTTAGGTTAGGTTAGGTTAGGTTAGGTTAGGTTAGGTTAGGTTAGGTTAGGTTAGGTTAGGTTAGGTTAGGTTAGGTTAGGTTAGGTTAGGTTAGGTTAGGTTAGGTTAGGTTAGGTTAGGTTAGGTTAGGTTAGGTTAGGTTAGGTTAGGTTAGGTTAGGTTAGGTTAGGTTAGGTTAGGTTAGGTTAGGTTAGGTTAGGTTAGGTTAGGTTAGGTTAGGTTAGGTTAGGTTAGGTTAGGTTAGGTTAGGTTAGGTTAGGTTAGGTTAGGTTAGGTTAGGTTAGGTTAGGTTAGGTTAGGTTAGGTTAGGTTAGGTTAGGTTAGGTTAGGTTAGGTTAGGTTAGGTTAGGTTAGGTTAGGTTAGGTTAGGTTAGGTTAGGTTAGGTTAGGTTAGGTTAGGTTAGGTTAGGTTAGGTTAGGTTAGGTTAGGTTAGGTTAGGTTAGGTTAGGTTAGGTTAGGTTAGGTTAGGTTAGGTTAGGTTAGGTTAGGTTAGGTTAGGTTAGGTTAGGTTAGGTTAGGTTAGGTTAGGTTAGGTTAGGTTAGGTTAGGTTAGGTTAGGTTAGGTTAGGTTAGGTTAGGTTAGGTTAGGTTAGGTTAGGTTAGGTTAGGTTAGGTTAGGTTAGGTTAGGTTAGGTTAGGTTAGGTTAGGTTAGGTTAGGTTAGGTTAGGTTAGGTTAGGTTAGGTTAGGTTAGGTTAGGTTAGGTTAGGTTAGGTTAGGTTAGGTTAGGTTAGGTTAGGTTAGGTTAGGTTAGGTTAGGTTAGGTTAGGTTAGGTTAGGTTAGGTTAGGTTAGGTTAGGTTAGGTTAGGTTAGGTTAGGTTAGGTTAGGTTAGGTTAGGTTAGGTTAGGTTAGGTTAGGTTAGGTTAGGTTAGGTTAGGTTAGGTTAGGTTAGGTTAGGTTAGGTTAGGTTAGGTTAGGTTAGGTTAGGTTAGGTTAGGTTAGGTTAGGTTAGGTTAGGTTAGGTTAGGTTAGGTTAGGTTAGGTTAGGTTAGGTTAGGTTAGGTTAGGTTAGGTTAGGTTAGGTTAGGTTAGGTTAGGTTAGGTTAGGTTAGGTTAGGTTAGGTTAGGTTAGGTTAGGTTAGGTTAGGTTAGGTTAGGTTAGGTTAGGTTAGGTTAGGTTAGGTTAGGTTAGGTTAGGTTAGGTTAGGTTAGGTTAGGTTAGGTTAGGTTAGGTTAGGTTAGGTTAGGTTAGGTTAGGTTAGGTTAGGTTAGGTTAGGTTAGGTTAGGTTAGGTTAGGTTAGGTTAGGTTAGGTTAGGTTAGGTTAGGTTAGGTTAGGTTAGGTTAGGTTAGGTTAGGTTAGGTTAGGTTAGGTT
>OU975476.1:7321811-7339311 GCA_918857605.2 Philereme vetulata
TTCGAACGTTAACCCCTGCGCTTCATGGATGGTGAGCGTTCGCGAACCTGTGCCTTCACCACAGCCCTGTCCAGTGAGGCTTTCCTTTTCGCCCTGAGTATGGACTAGAAAAAGCGTGTTGGGGAGCGTAAACGGTATTTGGGCACCAGTGTAGGTTTTCACCTTCAACGAGTGAGCTTTTAGGGTTGAGGAGTAAATCCCGGAGTAAACCTCACGTAGGGCGTAGGCGACGTCCAAGGGGTTCCGGTGTGTGCAGAGCAACTCCTGGCTGATGTTTGCTACCAGGTTTGGGCGGCAGTACCTCAGTTCGAAGAGATTTTCTCTGTCGATATAAGGTAGTTGGTTGACATCTCCGATGAGGACCATTTCTTTGGCATCACACAGCTTGACAGCCATGACTATGGCTCCGAAGTGGTTCATGAGAGCCTCGTCAACCATGAGACGGTTGAATTTGTCGGACTCTCTGAAGCCATTCACCAAGACTGAAGCCATGGTGCGTACCCTGGTCTTGACAAGGCCACCAACACGAGGCGCTAGCTTCTCCCTTAGGTCGCTAGCTGCATTTGATGTTGTGGTGATGATGGCGTCCTTGTCAGCATCAAAGTGTCCTACCACCCAGGTTGTCTTTCCACACCCCGGTACTCCATTGACCCACTCAATTGTTGGTAGTGCCCAGTCCTTCCAGCCGGATGCAGTGTCCTGATTACCCGATATGGTTTTCGCCATATCGAGAATCCTGTCATCCAGTAGGATCCTTGTGCACTTTGCGACAACAACTAAGGGATCTCCTTGTGGGGTATTGAACTTAGGTGCTCCGCTCTCGGTTCCCTCAATGCACATCTCCACAAAACCACTGGTCGCGTTGTAAGCCGCCATATAACTACCTGACATTTTTCCCTTTATGACTTGGGAATTGCCGTTGTTGTATATGGCAGCCTCTGCCTCCTCGAGTTTCTCCTCTAGCAGTTTCGCATTGCCCTGCTCAAAGTGTTGCAAGATGGTTTTGCACACTCCGAGGTTGACATCTGCGGTTGCTTTGGTGATAGCTAGAAACTCGAGGAAGGCGTTGTACGCGTGATCCTGCGGTGACGTTGCATTTACTAGACGAGGTGGAACGACCTGCCCCATGTCGGCTCTAGTTCTTTTCTCCTGCGTTGGTGCCGGTTTTGTTGGGATTTTGGACTTAGGTATTACTGTAGTTAGTGGAGCTTTGAGTTTCGCCTTTTTTGCTGGAGCTTCTACGAGTGCCTCTTTGTCTTTCGATCTCATTGTTGGAAAAGGATTTCCTGACAGCCCTTGCAGCATCGAGCTGAAGGTGTCTAGAAATCCTTTGAGATGGCCTCCGACTTTGGCTCTCTTCTTTTGCTCCTGCACACTGCTTTGATGTAGTGCAGTTTTTTCGGCGGCTGCTTTCTGTTGGACACGTTCGGATCCGCTGATCGAGGTTGGCATGGGATGTCCCCAGCTATCGGTTGCTGTTTTTGGGTCGTGTGCTTTGAGGAAGTTTAGGTTTTCTCCTCTGTCTTCGTACACGACCACCTCGTGTTGTTCTGAGGCTTTTAAACAGCATAGCCGGTCTACGACTTCTCCCTGCTCATACCCGACCGTCATCGCATCTACACTTATTACACGGGGATCTTCCGCTCCTCCGCCCGTTTCTCCCAACATGGTGAGCATCGAACATGCCTGTGCGAAAGGGGTGTAGTTGCCTTCCAATGCGAGCAGAACGATCGTCTTGTTGTGCGATCGGACTAGTCGGCATCGGTGGCCCGCCACTTCCGTTTCAGGTAACGCGCTGTAAACTTTGCGCCTCATGGTCGTTTTGGATGTGCTCCCATTTATGAGTGCTGCCAAGCCGGGTGAAATCGAAAAGTGACTTCTAGTCCCGGTTCGGCAGAAACCTATTCCCAGCCGCTCGCCGGCGCTGTCCATGAAGAGTGCCACTCCTCGAATTCTAATCCCAGGCACTCCTCTCTCCCCGCAAGCGAGGAGCGTGCGGACAGCGACGCTTTTGGCTATAGGTTCCCGCTGAGAGCCGGCACTACTTGTGGCTTGGCTAACGGGTGTTGGTTGAGATTCGAGGGGCAGAAGATCCGTGTGCCTGCTCGTCGCAACTCTGAAGATCTTCTCGGCGAATGACAGAAAATGCGGTCTGCAATCGGGATCTGCAATGATGTTGTGCAGTTCCGATTCGACCAGGTTTCTGTCGATCCGGGCTTCTAGATCTATTCGAGCCGCTAGGAAACGGGGACAGTCGAGTATGATGTGCCATACTGTTTCACAGATTTCCGGGTCGCATTCGCATCCCGGGCTGTTTTTCAGCTTGAATCTGTGAAGATACTCGGCTATTCCCCCGTGACCTGTCAAGACTTGCACTTGTACTGGTGTAAATTTTGTAGAGCGAGTTATCCGGTACGCACTGTGGACGTCTGGAAGGAACCTTCTCGTTACCGCACCTGTGCTGGAGGTTTCGTATCGATCCTGCCATTTGCGG
Organism: Philereme vetulata; assembly: GCA_918857605.2. Lineage (NCBI taxonomy): Eukaryota > Metazoa > Arthropoda > Insecta > Lepidoptera > Geometridae > Philereme > Philereme vetulata. Next base: position 7,324,306 of record OU975476.1, read on the forward strand.
ATCGATTCTTCACGAATTTTCCTCCTAACGTAAGACAGGGGGATCCTTCCGTAGTCCTGAGTGGTGTCCTCGAGTGCAGCAGCTTTCGCTAACTCGTCTGCTCTCTCATTACCGACAGTGCCTACGTGAGCCCTAAGCCAGAACATCCGGATCTCTCGTCCTCCTTCCTGGATCCTGACAATGTTCTCCTTTATGCTTCTCGCCAGAGGGTGGTTCAAGCTGGGACTCCGCAGCAGGTCGAGTGACGATCTCGAGTCACTCAGTATGCTAACTACGGGGTCCCTGCTCGAATTCACCATCTGAAGAGCCCTGTGCAGTGCATATAGTTCCGACTGGAAGACTGTGCACGCGGGGTGAAGCTTAAAGGTGGCGAAGTTTGACTCCTTTCCCTCCTCCCACTGGGTTAGAGCAGCACCTACTTTTCCGTCGATTTTGCTTCCGTCTGTGTAAATTTGGGGTCCGGTGATCTGCGGGACGGCGTCTTCTAGCAGTTCGTACTCCACGGATGTTAGGGTAGATGGATGGGGCTGTTCAAGATATCCCACTCGGAGTTCGAGCTCCGTCTCGGGTGGGAGATAGTCTTTCGCCAGACCTTTTTTGGCTCTGTATAGGTTCGCCGCCTCCTGGATCCTTAGGTCCAATGGCAGCAGACCCGACAGTGCCAGTGCTGCAGTGAGTGAGACCGTCCGGTATGACCTACAGACCTTTTGTGCAAATCCTCTCTGGAGCGCATTGAATTGATTTTTATTCATTTGCAGCTCTACAGATTGGTACCAGGCACTTGAGGCGTATGTCATAATAGGCTCCACCACCGCGATGTATATGGTTCTCGTGATTTCACTATTTAGACCCCACGTTACTTTCGCTGCGCATGCAAGCTGCTTGTAGATATCAGCTACTTTCTTGCATTGCGCGGACACGTGGGATTTAAAAACTAGGTTTCGGTCGATGATAAGGCCCAGAAGCTTTATCTCCTCAACGAGGTCCAATTTTGTACCGGCCATGAATAACTGTGGGGTTTCATACTTCAACTTCTTCGTTAGAAGCATCGCGTTGGTCTTATGCGGTGCGAAGTTGAGTTTATTTTGTTTTCCCCACGTTGCCACATGATCCAACGTTGAGTTGACAGACCGCTCTAGGCTGCCGACCGACTGTCCTGTGAAAACGAGAACCACATCATCTGCAAAGGCTTGGCAGTATATTCCATCCATCTCTAGGCTTTGCAGCAACGAGTCTAGGATGACATTCCAAAAGATTGGTCCTCCGATGGATCCTTGGACACAACCCTTCGTAGTCTCTTTCTCGTAAGCTGCTCTAGCGTAGTTGACCTTGATCTTCCGGTCTGTGAGGTACGAACACACCATCCGGTACAGATTTTCCGGACACCTTTTTTCAACAAGTTGGTTTTTAAGGGCTGGCCACCACGCATTGTCGAAGGCCCCCTCTATGTCCAGAGAGATTAGGAGTACGATGTTTTTCCCGGTTACTCCTTCTTTTATGTGCTCTATAAGGTCATAGAGGGCGTCCTCGGTTCCTCTTTGCGGCATGAACCCATATTGCCTTTTGTTTAGGGTTGGGAGTAAATGCCATTGGAGTCGACCAATCATGAGTTTCTCGATGGTTTTTCCAAGAACAGATAATAGTCCAATTGGTCTGTAGGACTTAGGATGAGTGTAGTCTGCCTTTCCTGGCTTTCGAATGATGACCACGTGTGCCACTTTCCAGTGAATGGGGAAGTGATTTAGCGACAAGCACTTGTTCGCTATCGCCATGAACACTTCCCTGTCACTTCGTATGGCTGCGGCGCAGATATCAGCTGTTAGCCCGTCTGGTCCGGGTGCCTTCTTGGGGTTTTGTGCTTGCAGCACCAACTCCAATTCCGCTGCCGTGAATGGTGGATCATCTTCCGAAAGGTCTTCAAGGGCACTCTCCTTCATCCGTTCTCGGAGGTTCGAGTGAAACGACTGGTCGGTACTCTCGGAGTCGTCTGGGTAGAAAGTTCTGGCTAAGAGTTCAGCCGACTGTTTTGGAGTTAGGGTGTTACCTTCAGAGCTTCTCAGGAGCATGTCCTCCTGCCTTCCTGACGTTTTCCTGATCACTCTGTAGATTTTATCCCACATACTCTCCTTTTCCTGAGTCGTGCAAAACTCCTTCCAGCTCTCTGTTTGGGCTTTCTCTGCGATGACTGCGTACTCCGCCTTGCATTTTTGGTATTCTTCTATAACCATTTTTACCCTGCAAGGGGCTGCGTTCCTGATCCTCCTCTTTTTCCTAAGGACCTCTCTCTTAAGATCTTCAAGCTTCTTCGACCACCACGGAGGCCTGGGATTGCCCGCCTTGCTTCCTGCGATAGGGATGGTTTGTTCGCAGGCTTCGTGGATGGCTTCAGTGTAGGCTGTGATCTTATCTTCGAGGTCCCTCGGGGTTTTGGACTCCAAAATTGAGACGGTGGTGATGTCTCTCTCTGCCAGGATGGTTTTTAGCAGATGTGCGAATTCGGTCCACTTTGCCTTCTTGGTGTTGTACTTGCGCGTTGTGATTGGCCTAAGAGTTTCTAAGGCCCTTCCCAAGCGCAAGGTGAAGGTGATAGCGTTGTGGTCCGAAGTCACAAGACCTCTCTCCACTCTCCATCCCTCGATTCTTCCGAGCAGGGGTGTGCTGCAAGCGGATACGTCCACTATGCTTGTGCATGCCCTACCCTTTCTGAAGGTCTCAAAGGTCGGAGTGTCTCCGGTGTTTAGAATTTGGAGTCCCTTCTCGTTCAGGAACGCATTGTACGCCTCTCCTCTGTCATCCTCAGATACGCTGCCCCACCAGTGGCTCCAGGCGTTTATATCTCCCGCGACGATGAGGTTTCTGGTGTCCAACTTGGTACAAACTTTTTTGATGCGGTCCAGATACGGTACTATGTCCTGGTCCCCCTCTAGGTAGACGGATATTACTCCTAGTTTTAGGCCTCCCCCGATAAGAAGGACTGCCGCTTCGGTTTCGGTTACCAGCTGTGGGTCGTGTACGACTTCTAGCCGGTCACCGAAAATTATAACGGCTGCCTTCACTGGTTTTTGCCTATTTAGGGTGCATTGGATAACCCTAGTCCCAGGATGTTGTTTTAGGACGCCAGTCTTTCCGACGTACGGTTCCTGTACTAGGGCGACCGTGATGCCCCTATCCACCGCAACCTGGAGTAATTCCGTCGTGGCCAGTTTTGAGCGTTGCAGGTTAGCTTGGATAAACCTCAAGCCTGCCCCGCCCAAGTTTTGAGGGACCGAGCTACGGTACTGTGAGACGCCCTCAGCAATACGATACTCGGGACCGCGCTATTGCATCCCATTTTAGTCGCTCTGGGCACTCTTTGCTAAAAGCATTGTGCGCCAGGTTGATGCTTGTGCCGTGCGCGGCCGAGCAGTTTTTGCACTTTGGAGGGTTCCCCTCCTGTCTCCCCTTGCATTTCTCCCAGGAGTGAGCCCTTCCGCAGTGACTGCAGAGCTCGTCTTTCTCCCGGCAGACAACCTTAGTGTGGCCGAAGCCGAGGCATTTGGTGCACTGCACCAGTGGGGTCTGATCAAATATAGGTCTGCGTTGCATACCTATATAGATCTTTCCAGCCTCCACCAGGTTTTTATGGATGGAAGGGGAAACTTCCAGTACCGCATGGCACTCGAGTGGGTTACGTGCCTTTTTACGGTACCGCATCTTGACGGTGCTATCCTTCAAGTTAACGTTCTTTAAAATATTTTTATTTTGCGCCAGTATATTTTCTACGATGTCTCCGTCGGTGTGGTAGGATAGGACATCCCTGACGATGACTAGAGGGTTTGCTGCCCTCGCCACTTCCGCCTTTAGGCCCTTATCCATCCTAACCCTGCTCTGCACCAGATCAAGGTCTTCTCTGGAGCTACAACTTAGGATGACTTTTTTATTTTTAGCCTTCCTAACTCTGTCTATCTTGGCTCCAGTTTTTTTGGTGTCAAGAGCCACCCTGATCCTGTCGATCACATTTTCCCCGGTGTTTTGGGGGTTGTCTGATGTGATGATCAGGGTGTGGTTTGGTTTTAAGGGCGGTGGTGGCTTGGCGGCGACCTTGGCGTAGGTCAGCTTCCCTTTCGAGCTGCATCGTTCCTCAGTTTTGGCGAGCTCCGCTTCGAGGTTGAGGGACGGTGGTGGTGCCCTCATCTTTTCTTCCCGAAGGGTTCGGAGCTCAGATGTCACCGCTTCCATTCTCTCCGTTAGAGGATGCATATGCTCCTCCATGTTGATTAGAATGGGCTGCGGTGGCTCGGATGGGGGCGCTCGTTCAGCTGACATCGCTTTCAGGATGCCCTTCATCTCCTCCACTTCCTGCCTCAGGCCAGGTTCTGGCTGTGCTGATGGGGGTTTGGAGTCCATTTTCTCCATGGCTTTAAGGTTGGACTCCAGGATCTCGCGCGTGTGTTTATTGCTCTCTCTCCGGAGCTCATCCAGCTGATTCTGGAGAGATTCTACTCCTGCCTTGAGGCTCGAGTGGTCTCTCCAGATGGGGTCTTCCTCTTTCCCCTTTTGCCCGCTGGTTACGAGCTCTCCCAATGCTCTAACACGCTTGTCGAGGTCCTGGAGCGCTTCCGACGTTTCCTTTATAAGCCTATGGGGCTCCTGGGTCTCATACCCCTGCCAGTTTCGCACCGCTTGTATCTCCTTGAGCGATGCGCCGATGTCCGTTCTGGCCTTTGACATTTCCGACGTGAGATTGGTGGTAATGTTTATCAATTGTTTTGTATGGGCTCTCTCCACCCTTACGAGCTCCGTGGCGTGTCTCGTCCTTTCCCTTTCCAGACTGGTGATATGTCTGGATCTTGAGTCCGACAGTGAGAGGACTATTTCGTAAAGAGTCTGCAGGCTTTCGAGTGCGACGACTTTGCACTCCCTCTTCATATTGCCTGCAGACTCCAACGCGTCCTTCCCTTTCAGGGTTAGGTTAGGTTAGGTTAGGTTAGGTTAGGTTAGGTTAGGTTAGGTTAGGTTAGGTTAGGTTAGGTTAGGTTAGGTTAGGTTAGGTTAGGTTAGGTTAGGTTAGGTTAGGTTAGGTTAGGTTAGGTTAGGTTAGGTTAGGTTAGGTTAGGTTAGGTTAGGTTAGGTTAGGTTAGGTTAGGTTAGGTTAGGTTAGGTTAGGTTAGGTTAGGTTAGGTTAGGTTAGGTTAGGTTAGGTTAGGTTAGGTTAGGTTAGGTTAGGTTAGGTTAGGTTAGGTTAGGTTAGGTTAGGTTAGGTTAGGTTAGGTTAGGTTAGGTTAGGTTAGGTTAGGTTAGGTTAGGTTAGGTTAGGTTAGGTTAGGTTAGGTTAGGTTAGGTTAGGTTAGGTTAGGTTAGGTTAGGTTAGGTTAGGTTAGGTTAGGTTAGGTTAGGTTAGGTTAGGTTAGGTTAGGTTAGGTTAGGTTAGGTTAGGTTAGGTTAGGTTAGGTTAGGTTAGGTTAGGTTAGGTTAGGTTAGGTTAGGTTAGGTTAGGTTAGGTTAGGTTAGGTTAGGTTAGGTTAGGTTAGGTTAGGTTAGGTTAGGTTAGGTTAGGTTAGGTTAGGTTAGGTTAGGTTAGGTTAGGTTAGGTTAGGTTAGGTTAGGTTAGGTTAGGTTAGGTTAGGTTAGGTTAGGTTAGGTTAGGTTAGGTTAGGTTAGGTTAGGTTAGGTTAGGTTAGGTTAGGTTAGGTTAGGTTAGGTTAGGTTAGGTTAGGTTAGGTTAGGTTAGGTTAGGTTAGGTTAGGTTAGGTTAGGTTAGGTTAGGTTAGGTTAGGTTAGGTTAGGTTAGGTTAGGTTAGGTTAGGTTAGGTTAGGTTAGGTTAGGTTAGGTTAGGTTAGGTTAGGTTAGGTTAGGTTAGGTTAGGTTAGGTTAGGTTAGGTTAGGTTAGGTTAGGTTAGGTTAGGTTAGGTTAGGTTAGGTTAGGTTAGGTTAGGTTAGGTTAGGTTAGGTTAGGTTAGGCTAGGTTAGGTTAGGTTAGGTTAGGTTAGGTTAGGTTAGGTTAGGTTAGGTTAGGTTAGGTTAGGTTAGGTTAGGTTAGGTTAGGTTAGGTTAGGTTAGGTTAGGTTAGGTTAGGTTAGGTTAGGTTAGGTTAGGTTAGGTTAGGTTAGGTTAGGTTAGGTTAGGTTAGGTTAGGTTAGGTTAGGTTAGGTTAGGTTAGGTTAGGTTAGGTTAGGTTAGGTTAGGTTAGGTTAGGTTAGGTTAGGTTAGGTTAGGTTAGGTTAGGTTAGGTTAGGTTAGGTTAGGTTAGGTTAGGTTAGGTTAGGTTAGGTTAGGTTAGGTTAGGTTAGGTTAGGTTAGGTTAGGTTAGGTTAGGTTAGGTTAGGTTAGGTTAGGTTAGGTTAGGTTAGGTTAGGTTAGGTTAGGTTAGGTTAGGTTAGGTTAGGTTAGGTTAGGTTAGGTTAGGTTAGGTTAGGTTAGGTTAGGTTAGGTTAGGTTAGGTTAGGTTAGGTTAGGTTAGGTTAGGTTAGGTTAGGTTAGGTTAGGTTAGGTTAGGTTAGGTTAGGTTAGGTTAGGTTAGGTTAGGTTAGGTTAGGTTAGGTTAGGTTTTTTTTTTTTTTTTTTTTTTTTTTTTTTTCCTGTCCGGACGCAGAGGTCCGGCCCGCGAGCTATCCTACTCTGCCCTCCGATTTCATTTCGGAGTCCTTATATACTTTCATTCTTGTCTTATCTTTTATAATATCTTTCATTCCTCATACTGATTCTTTCTATTGTTCATCTTTCTTTCATGCTGTTCATTGGTGGGATGCCAATATTAACCTATTCTCTTATATCTATTTGTTTGTTTATTCATTTTTAATGTATCAAGGGTGGAATGGGTGGGGTTCACATCTTTCTTTAACATTTAACTTTATAACAACAATTTCTTAATATCTATACAGTTCTTATTTCTTAATTATTAATTTTTGTTCATTATTTCTTATTTTTAACTTATTTACACGATTACAGCATTTTATATGAAGACTTAATTTTAATATTTATAGGTTACAGTACAATGTGGCTTAACTAACTTACTACTTTGTTATTACATATAATGGCTAAAATTTACACAGGTTAGGGTTTTTAGTTTTCGGAAATACAGGGAGCTCTATACAGAAACTTAAAAGTTTACTTCCTATGTTTACTATTTGTATTTATTTAAAAGGTACACGAAAATTTAACACACATTCTATTCTATTACACATGAGTTTAGGTTTTTAGCAGTATACCTCTAGTATACTTAACACTTATTATTTCTATCGTATCTTTTACAATCTATTCTAACAATTCAATGGGTATAGAGTCTTACTTTAGTTTTTATTACTAATTAATACTATTTAATTAAAAATAAAATAAAATTTAACACATTTTTCTTAAACTATTTTATATATGCTGATGGTATATAAATCAATATATGTTCAGCATATTTTTCTTAACTATTTATTCCTATTTATTACTATTTTGACTACTTCTGTACAATATTTCAAAAAATGGTTTCTGCTCTCTGTGTCAGACATGATCTTATTTACTGTTTTGGGCGTTATGTCACAGTCTAGCCTATTTTCAATCTCGTATCTCCGTAAACCATTGGCGGGGCATTCGAAAAGAATATGTTCTACAGTCTCATTTACGTCAGGCTCACAGATGCACGATGGGTTCTCCTTACACCTGAACCTCGTCAGGTATTCTGAGAACCCACCGTGCCCTGTCATTATCTGTGTAAGTATGCCGTTTAGTTCAATTTTTCTAATGATTTTGTACGCGTCCACCGCGTCCGGAAAGAAGATTTTGGTGGTTGAGGCAGTTTGTCCCGCCCTGTACCTCTCATTCCATTTGGCAAGCGACTCCGAACGAATCTGTCGCTTGACAAATGAAACCGGGCAAAGGTCGTAGTCGGGCTTCTTCTTGAGTTTTAGTGCTGCGATCTTGGCTAGTTGGTCCGCTCTCTCATTACCCTCTAATCCAGCGTGGGCTTTGATCCAGAATAAAAACACTTTTTTATCCTGGATCTTGCAGATTTTTAGGTTTTTCCGAGTTTCCACTGCTAAGGGATGTATGGAAGAAGGGTTTGAGATTGCTTCCAACGCCGATCTTGAGTCGCTATAGATTCCAAAACTCTGTTCCGAGCATTTAAGAATCTCCCTCGTCGCTTTGCATATGGCCAGGAGTTCTGCCTGGTAAACGGTGCAGTACGGTGCCAGCTTTATCTTGAGGGCTTTCGTCTCGGCGTCATTGTTCCAAAAGGACAATGCCGCTCCGACTTTTCCCTCAATTTTGCTGCCATCCGTGAATATCTTGACTGCCTGATAGTTATTTGCGTTTACATCGTCTTGGTTTGCCAGGCTCACGAATTCCCAGCTCATATGGTCTGCGGGATGGGGGGTATTCACATACCGCACCATGGTCTCTACATCCCAGTCTTTTGACATCGGTCGTGACACCCCACGCCTGGCCAGATATAGTGCTGCTGCTTCCTGTATGCGTAGGTCCAGCGGGAGAATCCCGGCCAGCATCAAGGCGGAATTCAGAGACACGGTGCGGTACGCCTTGCTCAGCTTTTGAGCGAAGCCCCTTTGGACAGCATTTAACTGCCTCTGTACCCCCAACTTCTCGGTTGCTGGTGCCCATGCACTGGCCGCATACGTAATCACAGGCTCCACCGTGGCTGTGTAGATTAAACGGATGACTTCTGGGTGCAGGCCCCAGCTGACCCTGGCGGCTCTGGAAAGCTGTTTGTAGATATTTAACGCTTTCCGGCAGACGTTTATGCTGTGGCTATTGAACGTCAGTTTATCGTCTATCGTGAGCCCCAGGATCTTAATTTCGGTGGACATCCCAATGTCTACCCCTCCCATGCTCAGCAGTGGTGTGTCATATTTCAGCTTTCTAGTAATCACCATAGCTTTGGTCTTGTTTGGTGCAAACTTTAACTTGTTTCTGACACCCCACTGCTGAACATAGGCGAGGGCGGCATTGGCTCGTCCCTGCACTTCCAGTGCCGTGTCTCCGTCGAAAACCAGCACGACATCATCCGCAAATGCCTGAGCATAGTCCCTACGTACTTCGAGCCCCTTAAGGAGTGAGTCCAAGAGCAGGTTCCAAAGGATTGGGCCTCCTATAGACCCCTGAACACAGCCTTTGTTAGTGCTTTTTATGTGTTCTTCTCCCAGATACCGCACTCTAACTCTTCGATCCGTCAGGTAACTGTCTATGACCTTCCTTATATTGATCGGACAGTCTTCTTCAGCCAGCCTGGTTCGTATAGCTGGCCACCATGCACTGTCGAAGGCTCCCTCTATGTCCAACGATATGACCGTGATAAGTTTTTTCTGGTTTAATTTTGCACGTATATAGCATATCAGGTCGTAGAGGGAGTCTTCTGTGCTCTTTTGTGGCATGAAACCATACTGGCGACTATTCATTTTTGGGACAAGGTGCCACTTCATCCGCCTGACTAACATCTTCTCGAACACTTTACCTAAAACCGGTAACAAGCCTATCGGCCTGTATGATTTAGGGTTGGTATACTCATCCTTGCCTGGCTTTCTCAAGACCACCACTGTGGCCTCCTTCCAGCTGTACGGGAAGTAATACAACGAGAGACACTTGTTGGCCAGAGCAAGGAAGAGTTCTGCGTTTTGCGCGATCGCATGACCGCAGATGTCCGACGTAAGTCCATCTGCTCCCGGCGCTTTCTTCGGGTTGAAACTTCTGGCCGCGGATCTAAGCTCTTCCATTGTAAATGGCGGGTCATGGTGCTCATCATGAACCCGCTCATTTACTTGGTCTGCTACCTCTCTGGCCTGCCGATGGTCTGCGTTTTCATCGCTTTCCAGGTCTTCTGGGTAAAATGTTTCGGCTAGCAGCCTTGCCGATTCTTGTGACCCCATCACCCTTCCGTCCTTCACCAAGGGGATGTCTTCTTGTCTCCTAGATGTCCTACCAATAACTCTATAAATTCCTTCCCATATTCCCTCTTTATCCTGTCTACCACAAAACCCCTTCCAGCTTTCTATCTGTGCTTTTCTGGCCTCATATTCATATTTTTCCTTTGCTTGCAGGTACTCGTTTACGACTTTGGGCCTCCGGACCGGCGCTGCGCATCGGATTCTTCGCCTCCTGGTGGTGACCTCCTTCTTCAGTCTGGCAAGCTCTTCAGTCCACCATGGCAAGGTAAGTTTATTTTTATTTTTAATTTTTGGAATGCTACTATCACATGATTCTATTATTACTTTTGTATACGCTTTTACTGCTTTTTCTATTTCTATTTTGCTCTCTAGCTTATCTATTTCTATTTTATTTAGGTTATTTTCTTCTAGTAATCTGTCCAGTTTCTCACGAAACTGGCTCCAATTCGCTTTTTTACTGTTATATATACGTGTTGTTCTTCTAATTATTATTCCTTTTCCTTTATTCATTCTCAGTTTAAGTATAATAGCATTATGGTCCGAGCTTGTCATGCCGACTTCAACCCTCCATTCCTCCACCAGGTCAAGCACCCCCGATGTGCAGGCTGTAAGGTCTATAAAGCTGGTGAGTGTCCTATTCCCTCTTACTGTGTCGAATGTTGGGGTGTCTCCCTCATTGAGCACCTGCAAGCCCATCTCCTCCAATACCCCAGCCATTTCTTCGCCCCTACTGTCAACTTCCATGCTCCCCCACCATGTGCTCTTCGCGTTAGCGTCTCCTCCGAAGATCATTTTGTCGGCCCCTAAACTCTGCTCAATTTCCTTCAGCTGTTCCAGGTAGGGTTCTATTCGTTGATCCGGCTCAAAATAAAAGGAAACCAGCAGGATTTCCCAGGCCTCCGTTTTGATTCCCACGACGACGATGTTGTTGGTGGTCAGGTTCGGATATTGGATGACCTTTATATCGTCATTAAAAACCATTATTGCCGCCTTAACAACTCCACCGTCTCCGCGGTTCACGTTCTGGAAGACTCGAGCACCCCGATAACTTCCCATTTGGCCTACGGCCCCTATGTACGGCTCCTGGAGCAGCGCCAGGTCTATCCGTTTATCAGTAGCCTCAAGCATCAGCTCTTGTGTTGCAAGCTTTTTACGCTGCAGGTTTGCTTGGGCTATCTGATAGATCCTGGAAGTAGTGTTCGCAGGTGTGTCGCCCGGGACCACCTCAGCAATACGCTATGGTGGCTCGGGCCAACGCTTCCCACTTTCTCCGGATTGGGCACTCTTCGCTAAACGCGTTGTGCTCTCTCTTATCGAGCTTGGCGTGGGTGCAGTTACAGCATGCCGGAGCCATGCCAGCCAAAAGATCGGTACACTCTGCTTTCATGTGTGGCCCCCCACAGTGGCTGCATTTCTCAATGGCGTCTTTGCAGAAACGCCGCCCGTGACCATACCCCAGGCAGAGTGAGCACTGGACCAAAGGCGATTGGTCCGCCACCCTCACCCGCTGGAGGTCGATCACGACAGTTTCCGCTTTTTGGGGATACTCTCATGACGATATGACTCGTTTGGGGGTTCCTTGCTCTCTTTTTGTACAGGATTTCCACCTTCTTCTCATCTCCTTCTATATCCTTGAGAATTCTGTGGTTCTGGTTCCACAGCCCTTTGAGGATGTCCTCGTCGCTGTTGAAATTTAGTACATCTCGAAGAATAACGAGAGGATTTTTGTTTTTTACCTCTTGTACGTTGAGGTGCTTTTCTGCTCGTTTCAATCTTTCTTTTATTTGTTCCCTTTCTTTCACCGTTCTACAGCCAACGATCACCTTTCTGTCCTTCGCTTTTCTGATTCGTTCGACTGCAACCCCTCCCTCTTTTGCGTTGACAGCCTCTCTTATCCTTTTGAGGATTTCGTCTCCTGATTCCGTCTCGTCTTTGGCGGTGATCACTACAGAGTGTAGCGCGGTCTGTTCTGGAGACTGTCTCTTGGACGCTGCCGCCACACTCGCGTACGTCATCTTCTCTTGATACTCTTGCTGCTTCTCGATCGCTTCCTTGAGCTTCTCCATCCTCTCGTTATTCTCCTGGATAAGCTTCGAGTGCTCTATCATCTTTTTTACGAGTTCATTTTCTGTGTTGCCTCCTTTTTTAGGTTCTTTGGTCTCTTCCACCACTTCCACCTGATTCATTTTGCCGGTTTCCGACCGCTTCACCTTTTCTCCCTCTTTCACCAGCTGGTAGAGCCTGTCGAGTCCCTGTGTGACTCCGGCTTTTATCTCTGTTTTTAGATTTCTCGCATTCCCAAGGGTCAACTTGGCCTTATTCAGACAGGCCCTCGCCTCCGTCAACCGATCCGTGTACTTTGTCTTCGGCCCTTCCGGTGTGAATGTCACATTCATACTTGTTTTTTGGGGTCCCACTGGCGCGGCCCTCTTTGGAGAGGTCGAGGTGCCGGGGAGTGCATCCGGTTTCCCGGACTCCCACTCCCCAATACTCCGCCTCACTCCGGGAGTCCTCGCCGAGCAAACGCCAGCACCCGGGCTCGCTTCGTCTTTTTTCGGCTTCGGCCAGCTTTCCATTGTTGCCGTGTCTTCCTTCGGCTTCGGCCTCATCTCCTGGTTTGTCTGTCGCGTCGTCACTTTTCCTTGAGGGTCTTCATCTGTACCCTTCGTCGTTTTTGTGGGCGTGCGGATTCCGAGCATCTTTTTATCAGTTAGGGGAACGCGTCAAGATATTAAAATAGTTATATGGAGAAGTTTGTATAAGTTGTAAATACGTAAATATTTAAATCTAAACTATCCTAGGTAAATTAAAATAAAATAAAGCAAATAAATCAATAAAATGAAATGAAATAAAATATCTGTCAAGTTACCTATTACTAAAATTATGTGTAAATTTGATCGTTCAGGAACAGTAAAAAGACCAGAACTAAAACCGCGTCAAATCCAAAATAACAGTCACGGAGATACGAGTCCTAAACAGGACAAACTGTCCAAATCGTTCCGAGAAGGTACACTATTTAATAATAAAAGCAAAATTATACTCAGTTTTAGTGTATCTGAGTTATTGTACAAAGGTCTTAAAAATATAAATATAATATTACAACATGTGATCTAATCAAGTTTTATTACAATTCACCGGTCCTCGTTCCTTTAGTTTACCTAGTTTTTCCTCACTCAGAGGAAAAACACAAGAAATAAAATAAGATATAATATATAAAAAAAAAAAATTTAACGACTCTATATAGAGTCGGCCTCTATGTTTATGTAGGTAGTCCGGCTACCGGTCAGTTTACCTGTGAAAGCCCCGTCAAAATTCGGCGGCGGGTTAACGAGATATGGGGCTTTTACTTTTTGCCAAGATGGCGGACAAAATGGCCGCCAAATCTTGTTTACAAAATATCTCGGTCGATATAGGTGCCAGCAGTGAAAACCGCGCCTCAATCGGACCACTCTAGCAAAAGTTATGTAGGATTTAAATTTTTCAAAATGGCGGACAAAATGGCTGCCAATTTTCTATATTCCCACAACTTTGCAAGTTTAAGTCGTAAAGAGACGCGGTTTTGGGCAAAGCGTACCACCTAACACAGTCTACTTCTCCTGCTGGTTGGTTAAGGTTGGAAAAAAGTGACTCTACCTAGAGTCCCAACCGGTCTTGGCAGACTCTGTTGGTGACGACTACTCCAAAACAGAAAACCGCTCTCCGATCTGACTATCCGCTACTGAGTTATCCTTGTTTTAATTTTTCAAAGATGGCGGCCAAAATGGCCGCTCCGGAGCAACTCTGGCAATTACAGTCCGAAACAGCCCGAGTTTGGGCTCGTTTAAAAGAGAATTTAAGTCCCTATTTGAATATTCCCCCAATGGTACAATTTTATTACTCCCCGAATTAAAAATAACAAAAAACTAAAAAATATTGAGTAAAACTAATCCTAAAAATACAATTTTGGTCCAAAAAATTCGGAAAAAACTTATAATAGCTTAAAATATTATTACCTATTTATATAAAATTAAATTTTTTCTCTAAGTATTTTAGAAGGGGCACCTCGTGTTAGTCTAAATAATTAAAAAATTTTTATCTCAAAAACTAGTTGATCGACCCCAGTCGAATTTTTTATGTTAGGTAGAGGACCCTAAGCTCTACAAAAAATAAATTTAAAAAAGGGGGGTTACCGATTTTTTTAAAGAGTTAAAAATATTTGAAAAATTTAAAAATCTAAAAATGCTGTAACTCAGTCAAAAAATTACTTAGCTAAAAACTAAAAGTGCCTCCGGTATCCCCACGTTGGTGTCTTGGAAGCCCTGATGTCAGTTTTCTTCTCAGCACTTCGGATCGCTGACCTCGTGGCACGTGGTGTTTGTTTTTTTCGCCTTTATTTCCGCGCTCCTGCGCGAAAAAAATCGGCAAAAGAAACAGTCTTGTAGAGCTCCCGGAGGCCCTTCGGATGACTTTATAAAAACTGTGGGTCACCGCTGTAGATCCGGAGAAAAATCCCTTTTAAATTTTAAAATTTTTAAAATTTTCACTTTTTCACTAATAGCGCCGCGGAAAAAACACTTAGCGACACAGCGTTTTCACAGCCGTGTGCGCCTTGTGATTCCTCAATTTTTGATATGTCACACGACAGTAAAAATGACAACTTTCGATTTTTGGCGAATTTTTCGCGTGGAGGTATACTTAAAAGTGGGCGCTCCGGAGTGCGGTTGGAGCCAGACTGGTTAGGTTAGGTTAGGTTAGGTTAGGTTAGGTTAGGTTAGGTTAGGTTAGGTTAGGTTAGGTTAGGTTAGGTTAGGTTAGGTTAGGTTAGGTTAGGTTAGGTTAGGTTAGGTTAGGTTAGGTTAGGTTAGGTTAGGTTAGGTTAGGTTAGGTTAGGTTAGGTTAGGTTAGGTTAGGTTAGGTTAGGTTAGGTTAGGTTAGGTTAGGTTAGGTTAGGTTAGGTTAGGTTAGGTTAGGTTAGGTTAGGTTAGGTTAGGTTAGGTTAGGTTAGGTTAGGTTAGGTTAGGTTAGGTTAGGTTAGGTTAGGTTAGGTTAGGTTAGGTTAGGTTAGGTTAGGTTAGGTTAGGTTAGGTTAGGTTAGGTTAGGTTAGGTTAGGTTAGGTTAGGTTAGGTTAGGTTAGGTTAGGTTAGGTTAGGTTAGGTTAG
>OU975476.1:7344311-7351120 GCA_918857605.2 Philereme vetulata
CTTGTCTTATCTTTTATAATATCTTTCATTCCTCATACTGATTCTTTCTATTGTTCATCTTTCTTTCATGCTGTTCATTGGTGGGATGCCAATATTAACCTATTCTCTTATATCTATTTGTTTGTTTATTCATTTTTATTGTATCAATGGTGGAATGGGTGGGGTTCACATCTTTCCTTAACATTTTACTTTATAACAACAATTTCTTACTATCTATACAGTTCTTATTTCTTAATTATTAATTTTTGTTCATTATTATTTTTTTTTTTTTTTTTTTTTTTTTTTTTTTTTTTTTTTTTAACTTATTTACACGATTACAGCAATTTATATGAAGACTTAATTTTAATATTTATAGGTTACAGTACAATGTGGCTTAACTAACTTACTACTTTGTTATTACATATAATGGCTAAAATTTACACAGGTTAGGGATTTTAGTTTTCGGAAATACAGGGAGGTTTATACAGAAACTTAAAAGTTTACTTCCTATGTTTACTATATGTATTTATTTAAAAGGTACACGAAAATTTAACACACATTCTATTCTATTACACATGAGTTTAGGTTTTTAGCAGTATACCTCTAGTATACTTAACACTTATTATTTCTATCGTATCTTTTACAATCTATTCTAACAATTCAATGGGTATAGAGTCTTACTTTAGTTTTTATTACTAATTAATACTATTTAATTAATAATAAAATTAAATTTAACACATTTTTCTTAGACTATTTTATATATGCTGATGGTATATAAATCAATATATGTTCAGCATATTTTTCTTAACTATTTATTCCTATTTATTACTATTTTGACTACTTCTGTACAATATTTCAAAAAATGGTTTCTGCTCTCTGTGTCAGACATGATCTTATTTACTGTTTTGGGCGTTATGTCACAGTCTAGCCTATTTTCAATCTCGTATCTCCGTAAACCATTGGCGGGGCATTCGAAAAGAATATGTTCTACAGTCTCATTTACGTCGGGCTCACAGATGCACGATGGGTTCTCCTTACACTTGAACCTCGTCAGGTATTCTGAGAACCCACCGTGCCCTGTCATTATCTGTGTAAGTATGCTGTTAAGTTCAATTTTTCTAATGATTTTGTACGCGTCCACCGCGTCCGGAAAGAAGATTTTGGTGGTTGAGGCAGTTTGTCCCACCCTGTACCTCTCATTCCACTTGGCAAGCGACTCCGAACGAATCTGTCGCTTGACAAATGAAACCGGGCAAAGGTCGTAGTCGGGCTTCTTCTTGAGTTTTAGTGCTGCGATCTTGGCTAGTTGGTCCGCTCTCTCATTACCCTCTAATCCAGCGTGGGCTTTGATCCAGAATAAAAACACTTTTTTATCCTGGATCTTGCAGATTTTTAGGTTTTTCCGAGTTTCCACTGCTAAGGGATGTATGGAAGAAGGGTTTGAGATTGCTTCCAACGCCGATCTTGAGTCGCTATAGATTCCAAAACTCTGTTCCGAGCATTTAAGAATCTCCCTCGTCGCTTTGCATATGGCCAGGAGTTCTGCCTGGTAAACGGTGCAGTACGGTGCCAGCTTTATCTTGAGGGCTTTCGTCTCGGCGTCATTGTTCCAAAAGGACAATGCCGCTCCGACTTTTCCCTCAATTTTGCTGCCATCAGTGAATATCTTGACTGCCTGATAGTTATTTGCGTTTACATCGTCTTGGTTTGCCAGGCTCACGAATTCCCAGCTCATATGGTCTGCGGGATGGGGGGTATTCACA
Source organism: Philereme vetulata (assembly GCA_918857605.2). NCBI lineage: Eukaryota > Metazoa > Arthropoda > Insecta > Lepidoptera > Geometridae > Philereme > Philereme vetulata. Next base: position 7,346,054 of record OU975476.1, read on the forward strand.
TACCGCACCATGGTCTCTACATCCCAGTCTTTTGACATCGGTCGTGACACCCCACGCCTGGCCAGATATAGTGCTGCTGCTTCCTGTATGCGTAGGTCAAGCGGGAGAATCCCGGCCAGCATCAAGGCGGAATTCAGAGACACGGTGCGGTACGCCTTGCTTAGCTTTTGAGCGAAGCCCCTTTGGACAGCATTTAACTGCCTCTGTACCCCCAACTTCTCGGTTGCTGGTGCCCATGCACTGGCCGCATACGTAATCACAGGCTCCACGGTGGCTGTGTAGATTAAACGGATGACTTCTGGGTGCAGGCCCCAGCTGACCCTGGCGGCTCTGGAAAGCTGTTTGTAGATATTTAACGCTTTCCGGCAGACGTTTATGCTGTGGCTATTGAACGTCAGTTTATTGTCTATCGTGAGCCCCAGGATCTTAATTTCGGTGGACATCCCAATGTCTACCCCTCCCATGCTCAGCAGTGGTGTGTCATATTTCAGCTTTCTAGTAATCACCATAGCTTTGGTCTTGTTTGGTGCAAACTTTAACTTGTTTCTGACACCCCACTGCTGAACATAGGCGAGGGCGGCATTGGCTCGTCCCTGCACTTCCAGTGCCGTGTCTCCGTCGAAAACCAGCACGACATCATCCGCAAATGCCTGAGCATAGTCCCTACGTACTTCGAACCCCTTAAGGAGTGAGTCCAAGAGCAGGTTCCAAAGGATTGGGCCTCCTATAGACCCCTGAACACAGCCTTTGTTAGTGCTTTTTATGTGTTCTTCTCCCAGATACCGCACTCTAACTCTTCGATCCGTCAGGTAACTGTCTATGACCTTCCTTATATTGATCGGACAGTCTTCTTCAGCCAGCCTGGTTCGTATAGCTGGCCACCATGCACTGTCGAAGGCTCCCTCTATGTCCAACGATATAACCGTGATAAGTTTTTTCTGGTTTAATTTTGCACGTATATAGCATATCAGGTCGTAGAGGGAGTCTTCTGTGCTCTTTTGTGGCATGAAACCATACTGGCGACTATTCATTTTTGGGACAAGGTGCCACTTCATCCGCCTGACTAACATCTTCTCGAACACTTTACCTAAAACCGGTAACAAGCCTATCGGCCTGTACGATTTAGGGTTGGTATACTCATCCTTGCCTGGCTTTCTCAAGACCACCACTGTGGCCTCCTTCCAGCTGTACGGGAAGTGATACAGCGAGAGACACTTGTTGGCCAGAGCAAGGAAGAGTTCTGCGTTTTGCGCGATCGCATGACCGCAGATGTCCGACGTAAGTCCATCTGCTCCCGGCGCTTTCTTCGGGTTGAAACTTCTGGCCGCGGATCTAAGCTCTTCCATTGTAAATGGCGGGTCATGGTGCTCATCATGAACCCGCTCATTTACTTGGTCTGCTACCTCTCTGGCCTGCCGATGGTCTGCGTTTTCATCGCTTTCCAGGTCTTCTGGGTAAAATGTTTCGGCTAGCAGCCTTGCCGATTCTTGTGACCCCATCACCCTTCCGTCCTTCACCAAGGGGATGTCTTCTTGTCTCCTAGATGTCCTACCAATAACCCTATAAATTCCTTCCCATATTCCCTCTTTATCCTGTCTACCACAAAACCCCTTCCAGCTTTCTATCTGTGCTTTTCTGGCCTCATATTCATATTTTTCCTTTGCTTGCAGGTACTCGTTTACGACTTTGGGCCTCCGGACCGGCGCTGCGCATCGGATTCTTCGCCTCCTGGTGGTGACCTCCTTCTTCAGTCTGGCAAGCTCTTCAGTCCACCATGGCAAGGTAAGTTTATTTTTATTTTTAATTTTTGGAATGCTACTATCACATGATTCTATTATTACTTTTGTATACGCTTCTACTGCTTTTTCTATTTCTATTTTGCTCTCTAGCTTATCTATTTCTATTTTATTTAGGTTATTTTCTTCTAGTAATCTGTCCAGTTTCTCACGAAACTGGCTCCAATTCGCTTTTTTACTGTTATATATACGTGTTGTTCTTCTAATTATTATTCCTTTTCCTTTATTCATTCTCAGTTTAAGTATAATAGCATTATGGTCCGAGCTTGTCATGCCGACTTCAACCCTCCATTCCTCCACCAGGTCAAGCACCCCCGATGTGCAGGCTGTAAGGTCTATAAAGCTGGTGAGTGTCCTATTCCCTCTTACTGTGTCGAATGTTGGGGTGTCTCCCTCATTGAGCACCTGCAAGCCCATCTCCTCCAATACCCCAGCCATTTCTTCGCCCCTACTGTCAACTTCCATGCTCCCCCACCATGTGCTCTTCGCGTTAGCGTCTCCTCCGAAGATCATTTTGTCGGCCCCTAAACTCTGCTCAATTTCCTTCAGCTGTTCCAGGTAGGGTTCTATTCGTTGATCCGGCTCAAAATAAAAGGAAACCAGCAGGATTTCCCAGGCCTCCGTTTTGATTCCCACGACGACGATGTTGTTGGTGGTCAGGTTCGGATATTGGATGACCTTTATATCGTCATTAAAAACCATTATTGCCGCCTTAACAACTCCACCGTCTCCGCGGTTCACGTTCTGGAAGACTCGAGCACCCCGATAGCTTCCCATTTGGCCTACGGCCCCTATGTACGGCTCCTGGAGCAGCGCCAGGTCTATCCGTTTATCTGTAGCCTCAAGCATCAGCTCTTGTGTTGCAAGCTTTTTCCGCTGCAGGTTTGCTTGGGCTATCTGATAGATCCTGGAAGTAGTGTTCGCAGGTGTGTCGCCCGGGACCACCTCAGCAATATGCTATGGTGGCTCGGGCCAACGCTTCCCACTTTCTCCGGATTGGGCACTCTTCGCTAAACGCGTTGTGCTCTCTCTTATCGAGCTTGGCGTGGGTGCAGTTACAGCATGCCGGAGGCATGCCAGCCAACAGATCGGTACACTCTGCCTTCATGTGTGGCCCCCCACAGTGGCTGCATTTCTCAATGGCGTCTTTGCAGAAACGACGCCCGTGACCATACCCCAGGCAAAGTGAGCACTGGACCAAAGGCGATTGGTCCGCCACCCTCACCCGCTGGAGGTCGATCACGACAGTTTCCGCTTCGACCAGCCGTTTCCAAATTTTTGGGGACACTCTCATGACGATATGACTCGTTTGGGGGTTCCTTGCTCTCTTTTTGTACAGGATTTCCACCTTCTTCTCATCTCCTTCTATATCCTTGAGAATTCTGTGGTTCTGGTTCCACAGCCCTTTGAGGATGTCCTCGTCGCTGTTGAAATTTAGGACATCTCGAAGAATAACGAGAGGATTTTTGTTTTTTACCTCTTGTACGTTCAGGTGCTTTTCTGCTCGTTTCAATCTTTCTTTTATTTGTTCCCTTTCTTTCACCGTTCTACAGCCAACGATCACCTTTCTGTCCTTCGCTTTTCTGATTCGTTCGACTGCAACCCCTCCCTCTTTTGCGTTGACAGCTTCTCTTATCCTTTTGAGGATTTCGTCTCCTGATTCCGTCTCGTTTTTGGCGGTGATCACTACGGAGTGTAGCGCGGTCTGTTCTGGAGACTGTCTCCTGGACGCTGCCGCCACACTCGCGTACGTCATCCTCTCTTGATACTCTTGCTGCTTCTCGATCGCTTCCTTGAGCTTCTCCATCCTCTCGTTATTCTCCTGGATAAGCTTCGAATGCTCTATTATCTTTTTTACGAGTTCATTTTCTTTGTTGCCTCCTTTTTTAGGTTCTTTGGTCTCTTCCACCACTTCCACCTGATCCATTTTGCCGGTTTCCGACCGCTTCACTTTTTCTCCCTCTTTCACCAGCTGGTAGAGCCTGTCGAGTCCCTGTGTGACTCCGGCTTTTATCTCTGTTTTTAGGTTTCTCGCATTTCCAAGCGTCAACTTGGCCTTATTCAGACAGGCCCTCGCCTCCGTCAACCGATCCGTGTACTTTGTCTTCGGCCCTTCCGGTGTGAATGTCACATTCATACTTGTTTTTTGGGGTCCCACTGGCGCGGCCCTCCTTGGAGAGGTCGAGGTGCTGGGGAGTGCATCCGGTTTCCCGGACTCCCACTCCCCAATACTCCGCCTCACTCCGGGAGTCCTCGCCGAGCAAACGCCAGCACCCGGGCTCGCTTCGTCTTTTTTCGGCTTCGGCCAGCTTTCCATTGTTGCCGTGTCTTCCTTCGGCTTCGGCCTCATCTCCTGGTTTGTCTGTCGCGTCGTCGCTTTTCCTTGAGGGTTTTCATCTGTACCCTTTGTCGTTTTTGTGGGCGTGCGGATTCCAAGCATCTTTTTGTCAGTTAAGTGAACGCGTCAAAATGTTAATATAATTATATGGAGAAGTTTGTATAAGTTGTAAATACGTAAATATTTAAATCTAAATTATCCTAGGTAAATTAAAATAATAAAGCAAATGAGTCAATAAAATGAAGTAAATAAATCTGTCAAGTTACCTATTACTAAAATTATGTGTAAATTTGATCGTTCAGGAACAGTAAAAAGACCAGAACTAAAACCGCGTCAAATCCAAAATAACAGTCACGGAGATACGAGTCCTAAACAGGACAAACTGTCCAAATCGTTCCGAGAAGGTACACTATTTAATAATAAAAGCAAAATTATACTCAGTTTTAGTGTATCTGAGTTATTGTACAAAGGTCTTAAAAATATAAATATAATATTACAACATGTGATCTAATCAAGTTTTATTACAATTCACCGGTCCTCGTTCCTTTAGTTTACCTAGTTTTTCCTCACTCAGAGGAAAAACACAAGAAATAAAATAAAATATAATATCAAAAAAAAAATTTAAAGACTCTATATAGAGTCGGCCTCTATGTTTATGTAGGTAGTCCGGCTACCGGTCAGTTTACCTGTGAAAGCCCCGTCAAAATTCGGCGGCGGGTTAACGAGATATGGGGTTTTTACTTTTTGCCAAGATGGCGGACAAAATGGCCGCCAAATCTTGTTTATAAAATATCTCGGTCGATATAGGTGCCAGCAGTGAAAACCGCGCCTCAATCGGACCACTCTAGCAAAAGTTATGTAGGATTTAAATTTTTCAAAATGGCGGACAAAATGGCTGCCAATTTTCTATATTCCCACAACTTTGCAAGTTTA